>JARHVA010004778.1:0-600000 GCA_037957365.1 Torreya grandis
TTTTCATTATCAAATCAATATCATTAAAGTAGTGTAAGTTCCATTCATCACATTGAAAGAGATTCATAGGTTACATAAACAATTGAATGGTTTAACTCAGTCATATAAATTTTCTAACTAGTTGAATACAATGATAAAAATAACACAATAGTATCCTCAATCACATTAATGAAATAATAATCAACAACCTTACAAATCTCTAAATAGGGATATTTATACTTGGTTTTTCCTGACCAAGTATTTAAATTAATAATCACACTCATAGTGACTTGATAATTATCTTCAATGGACTAAGAGTCATCGTAGCTAGCTACATTATTTTCCTACAAACCTGGGCCTATATGCCCCTATATTTTTGCCTTAGTGATAGATCCTCATCATTGACCTCTTATCTTCCCATGGGTTAGTTTTAGATTCATGCATAACTTAGTCTATTTCATCCCTAAAATTCACTCCCTAATCATCTAATGCTTCCCATGTGCTCCCCATGTCTTTCATAATTAGTCTAATCCCTTCATTCTTAGGTTACCCATTTATTATGCATATTATCTGATTAGGTCTTCTTATGCCATGGACTCCCATGACATGGTCTTCTACACTATGACTCTTTTACGCCATGTTTCTCCTATGTTTTGATTCTTATGTTTCATGCATCTTTACCAAAATACTTAGCTAACATTTGGTGTCTAGCATCACCCACACTACCATCTCCAAAAAACACTTCCCTAAGCTTTGTCTCCTCTCTTGCACCCTCTTCTAGTTATTTTTTACTCTCATTGGCCCCTCCCTAAGCCTAAAACCCTTTCCAATAGTTTAGGTTACACTATCAACCCCATCAACCTTGTACTCTAATTAATCAAACATATTTAGGGTCTAGGTCTACCCCTGGCTAACCTAAACTAAGACCTAATTTCTTTTTGTCAATAATGATACAAAGTCAATTAGGCTAACCCTGTTGGCTAAGATTTTGAAAAGGTTTAGGGTTAGATTCATCCATATATAGAATTCATTTCATCATTTATTTAGGAAATGATGAGAATAATAATAATATACTGAGCATCTACTTATGCACCATTCTACCTTAGGAACAAAGTTTAGGGTTTCAATACTTTCTTTGGATATATGAATCTTGTCTTGTGGATAAGTCTTTGGATGCATAGAGAGGTTATGTAGCCTAGAACTAACTTATCCTTATTATCCTTACATACCACAACAACCTCTTTTGAATCATCTTGGCCAAGGGAGAGATTTAGGCTTGGTGGGTTCATCTTAAAATGTAAGTATTACTAACTTTATTCCTATTTTATCATAGTAGATAGATTAATATTTGTACTTGTTTCACATTTATTAGGATTTCGTATACATTGACATGAGTATAAATATTTTATGCATGTTTACTTTTTATGTTGATTACCCCCACTTTGTGCCACAATATTTGGTGAGCACTATATTATGTTTTTACTTTATTTGTCATTTACTTTGTCAATATGAAAACATAGGACTTATCTAGGGTTATTACATAGTGTTGTTTGACTAGAGGATTTGGAACCATCTATAGTGATGTTATTGTGGTAAAATATCCCTTGGTTAGGTCTAGTAGATCCATTTTGGTCATGACCCTGAATATCTAATGTATCAATAATAATAAGTGTAAGTAGGATTTATCTTCTCTGATGTAGGATTGATTAATAAATCAATTGAATTTCCCTTTGCATGTATTCTAGTGAACCTGACATGAATTAAACCCTTGTAGGTTTTCTTTCATGCCATAATTTTTGTCATCATATTATATTTTTATATATTTATGTTATTGTATCTAACTAGTCATTATAATTCTATGTGTAGGTTTAACACATAGTCACTCCAAAATGACTATGTTTTATCTATGCAAGTCTTTACTAAATATAGGTTATTAAATCAATTAGTTTAACATAGTATTATTATTCAACTCTAGATTCACATACATATTCAAACTAGTCAACTCTATCTATAATTCTCTTATGTCGACATACATGTCTACAAATATAATCAAACTAGTTAACTCTATTTACCACTTCTTCAACATATAGGGTTTTCCAAACTTGGTCAAGCTAGTCAACTCAGCTAGCAAAATTTTGAAACAACATTTGAACATCAAAACATAAAAAATTGAAATATAAAACATCTTAAATACCATAAAGGTTAATTTCTTTCTCTCTCTATCATTTTAGTTCTTATTTTAGTATTATTTTTCACAAGTTTGCAATCTCTAAAATTGCAGCCCTTAGCAAACTGGGTCAACCTATTTGACATAGTTATGTAGTATGTCTTCCATATATAATAAATAATGGACTTGTTTTATTATGTTCTTATATATCTTACTTATGTATAATAGTAGTGACCTAGTCAACTCTGTTATGCACTATTTTCATATAGTGTCACCTAAACTGACTTTGTACTCTTCTTAATCAAGGAATTAACCTCTATATGCTAGTAATTAATTCACCTTTCCTTTTTATTTATTTACATGTTTAGAGTAACTCACATAAATTAAATATGTGGTTTTTCAAATTTCCATTTTAGTCACACTATTTTTCTCTTTTGCACACATTACCAAATCACTTTACATTCAAAAATCATTAAACATTTATCTTTCTAAGGCCTAACTACTTGGATTTCATCACCAAGGGGGAAGTTGACTTGGTTTTATTTCCAAGTATAAATATGTGGTTGATGGTATATATTCGTAAATCACCCAACACCCTTATCACTATAGGATTGTGAAGGGAGTGGCTAGGCCCCAATACTAAGCCAGTACTATCACCAATATAGATCCCTATCAACCTAAACATCTTAAAACTAGCCTTAGATTACTTTTTCATTCCTTATTTTAGCCAACTTCCCTATCACATTAAAAATTAAAATTTATTTTAAATTAATAACACTTAGGATGACCAAGTAGTTAGCATTTACTTTATAGTTACTTTTTGTTTTTTCTCATTGTGTGTTTTATTACAATGCTTACATTGGCTAGTGTTGGTACAGGTTTTATGATGTGTGTTCCAATTGGATCAATCACATGGATCCAACTACTTGTGTGCTTAATTTCATTTTTATTCAAAATTATCTTGAAAATTTTTCCTCTAATTTAGAACACTATCATTTTAGTTGATATAATCTCTCACAAATTGTTTAGCATTCCTATCTATAGTACATAGTCAACATGTTTGACTGTGTATCCTTATTTTATTGCTAATCCCTTGTCTAACTAGTACACAGTAACCTTGTCTAATTGTGTCTTCTTATTTCTCTATCATGTTCCCTTTTTAGAAATACACACTCAACCTGTATGACTGTGTTTTCTTATTTTCCTATTTTATTCCCTGGTTTATAGAACATAATCAACTAGTTTGATTTGAATCCTATTTTTTTAATTTTTTCTTTGCATCACCCCTTTAACCTCCTTTTTTCATCATGAAATTCATGTTTGAGGACAACACAAAATTAAATATAACATACATGATGAATTTTATGAATCTTAATAGGTTTTCATAAAAAAAGCTTATATATTCCACTTTAGATGAAAGCGATGTGCATGTGGCCACTCACACCACTAATTATCATACTCCTCATTTATCATTATTTCATAATCCTCTTTTCTACTTCAAATATCAGCTAGAATTAGATTACACACCTGAAATGCTCTTCTTCATTAATGAGTTTCCTCAACATAGAGGAAAATACCCTTCAACTATTTACAAGCTCATGATAAGTGGTCAAGAAGAAGAACCCCATTCACCCTCCCCTACATTACCTCATGGATTTGGAGGTGATACCTTCTTTGCTTATCAACCTCTCCTTTCTACTTTGACTTCTTCTCATACTATGACCTCTTCTTCTTTGATTTATTCAACCTACATGACAAATATCTCCACTAACATGGTAGGTTCAACATCTAGTGGGCCTTTTCCAAGGCCCCTCCTCCTCACCCAAGCCACTAGTGCATCATTTTCCACCAATGTTAATCATGCCACTAGTGCTTTTTTTATTCTAATGTTAATCATTCCACTAGTGCATATTTTTCTACACATGTTAATCATGTTATTATTGCTACATTTTCTACCAATGCTTCTCATGCCACTCATGTCATGCATGCCATGTATCATAGTGCAACCCAAGCCACTAACACCAATGCCAATTCTTTGCATGCCCCATAAACTAGTCATAATATCACTCAAACCCATTAACTCTTATTACAAACTCTCACTTAAATGAATTCTTTTTGGACCAATAATTCCAACCAAATAATTCAAATGCAAAATCATCTCATTCACCCTCAAAATCAACCTCAATAGGTTCTATGGGGAGCACAAAATCCAAATGCCTCCCCACCTCTCCTTAGGGATTCCCATGGCAACCTCATTCCTCAACCACCCCTTGTTAACAAAATGATCAAATATCTCCAAAATGAACCCCTTATACCTCAAATTTTTAATATTGACATAGGAGGTATCACACCTACCATTGATTACAATAGGTTAACTGATCCTACCTTACATTTAATAACATCTGGTAATCTCTACAAAGATTGGGTCAAACTTAACACTTTTGTTGCTACCAAGATATTAGTGAAAACACTCTTCAAAGACATTAGATTGGTACAATCAACTCAAATCCCATTATATCACTATCTTTGAAGATCTAGTTAATTCCCTAGTATAAGAGTTTCAAACTAGGGACCTCCTTGACAATTCCTTAGCTTACTTTATCAATTTTAATAAACTTGAAACTAAAACTGCATAAGCTTTCATCAAATGATGGAAGAACTTGTCAACATAACATGGTAGATAATAATCTCTTTCATATATTAAATAATGCTCTTTATCCTAAATGATAATATCAAGTTAGGACTCTATCTCCAAGAAATTTGGAAGAAGCTCTTGACCAAGCTAAATGCCAAGATAGTCGCATGCACCTATTTGAACCATCCCAACCTCCCATGGGCACTCAAATGCTCATTAAAAATAAAAATCATCATGATACCAATGTTGGTATCACTAATTATTATGACACCATTCATAATATTCAATCCATCACTCCTAACAGTGTTATGGAGCATGCTGCCCTTTTAGATAGCACCACTAATTCTCAATTTTCTCTAATACATAGCATTAATGTTCATGTTGTTATCTTTATCCAAGACTAAAAATAATCTATCAAATCTTATAAAATGAGAGATTGACCCCACTCATCCTATGAAATCATGGTATGATCTAAATAATTTTTGTTGGTTTTATGCAAGTTAGGGCCACTCTCACGAGACTTGTAGATAATTACGTAATCTAGATATGGATTTTCTTCTTGGACCAAAATTTGATCATGATTCACTAATTAATAAGTATAAAAAAATCTATGTTATATCCTTTAAATCTCATGAAACACAAAACAAACATCAATATTTGAACCAGGCTAATGTTAATCTTACCATATATAAAGATCCTCTTCCTAGTCATCAAGGTAGCAATGACAAGCCTACTTTTTCCACTAATAATTCTAAAAGTATTATATACCAAAACCCTCAAGAGAATATGGTAAATATAAATAATTTGTGAAGGGTAGTTACTTTCATTTATTCTAATATAACCCACACACACCAAACCTCTTAAGCATTCTATGTTATCCAAGATTTTTCCCCATCTCATCTAATAGAGTTGGGTCAAGACGACCTTATATCTTTCCAAGAACCACTTCCAAAACCTCAATTAGATAATACCTATCATACTATTTATATATCTCCCCTAACATCTACACCCATCAACAACATTCCCCAACTTTCTAATAACATTCCTTTAAATCAATCATAAGAAATACCTAAATCAACTACCCCATCGTCTAAAGACAATCAGCTAATTTATCCTCCAACTAAAATAACTATATATTATCAATATAAGTTTTAATTTACTTCTAATCCTCCTTCCCAGGAGCTCATATAACATTAAGAATCATTATATATTAGTCCCCCCATGGGTTATGATGAATGGGACCCCATCATTAAACTTAATAATCTCCCATCTCAAATACCCTTTCTTGAACTCATGTGAAATTCTCCTCATCATCGCAACCATCTAATGCAATCATTATTTGAAATGAACATCCTTCATCCTCCCCTAGTAGAATGTGACGCTAAATTATTTGGATCTAAAGATAATATCCCAAAATAATGCATAGAGATGTCTATACATATTGATGAAATAATGGATACTTCTATTTCCCTAAAGTTTCATATTGCTTCTATGATCTTAGATGAGATTTTGCTTCATGAAAATGATCATCCACTATTTATAAGTTTTCAAATTAGTGATATCCAAGTCAAGCGTGATTTTATTGATGAGGTTCAGGTACTTTTGTTGCCTCCCTTGACTTTATTAAAACTCTTAGATATTTTGAGTGTAATCTTAAGTCCACATGTAGTACATTCCAAGGTTATGATAAAAGACAAATGCCTCCTTTAGGTTACGTGTGACTTCCTATTACCATCCCTCCTATCACCATTTACATGAAGGTTATTATATTTAACTTTCTCCTTTATTATAACATATTTCTTGGTAGGATTTGGACTCATCGCATGAGGGCTATTTCCTCTTCTACCTACCAATGTGTCAAGTTTCTCCTCAATGGTGCTATTTATATGAATCAAGGAGACACAAACCCTTAGAATTTCAAACAATTCCAATAACATGGTGTATTAAAAATTCCAACACTCGAACCCTTGCCTAGTGTCCCATTTAGGTAATCTCAATGTTTCAATTATCCTATCAACTTTTACCGAGGTTATGATGGTCACTTTGAACTCATCATGAACATACCACCTAACCTCTTATATTTTGATGATGGTGAGTTGAATGAGATCATCCTCAAGATCAAAACTTCATATCTCTCCCCTCATCTCATTGCCCAGATCCTACCATCCTTAAATATGCATTCATGTTAGCCACCTATTGATGATATACCCTTGGTCTTAACCAAAACTTGACATTATATTCATCACACTAGTTTTGATGAAAAGATCATACCTACCTGCACCATCAACCTTCATACACCTAAATATGATTATGATCATACTTTAGATGATATATTCTTAGGAGGACTTGTCTAGGCTAAATATTTTGAGATTCTTCAATATCATACTTCTTTGTTTCATTCTTTCCATTCATCTTATAGTATTATTTCTTGCATAATTCATAATTATAGTATTATTCCTCTTTTTTATTGGGTAGAGATGGAGCACTCACATGGTACACCTCTAGTTTTTGAAGAGTCTCTTAGGTTCATGATCATGGATAATGATATGAATGGTATTTATCATTTTTCTAGATATCATGATCCTTATAGTTTTCTTCCCCTATAGATGTTGGCTAATCCTCTTAAGCCTTTTATTTGTCCTGCTTCACCCTTAGCTAAGCCTAGTCCAATTATTACTCTTGCTCTACCTTTGGTTGACCCTCATCATATATATGATTATGCTCTTCCTTTATATGATCTTAACATAGTCTCTCCACCATCCCCACCTCCCCTTGGCAATGGTTTTATTATTTTACTATAGCTTGATCCCCTACCCACCCAATGGGTTGATTAACCTTACTATGATATTCACAAAGTTGTTAGTCATTAGATTAGGGACTTTCAGTTATACAGCCTTCCCTAGCTTCTACATCTATTTCTTCCATTAGTATACCCCCAAAGTCTACTAATAAGTGTATCTACTACTTCTATGGCATAGATAATCATTCTTCTACCCATTATTAAAATGTTTAATAATATATCAACACATTGCATCCTACCCTTCCCCAACCCAAAGACAAGGTTATACCTCTTCCCAAGTTGTCACCTGAGTATATTCCAAAATATGGATAGATATAATATCTTTGGCACCAGCATATTACCCATCATACTAATCATTTTTGCATTATCTAATAGCATCTTCATAATCACCTTATGACCATTCCTATGCTCGTTATTCCTCCTCCCATAGGTTTCCCACACAATAAGGCTCCTCCTTCTTCACCTATGACTCCTTATTCACCTATGGCTCCCATGATACTTTCATATTCTCCCCCACTCGTGGTTCCTTCTCCACCAATGGTGCCACCTTCATGTCCCACAAATATCATTCCTATTCTATCATGTATTCCCCTTATTGAGTATTATATGCATGAGAACCCTCATGAGCATGATCCTTCACCTATACCTACATTTTATATTGAGGAGATTTGTTCATATATTTCTTTGAGGATAGATGAGACTCTTATTATAGTTAGGATCCAACTTAATAGAGATATATCAGATGTTATGGATAATATATATGGATAGATTTACTAATATTTATGAATATAGCATGGTGTTCCTTCACTTTATTCTTCATTATGATTTTGGATTGAACTTGTGATCCAATTTTATATATCTTATATCATTTAACTATGTGTCAAATTTTTATTCACTTATCTATTTCACATGGATATTTGCATTATGAAAGTTTTATTGTATATGGTTTCATTTTCTTTCATCTCTTCTTATAATTTCTTTTCATGTTTTCCATGATTACAGCTTATATTTATGATTTTATTTATTTTCATGTATTTATTTATCTCTTCTCATGTTTGTTTGTGACCTTATCTCAGAAACATAGATATTTATTATTGTTACTTGGTTATACAAACTTTGCTCCCTTTAGTAATCCTTCTTTACCAGGTGATTAGCTAGCAAAAAGTTCATCTCATTGTAATTATATTCTTATTGATCTAATTTGGATCTCCATTTATTACCTTATTTCCTTTCACAAAAGAATACACATGGTTGAAAATTCAGATAACATACCAGTTTATAGGTAAGCCTAAGTGTTTAGTTAGTCATGTCTTTGGATACTTAGCTTCCTTTCACCAAAGTCTAAATCTCATTCATGTGTATCACTTTTATCACTCATGTTGGTTATTCTGAATCCATAGGGAAGAGGAATAATAAAATACATAAAATTTAAAATCCAAATCATTTAAATAAAAATCAATGATATAAAAGGCAAGATACAAATCTCAAAATTCAAATCACACTAAAAGACATGATTCATTGGACATCTCCTTTTCTAATCAAAACTCAAACTTTGTAGTTGGCCTCATGATGGAGTCAAGGTCCATTTAGGTGTGGTAAGATAGTAGATTATAAAATGAGAATTAAAAAATCTCTTAGTGCTACCTACTTTCTCACATAAGTACCCAATCTTCACAATAAACCGATCGCTCTATAAGAGGTCATGAAGAACATAGAACATGTTGTGGGAAGGTAGGTCCATTTTACATTTCTTATTCATATAACTAGCATGAGTCAATCTTAGTATCTTACTTATTTACCTATACAACTTTATGCTTCTTATGAATGTATCCTTTGTATTTTGATGGTCATTAGCTACTTAGTGTCTTTCATGTGCACTTAGTGTGCCTCATATTTCTTAAGGTCTTATCATAGACACCTACATTATGTTTTTTACATTACCTCTTCCTTTAACAACATTCCTAATATTTCCCCTTGAGAAATATTGTTTTGTTAACTAATCATTCCCCCTAGGGTTATCATTTGTGAGTTGTAATATAAGACCATGGGTAGGACCAAGCCTTCCTCACAAATTTCCACATTAAAAACATCTCTTTAAAATCATTTTTAGAGTTGTTTCCACATCATTAGTGTTCCCTATGTGAGTTACAATGTAAGACCATGGATAGGACCAGGCATTCCTCACAAAATATTTAAATACCCAAGTCACAATGAAATTACATGTGTCAAATTTGAGATAAATCATGATTGATTATGAGTTACACATCATTGGCATGCTTCCCATCTTGATTTAGTATGTTTTATGTTTAATTCATTAATATTTCACTTTTATCTTCTTATTTTTTGATTTCATTGTGCTTATAACCATTTTATTAAATTTTTCATACTTCTCAGCTTGAATTATTGTGATCCATTTAATTTCATTTTCCAATTTTGTCTTCTCTTTTATACTTCTCAAACATAATTTACTTAATTGTTTTATTTTTATACCATTTATTTTTCATGTTCCTTCCATTTTATTACATTATTTTCATACTTCCCAATGTGATAGTGTTATTTTATCTTATTTTAGCTTGGTGAAAATATTTTACATGGTTTAAAAACATTTGTTACCATTTCTACCATCTTTTTGGTTTATTATGTTTAGTCATATTTTGTTATTACACATTTATCATCATGATATAGTGTGTAGTACAATTATTTTTTATTAATTATACTTTTCCAAGTCACTTTTACCCTTTTCTTTTTAACCATGCATGTGTATCACATAATAATAGAAAATAATTCACTCAACATATATTTCACATAGAATATACAATAAAAGATAAATACGTGCTGAAAAGAAATATATTCATACATCAGCATCCACAACCAAGTACAACTCATGAGATCAATACAACCAAGTACATTCATATATATATATATATATATATATATATATCATGTCTTTTATACAAAATATAAAATAAAATCACTCCAACTCTAAAGTTGGGCTCCATCCTATCTATCATGTCCACTACAATGAGGTAGTATAGGATCTCAAGCCTATAACTTGTCCTTGTAGATTAGCCACCTAGGGTTGTACCTATTTGAGATGGATAGTGGTCACCATGTGTGTCACTATCTCTTGTGCCAAGGTCTGCCAATCCTATACCTCTCCCTCTCCCACCCTTGATAGTGGATATATTCCATCCCCACATGCATAAATCTACCTCATAACCTCTCTAACCAATGTAAACTAGCTCACATTGGATGGGGTAGATGGTACCACAGGAATATCCAGAGTGGTGGGGTTGTATGGTACTAACACCCCATCTAAAATCTCATGATTTGTAGCCATAATTAAGGATCCCCATCTAACCTCCTATATCATAGGATCTAAAAAACATAAACCAGATAAGCATTAGATCATATATGTGTGTGTGTGTGTATTATATGTATTTGTGTGTGTATGTGTCTATATGTATGTGTATGTTTGTATATCAAAATAATTTATCTACCATACACACAATATAAATATTATCAAAAACTTAAATCAAAATTACTACATATCTCACCATTTTTGGTGTCACTAACCACCATCTCTCTATCTACTTTCTCGCCAACCACCATCTCTCTATTTACTCACCCACTAAGCACCATCTCTTTATCTGCTCACCCACTAATCACTTCCTCTATAGGCCACATACACACCAATGAAAATCTAAGAGTCACCACTTGAGCATATCATTATCCTCTTTTTAGAGGTGCCTTTATGGACCAACTATGTCTTAGAGTGGCTATTAGGTCCCCCTATGCTATAGTCCTTATTTGTGTCTCTTCTCATTGATGGTGCATCTTCCTCTAATGTGGTCATGGTGGTCATTGTTACTAATATTGTGGTGCCTATAGTGAGCCTACATATATGTCCATATCATCTCCCCCTATTGTCTCCACTATCACCTATGTGTGTTGTAGAGCATATCAAGGCTTAATCACTAGTATATTTACTAATACTCCTTCTCTTCCCCTCCCTCTCATCTTTCTATCTTGCCCTGCCCAATAATTAAGCACTAATATAGGGGTTTATATGTGGGAGTCTAAACTATCCTTTAAAGCATGCCATTAGATGTGGGTCTACCCATGATGTGTAGCATCCTATGATCTGTACCCATGCCAACCCTGTAGCAATGGTCACCCAACTAGGCCATACAATAGTAATGTGTGTTTAAGGTTTATGCATGATCTCTCCTTGTGTAATAATCTATAGAGATGGCACATGGGGTATGGCCTATGCTACATGATCTTGTTTCCATTGCATGACCTCAGATAACCTATCATCGACCACATGGGGCAACCCAACTAACTGATATATAGGAAACCTCTCGTATATCCAAGTGCTTAGTAAAACTATAAGACTCATGGTCTTCTACCCTATAGACAACATCACATACATATCATGCATGAGCCAGACTCAGATGGCAGCCCCAAAATCATAAAGTGTTCCCTAATATAGTTTCTACTCACAAAAGGCTATTGTATATAGTGGTACCTTGTTATCTGATGAGTGACATAACACCCATACTATCACAAGTCCTATCACTACCTTATAAATGTATGAAATGGACATAATGTAAATATCAAATAAGCTTACCCTTAATTTAGGGTAAATCATATCTAAGAATGTCACCCACTAGGGTAGTGTTAGTCTCTCATCCAAATCCTTTAGTGTGTTAGTGATCACCAGCATCCTACCTATAGGAACTCCAAATAATGCATGGACATACTCAAGAGTACTATCCACCTAAATAGTATCCCCATCCACCACCCATCAAAAAGTGTTGGTCAATTATTCCCATGCTCTAAATAACATGATAATGAGATCAAGACTCAATGGGATCTATCTCATCTCCATAATTCCTTTAAAACCTAGCATGACTAGTCAAGATTTATCTAAGTCACTCAAATGATCCAACAAATATAGTAGTCACAATTCATCTATTAGGCACTAATACCTCTGGCATATCTATAAAATATCAAACAATAAAAGATGTATCAGATATCCATGTCATAAAAAATGAAAATACATTCTTAAAAATTCACAAATTAACTTATTAATCAGTTGGTTTTATTTAATTTCTCATGTTCCCTCAATTTCCTACACAATTATCCCATTTAATACTAAATCGACCTTGTACCTTTGATAATACTAAATCATCCCTTATCATTTCCAACTAAATCAAATTATTTTATACTGAGTCAGCCCTCCTTCCATTTAGCATACTAAGTCATCCCTATAGTACATAGTTAGTCCCTTTTTGTAGACTATATCATCCCTTTTCCACCAATTGAATCAGCTTTTTGGTATGTAGTTAGCCTTCTCATTATAAACTATGTCGGCCTACTACTACACACTCGACCACCATTAAATTACTATGTCAGCCTACTACTACATAGTCAGCCATCATTAGAGTACTATGTCAGCCCACTATTATACATTTATCACTTGATTTTTGTTCACCTTATAAATTAAGTCAACCAAGTTGAATTTATTCCTTCACATCAATGAGTTTTTGACCATTTACCATAAATTCCTTAGGTATTTATTGGTCTGACTTCTTCCTACCCAGTATCTTGTTCTACCCCAAGTTTACTTAAAAATTTCCTAGGCTCAATTTTAGTGCCTAGATTTTTCCTACCAATCAATTTTCTATATCTAGCTCAATTTCAAATAAAAATACTCAAAATTTTTGAAATTCATAATTGCTTACCTATATTGCACTCATTATAGCTACCAGGCATACTCCCTATCTCAGTTGTTGTCTCCTCATCATGATGGCTCTTTGGTCTCAAACTAGATTCTCAAATCTTTGATTTCTCAAAAATAGTAAAAATAACAAATGTATTATTTTTCACCCTATTTATGTTTACTATTCAAAATTATTTACCTATCAAATATTTACCATCAGATTTCATATTTTGATCATATCTTTGTTTCTACTAGCTCTTTTTCCAAACTGTAAGATGTTTTAAAATCCTAACATTATAGAGAATCGTTTCACAGATTACATGTATAATTTTGAAAAAAAAATTGACTTTTTTCTCTTTTTCACTAATTTCTAAAAGTTTACCTAATTTTCCCTATATTAGACACCTTCAAATCTCTTGCATCTTATCCTTTATCTATAAAACTAAGGTAAATAAAACTATGTATTTATATATTCTATCATTTTATTTATATTACTTGCTTCTTACTACAATTTATTCATCTTCAACATTGTGTGTTTCTATATTATTTTATAAAATCACCATCCCCCATTATACCTATGTGACATGTGATGAGCTTCAAGTGGGGCATATGTATACACATAATATTTTCAAACTTTATCAATTATTGATGCTTTCTCTCTTGTAATAACCCTTTGAGTGTTAATCTCTCTGAGTGCATGCCTTAAAGGGTACAGTGGAAAATGGGTGGGTAGAACATTAGTGCTTCACAATATTATTGGCCCATATATTACCACTTGATATCTATATAACCATATCCTAAAAATACTTCCCTAAGCTTTACCTCCACTCTTTCACCCTCCTCTAGTCATTTTCTGCTCTCATTAGCCCTTCTTTGAGATTAAACCCCTTTCCAATGGTTTATATTACACTATCAACCCTATCAACCATATAATCTAATTGATAAAACATATTTAGGGTCTAGTTCAGCCCTAGATGACCTACACCAAGACCTCATTTGTTTTTGACAATAAAGATATAGAGTTAATTGGGTTGAACCTATTGGCTAAACTTTTAAAAAGGTTTAGGGTTTGATTCAGCTATATATACACATTCATTTCATGATTTATTTAAGAAAGGAAGAAAAGAAGAATAATATTATACTACACATTTGCTTATGTACCATTCTACTTGAGGAGCATAGCTTAGGGTTTCAATACTTTCTTTAGAGATATAGATCTTATCTTATAGAGAAGTCTTTTATATACATAGATAGGTTGTGTAACTTAGAGCTAACTTATTCTTGTTATCCTTACATACCACAACAACCTCTTTCAAATCACCTTGGCCAAGGGAGAGATTAAGGCTTGATGGGTTTGTCTTAAAAGGTAAATATTCTTAATTTTATTCCTCCCTTATAAAAGTAGATAGATTAGCATTTGTAATTATCTCCCATGCATTAGGATTTCCTATATATTGACATGAGGATAGTTTATCTTTTATGCATGTTTACTTTTTTTGTTTATTAGCCCCACTTTGTGCCACAAGTTTTTGTGAGCACTATATTAGATTTTTACTTTACTTATCATTTAATTTGTGAATTTGAAAACATAGAACCTAGCTAGGGTTATTACATAGTGTTACTTGACTAGAGGCTTTGGAATCCTCTCTAATGTTGTTGTTATGGTAAGATATCCCTTGTTTATGGCTAGTAGATCCATCTTGGTCATGACCCCAAATATATAATGTATCAATAATCAGAAATGTAAGTAGGATTTATCTTCTCTAAGCTAGGATTGATTAATAATTAGTTGAATTTCTCTTTGCATACAATAAAGTGTTTAGTAGCTTCATAATTATTTATTAAATGACCGCTTTCATCATCTTAGCCTCCTTAGGTTGATTGGGACACTCACCTACTTTACTAACTATATGTTCAAGGAATGTTGAATCATTTTTATGAATGCCCTCAAGGATGATAACCTTAGCTATAAGTTATCCTCAAAGTGATGTAAATTTAGAGTTTATTTCCTATTGATGTGTGCTTATTATTTCTTCCATGGCCTCTACATCCTTAAATTATTTTACACACTCTAAATGGTCTTTTATTAACAAGGTTTTATTAGCCAATTGTTATTATTAAAGCTCTTCTACTCAAAACTGATCTTCTAAAAATTTAATAGGTTATGTCAGCTTATTAAAAACCCTATCTAAAATGGGAATGACATATCCCACTCTATGAAAGGCTCACTTACACACATCCAAAGCTTCTAAAAACTACTTTGTTTCTCATATTATCTCATCATGAGGGTTAGGCTACTCATTGTATAATTTTAAAATGATGTCCACCAAATTATATAGTTTGTCAATTGCCTCACCAGATAGGGGAATCCATCCATGAGCATTGGGTCTTGGATTAAAAGTGCCTTACAAATGTTTAATGTTTTTACCTTGGAAACTATTTCTAAATCTAACTAGTGTTTCATCTCATATAACTCTTCTTCCAACTTGGTCCTGGTGGTGACCTCTTTATTATATAATGCCACCATCTAGACATGTTTTTTCTCAGCCCGTCATGCATCAAACTCTATTAATAAATTATGTCATATGACCTCATATGCCAGCTTCAAGAGTGTCATGCTAGTTTGTATAGATGTAAGCTAATGGGGATCTACCCAAAGAGTATTGGGTAGCACTACTAATTTTGGATCTAATACAAGACTATCATAGGGAATCTCAAAATGGCATTATTAATTATACATGTTGATGAATAATGACATATCACATTGGGTTTGCTCATTTTCATCCTCTTGAGAAAGATGAGAATACATATATAGTAGTTTATCAAGGATGCCTTTCTAGTACAATGTGTGAAAGTTGGTGCTCGCATCAGGATTGTCTATTCAAAAAATGGATCACCACTGGCTCTTTCCCCTTCAAAATATCTCACTCAAGTATCATAACCTCTATGTATTTATCTCATGAATTAGTCTCAATGTCAAGGCCACTCAATCTTATTTCTACTTTAGAACCATCCCTCTCTTTACCAAGTAGATCTTCAATATCTAGTTGTGTCTCCTCAAGGGTGGTCTCTTCCTACCACATTGATGAGGGGGTCTTCTTATATTTAGTATCTTCTTTTTCAATTTTGAATCTTTATAGGGTCCCTTTTGTTATCTCTCCCAATTCTTCCATGTCACCATCCTTAGGTTTCCCCATCTATTATTCCAAGGGAATAGTTTGTGTTGTTATCTCTGAGCCTTTAGGTTGACTTGTCGATG
Organism: Torreya grandis; assembly: GCA_037957365.1. Lineage (NCBI taxonomy): Eukaryota > Viridiplantae > Streptophyta > Pinopsida > Cupressales > Taxaceae > Torreya > Torreya grandis. Next base: position 16,569 of record JARHVA010004778.1, read on the forward strand.
GATCTTTCTTTGGTGGGGCTTGGGCAGTCTTCTACCTTTTTAAAGGTTCTAGTTGAGAGCTTATACTAGTATCATGCCTAGGGTACTTATACTTCTTTCCTTGTGGTGGTGTTGAAGGGATTTTTTCTCATTTATGCTTTATAGTCACCAAAGATTTATTTCTTAGCTTCAGCATATAGAACAAAGTATGAAGATAATTGTCAACCAATGTTTGCTACATTTTTATATAGGTTTTGTCTGACTTAATCCTTTCTCTATAGGATTTATTCTTAGGGTATACATATAATTCATGGAGGGTGTGAGTATCTAAATCAATCTATTTAGTATCAAACATCAAAGGCTATGAATCATATATCTGGTTGATGATATTCATGAAGTATCACACCATGAAAACATATGGTGGCTTAATACATGAAGTTAACTCACTAGAAGGGGCCATTATGATTTGCATAAAGGAGTAGTGTTACTTTATCGTAAACTTGGCTTAGTCACCAAATTATGTAGGAAAGTCATTTGGAATTCATCATTCATTCCCAAAGGCTTCCTTCATCCTATCATACCATGATTTCATCTGGATCTTGTAGGATGGAGTGATCAGGATAGGGAAGGTGAATGCCTTATACCACTTCATAGGGGATTTATTCTCAGGTGTGTATTCTCATTTCCATTCTCCATAGGTGTGTTGTTAGCTATCCATATAACACCCTAAATAAGGGTCAAATTTATTCAAGTCTGATCCATACCTAAACTAACATGGGAATGGTCTAAGGCTGTGGGTTACCTATATTTAGAATAGACCTCTAAGATTTTTTATGAGGCTAGATCCTCAAATTTTATAATTTGTACCCTTACTTATACAATATAAAATTATTTGGGTTAAAAAGATTTAATAATTTTGCATAAATTAAAACTTATTCTAGTATGTGGTGATGTACTAAGAATTTATCAGACCCACTCGTAAGCTTTGATTCTTTAACACAATAATGGATTATGAAAGAAGATAATGCAATACTTTCGATAATTTATATGAAACAATATTTCATATAGAGGTCATTTTGATACACTTAGACTAGGGAGAAAATGAAAATAAGGCATGGTTTAAGACAATTAAATTTGGTTGTCCACAATATTTATGAGAGATCAACACTGAGACACACTATATGACCTACAAAGAAAGATTTTGATACTTAGGTTGAGTTTGGACATGCAAGAGTAAGATTAAATTCACATATACATATTAAAAAAACACATATCACAAAATATAGATTATCAAATGATTGAAAAATACTCTATTCACTACTCTAGGAGGTGTCAAATATAATTACAATAAAGCCTAGTTGTACCAACGTGAGGGATCCAAAACAATAACTCGAAGGCTATATTTATAGAAAAAAGGATGCAAGAGAGAGGTAATTTTTTGGCACTAAAAATGGAATCAAACAACTTCAAATCCATTTGAAAATTTGTTGCAACTACCTCCATGAATCAATCTCACTCAAACCCTTCTTGATTGATCTAGGTTTCTCTAGTCCATTGTATTATTATAGTATCTTTTTTGTGATCCTCTATGGTAGCTACAATGGAAAGATCAAGTAATTTTCATTTTATCATGATTTGAAACCACTCATGACTAGTTCATTTATGTTTTCCAAAGTTGGGAGAAGGGTTATTTTCATACAACTAGCTTTGGTGATGAAGTAATTGAAAACTACGTGTCTGCCCCTACAAGTTCTCAATGGTGCCATCTGATCCTAAAGTATCTTCTCCTAGCTCATGCTTAAACTTAGATCCATACTCTTTATTTTTTCAAAAAAGGCTCTTGGGTTCTACTTTGGACATTGAAAACTGACTCAAACCAATCAAATTATTCCATCCTAGCTTAGTTCTCAGTGGTTATATGGATCCTAGCTAGTAGATCCTTGAATTGTTGACTTAGCTCACTCCATTGATCTAAATTATTAAAAATGCATGAGAAACATCAATCCTCTACTAATTTGATGTATATTTGACACTTATCATGCACACATTAACTATAGATATTATCTAACCCTTTGACCTCCACTTACTATTAGATCTGAATGCTTAATAAAATGCCAACCATTGATTAACTAGGACCCACTATTTGAAAGCCAATGTCTAGATTATGATCCTAAAAATGACATCCTCTCTCCTATCAAATGATGTTTAGGTGATCATCATTGATGTTTGTACATCCATAAAATTCAAGCTCAATAGGATTATCTTGTTTTATCCTTAAATTTTACATCCCATTGACCATCATTTGATGTTCCACAGAACATGATTGATGTTATGTGGACCATCAATTTTAAGCACAGATAGATTTTTTCCCAAGCTTTATTTTGATGTTCCCATGAATGTCTCATGTCGTAAGTCCATTTTTGAAGGCTTATAATTTGAGTAAAAATAATCATGGAGGCCTCAAACCTTTAGAATATGTTCCTGAGGTCAAAATAAACAAAGCCATTTAATACATTTATTTCAAGAGATTTCTAGGTGAATATATTAAATGCACAAGTTGACTATTCCATTTAATTTTGCATGACATCCTAGCCTTAAAAATGGCTAAATATGGAAAATAATAGAATACAATTGAGAGGCCAACTTTGGATCTCTATAACTTTTGATGACCTTTGGTGGAGGACCTTAAACTTAGTGCATATAAACTTGGCACAATTGTGAACAAACCCATATGGCCAATTTTATCTAACTTGTCCACATATGTGACATGATGTTAGCAAAGTGCCTACTCAGAAATTCTACCACTAGACACAAGATGCCTAGATGAACACCATGAAGAACCAAATGGATCCCTTAATTTTTTATAATCCTAAATCCCATTTCTAAGCCTTTGATATGTTACTTCATCAAACCATGCAAGAGCTTATTTTGTGGGCTAAAAATGGCCCCAACATCTCTATCAGTCATAGAACCTAGACCTTGATTTAGCTTTCTCAAATGAAAATATTCTTAAAAATAGACTCTACCTGACTTATGGAAACACCTTTTAGAGTAATGGGGTGGGGGGGGTAGGGGAAACAAAAAATCAACAAAATACAAATTAACAACCCAAACTACAAATATAACAACCAAAAACAATAATGTGCAAAATCACTTAGAGGAAAAGAATAGACCTATCTACTAATGTACAAGGGAAAAGATATTAGACTAGTAGAAGAACTTGAGATACCTCCCATTTATATGGATGGGAAGTCTCTTTCCATTTAATCTATCAATCTCAAATTCATTACTTTATTTGTATCTTATAATGACATAGGGTTCACTCTAAAGGTTGTCAAACTTGGAGTGTTTTCCTAGTTCTGTATGGTCCTCATCCCATTTGAGGACTATGTCACCTTAATGGAAGGTCTTCAATTAAGATCTTTTATCAAAGGTCATCTTGACCTATTTATGGTTAGACCACATGGTATGCATGTCATCATCTTTTATTTCCTCTAATTCTCTTAGTTCATTCATTCTAACCTCCATTGCATCACTTTCTAAAAACTCTAGTTGTTGTGCAAGTTTCAAAGCTAAAATCTCCAATGAAATTGGTAGCCTTGATTCACTTTCATATACTAAGAGATAAGGTGAGTTACCAATGGCATTTTTGTGGGTTATCTTGTTATCCCATAAGGTATTCTTCAACTTTGTGTGTTAGGATCTCTAATTATCTTCCATTGTTCTCTTAATGATCTAAATCAGGTTCTTATTAGTGGACTCAACTAGTCCATTACCCTATGGATAATAATTAGATGAAGATGTTAGATAGATACCCTACTAAATATCCTATCCACATACCTTTGTGTTGATAAACTCCAAAGCATTGTTTTATATTATTGTGGATGGTGCTCTAAAATAGGTGACTAGGCTCTCATAAAACTCAAGTATAAAGGGGACTGCTTCCACCCATCTAGTGAATTAGTTTGTGGCTTTCAAGACCCACTTATGTATAAAATTATATGGAGTATTAATCATGCAAAATAATTTTGAACCCCATTTCATGAAAGGATATTCAACTTGAATAGGCTTCAGTGGCATGGTAGCTAGTTTCTATTTCCTTATAAACATGGCACATTTTGAACACTTCCTAACCCATGCATGTGCATATCTAGATAAATTTGTCCAAAATTAACTAGATTTAATGATTTTTTTAGTTGTGTTTATGGATTCAAAATGGCCTCCTTGAGGACTATCATGAAATTGCCTGAGAAGTTTATCAAATTGGCTAGTTTTAACACATCTTAAGAGTATACCTCCAATGTCCTTTTTAAACAACACTCCATCAATAAAAATGTATGGAATTTATTACATCCTAAATTGTCTTATTTATGATGTATTGAAACCCATTTCACACTCTTCTACTTGGATAAATCTATTAATATCTTGTGTCTAATTGAAAGGAAGAGTATGTGCATCTTCTTGTTGAGTGTCTTGGATTACAAAGATTGTCTACTTTTCTTCTCTCACATATTCATCAAGATGTTCACATAATATCTTCCCTCAGACTATATTTATGATCCTAACCTTAATTTCATACACCATACACTTAGTGACCCATCCAACTCTATTTTTGTTTAAGTCTCTATTGAGGATAAAATCCTTCACACTTGGATGAGCCACCATTAGTATAATCTTACTTTTTGATACTAAATGCCTAGATTTCTTCAAACTTATTACAATAGCAAGAACATGTTTTTAATATATATATATATATATTTCTTCATAACCTTCCAAATATTGGTTGAATAAATTAATGGGTTGTTTCAGACCTTGGTCATTTTACTGCATAACCATAGCTAAAATTGCATCTAATGTGGGAAAGGCATATAGATAGAAATTCTTATTAAAATATAGATTTAAAAGAGTGGGGGAATGAGATATGTCATCCTTGATGGCCTCAAATATTATCTTACCTTCTCTTTTCCATGTTAACTCTTTGCCTTTTCTCAACATATGAGTGAGAGGCTTGACCATCTCTGCAAATTTTAGAATGAACTTCTTGATGAACTTGATCTTGCCCAAGAAGCTCTACAACACTTTCTTGTTTTTAGGTAGTGATATATAAAATATTGATTCTATCCTCTTTGGATCAATGGAAAGACTAGCTTTAGACACCAAATGTCTAATAATTCTTCTCTCATCTGCTAAAAATATTCATTTCTTTAGATTCAAAGAAACTCTAAATTGTCTACATCTATCAAAAATAGATCTCAAATGCATCATATGATCATTAGGATTATTTGAGAAAACTAATATATCATCAAGGTAAACTAAAACCATATCATTCAAAAGACCATGAAAATCAACATCCATTGCTCTTTAGAAGGTGGATCTAGCATTGGAAATTCCAAAAGGCATTTTACAATATGCATAGGTGCCCCATTTTATAGTGAAGGTAGTCTTGTACCTATCTTCCTCTTCACCATGACTTGATTATAGCCATAATAGTCATCAATAAATGAGAACATTTGATAACCTACCACTTTTTTTTTAATTTGATCCATGGAGGGAAGTGGGTAATGACCCTTTAGGGATACCATGTTGAGGTCCCTGAAGTCAACACATAACTAAATATCTCTATTCTTTTTCCTCACTGGCATAAAGTTTATCACCCAAGAGGAATGCTTAATTGGAAATATTATCCTTGGTTCAATCATTTTTTAGATTTCTCTTCTCATGAGATCCTCCACTCTTGCGTTGATAGGCCTCTATTTCTGTCTGACTAGCTTGGTATTGCTTTCTAATTCAATTATGTGTTGTGCAAGTTTAGGGTCAAAACCTTTAAATTATTTATACTCCCAAGTAAATATATCAAAAAATTATTGGCATAAAGCAAAAAATGTATCTCTTTCCTCTCCTATATTTATCTTTTTGAGACTCAACAACTTGCCCTTAAAGATCTTTACCTTTTTATAGTGTCCCTCCTTAATTGAGATGCATGTTTTCCCTTTTCTTAATTGGTCATCTTCATTAAAGATTATTTATAATGTCATAAGATATTTAAGAATATTATTAGGCCTCATTTGTACCATTTGATCATCATATTGATTTTATAACTTATCCTAATTCATATGGTAAAACTCTACCTCTTGCATTAGAAAATATATGATTTGATCATCATTGTCAAATACTTTCCAACTCACCTCATTGTTAGGTACAACTAGTCTACATATAACCTTGGCCTTATCTTGGCTTTGGTTACCTTTGACTCCTTTTACATTCTTATATTGGGCACCAATGGCAGTAAGCTTATCTCCATGCTAGTTTGCTTCTCTTGGTATGGACTGGATATCAAATGTTAAGAAATCCTCCATGAGGTCCCATACCCAGTGCTTATAGGATTTCAAATGGTGACTCTTGAATACACTTAGGCCCCTAACCTATTGAACTACAATTTCACTATCACCCTTGACTTTGAGGAGCTATATACCTCTCTTTCTTGCTTCTTTTAACCCATGCAAAAGAGCTTCATATTTAGTTATATTTGAGGTATAACTAAATTAGAGTCTTGTAATAGAATAGTAATTTTGAATTGAGGGTGAAATCAGTATGGCTCCCACTCCACATTTATTTTATTACCTTGAGCCATCAAATAAAAAATTCTATATACCATCCTTTTCTTGAGTAGTGTTAGTTAAGGAAGGTATTGCAGCACCTTCTTCATGCATATAGTACACTCTTAATTTTATCTCTTCAATGTTGCCATATAGATCAAATCCATGACTCTCATTTTCCCATTCATCTAATTACAAATATGAGATTCCTTCAAGATGATCATGGGGTTCTTGTCCAACAACCTCTTCAAATATGGCACAGTTGGTATTTTCAATATTGGGCATGTAGGGTTCTAGGTAGAACCTAGAGATAGGCTCAGACTTTATGGTGACTTTGGTTCCATATCTAGTTCTAAAAACTATGTATGACTAATTAGATGACAAATATACCCCAACATTAGCAGTAAATTCCCTAGACAAGTATAGGGAAAAATATAAATGTAGGTCTATTACGAAATATAGCTTTTACATTAGTGAATCTGAGTATTTATGGAGAGAGTTAAATAGTAAGTTTGATCTTTACCAAAAGGTAAATATTAATTATTTAGTGTGTAATCATATGGTTAATATGATAAGATTGTATTAGTTATATTATATTGTTATTGAGATATATTATTAATGGTTGTAATATTATATCATATTTAGGAGTTTGCTTAATTATAGGATTCAGGTGAGAGAAAATAACAAAAATGTTATAGGAATAATATTCCTATATATTTTTGTAATGTCCTAGAATGAATTAAATAGAGTGTGAGAATTAATGAAAATAAAAAATAATATGTTTTTTTTGAAATAATTGTCTTTGTGTATTTAGCTTTTCTATTCATGAATTAAATCAAAATTGGCTCCCCCAATTCTCAATAGTGGTATCAGAGCATGGTGAGATTCTGAGTAATGTGAGGGGAATTTACAGTTTTTGGTTACCCCATTAATGAGGGTAGATTTTATTCAATATTAGAGTCACATTTTTTCATGTTTATGTAGTTATATGATGAAGTTACATCTTATGTTTGAAGATCTACCTTTTGTGTTTGATCTGTGAAGAGATTAAAACTTGTGAAAAGGTCTTGAATCAGTGCCTCCCTTGGATGCATGGTTTGCAACACATAATTTCTTAATAGTTCATGAACTAATCAAAGGGATCATACACGCTTTTATCTATGCATTCATCCATAGAAAATATGTGTTCATTGGTTATGTCATTCTCAAGTCCAAGTGCCTAATTTCTTTGACAGTGTTCACCTATCTGATCAGATTGGCTATTTTTCCAAGATTATAACATTCAAACTTGCTAAAATGCTCATGATTCCTATCCACATCAAATCATAATCCTTATTCAGTGAATGACCTTAAGATCAATATCCATACATCTATGTTATATATTGGCACAAATTTCTATTCATATCTCATTCAATTTAAATTTACATACTTTGGCAGATTTGTCAATCCATCGACAAATTAAGTCTTTGTTTGGGTCCAAAATCTATAGATCTAAGATTTTTTTATAAATAAATCCATGAATATTACATCTACATTCCAATCTACATCATCATACACCTCAACCACACTTACAACGGCCTGCTCTTTTTCTTGGATTGTTATTTCTACTCAATTCTACATGCATGACAACCTGAACATCAGACACGGTAAAGCCATGCAAATAAAAACCCATAGTATTAAGTTGAGTTCCTTATAAAATAGGTCAATTCAATAGAATATAGATTTAAAATGTTATTTTCTATTTTTTAGATAGTTTAATTAGTAATTTCATTTAGATTTTGATATTATCTTTATTTTGGTCTTAGCCAAAATTTGAGTCTTTTGAATATTAGCATTTATATAAAATATTTAGTTGTTTTTATATTAAAAGTTAAAATAAAAAGACATTATTAAATATAAGTTTAATCATTAGGATTAAATTTATTATCAATAGAGTTTATAAAGTCATTAGAGTCAATAGTCAAATGTGAATATAAAAAGTATCTAGTCATTGGTATTTTTTTAATCAAGCCAAAAATTCAAGGTGTCAATTTTGAGGGTTCATTGTCAAAGTAAAATATATTGAGACGAATTGTCAATTTATTCTTTTAAAGGATGCACTATCACTTGTATGGGACGTCCTAATGTTGAATGTGTCTGTATTGAGGGAGGGACCCCATTTTAATGAAAGTGACATATAATTAAGCTACATCAGCATACCATCTGAGTGAGCAACAACCAACTATAGGTTAGAGGATACATGAAGGTTGGAGGTCTTTCAATGACCTATCATTAGCCACCAATGATGGGGCCACACCAATGATTTGGTGACATTTTGTGTGGTGTGTTTTTCATATTTGTTATGTGTTTTCTAGAATAAAAATAGAAGAATATGCATGTTCAATTAATGTAATGTGTGTGTAATTCCAAACATGATTCCCTGAGGTGAGAACATAGTGAAAAGACAAAAGCACCAATGTAATTCATGGATATTGAAAGTGTTTGTGGTAGATCTAAAAATCCATAAGAGGTGAATAGTGTTTTGGCAATAGTTAGGAGAGCAGCTACTACAAATATCTTGTGACTACCTTATTTATGGAGATGACCCTCAGTGACACATCCATTACAATCACATAAATTAAATGTATATTTCATTCCTTCACATAATACTAGTCATATGCAATAAGCTTACATCAGTAGTATGCAGACCTATTAGTATGCAGTGGCATATAGTTCTATTCATGCCAATTCTTGGAGGTACATGGTGTTCTTGTTCATGTTAAGGTTTGTGGTAAACTTGTAAAAACATGGGAGAAGTGAGGCTCTCTATGTATCAAGGTCATGAGTCAAATAGAGCATACTACAGTGGGTGAGCATACTACAAATAAGAGTGTGAATGTTTTTGCACCATGTAAAAACTATGGGGGGAATGTTAGGAAATATAATTTTTACATTAGTGAATCTGAGTATTTACAGAGAGAGATAAATAGTAAGTTTGATATTTACCAAAAGGTAAATAGTAATTAGTTAGTGTGTAATTGTATGGTTAATACAGTAAGATTATATTATTTAGATTATATTATTGTTGATATATATTGTTAATGGTTATAACAATATATCATATTTAGGATTTTTCTTAATTATACAATTCAGGTGAGAGAAAATAGTGGAAAAGTTATAGGAATAATATTCCTATATATTTATATAATGTCCCAGAATGAATTAATCAGAGTGTGAGAATTAATGAGAATAGAGTAGAATATATTTTTGTTGAAATAATTGTCTTTATGTATTTAGCTTCTCTGTGCATGAATTAAATCAGAATTGGCTCTTCAAATTATCAACAAGGTCTACCACCATTACCTCTTGCTTAATGACAAAATTTGGATGAGAAACTAATGTAATATGTATATCTTTCAAGATGCCTACTATCTTATTAGGGGATCCATCTAATTAGAGCACACCCTTTTCATTAAGCACATATTTAAGCCTAAGTTAGTTTTTTATGGCTTTAGGCATCACTGAGGTTAAAGCACCTAAGTCTATCATGCAATTATGTACCAAAGAATCCCCTATGATGACTAACAGATAAAATGGGGGAGGTTTAACAATCTTAGAAGGATTAAAAACATTTTGAGATTTACTTATGTTGGGAACTTGATTGGGATCTTGGTTAGGGGCATGGTTAAGCTGATTATTATTGATGAAATAGTGTTCACTTTATTCTCTACCTTTTACCCATGAGAAATTTTGGAGAGCTCTTTCTAAATAATCTCATTTTGCTTGGGGATAGAAAAAACATCATACAATGACATAGTTACATTAGCCTTCTTCAAATGATCCACAATATTAAAGGGAAGACTATTACCTTTGGGTTACACCTTAGAGGTGGAAGCATCACTTGGCATTTTAGTAACATAAGGAATGAAGGGGGACCTTTGATATTATCCATGATTTTGGCACACTTTTTGATTTTTATGAGCCTTAGTAGCCACATCTAAAGAAATAGGTTGCTGACTAATATGTGGAGAAGATGAATAAATCTTAGATTGCCCCAAGTTATCCTCTAGCATCCTCTTCTTATCTTTTGTCTAAGCTACAACTAGTTCATTTGTCATCTATGATTCTTGTCCCATATTGGCTACTACATGCTCAAACATGCATTCCCCTTCCTAAAAATGCATCCATGTAGTATCATCTAGTACTCTACCTATGCTCCCTTATTGTTGTCTTTGAGATTTTGATAATGACATGGTGGGCATGTTGTCTTGACTCATTTGAGGGCCTTTTTGTGGATGAGGCATCATATCATGACATTGAAATGAAGGAGAATGTTTCCAACCTAAGTATTGATACATGTCTCTTGCAGTATCCATTACCATCTCATTAAACTATCCATCTGACTGCCATTGAATTTCCTAAGCATAGTTGTTTTGAGATGGCACAATAGCTCTAGAATTACTAAGAGCATTGGGATTATATTATCTTAACTAAGGATATTTCCCTTGTATTTAATAATTATATTGATAGGGTGTCCTATTATACTATAAAATATTTTTATTATTTTGATATGGCTTGTATGGTCGAGCCTATTACCTCTCCATTACAACCAACTTGTTATTTTGGGATTTGAGAAGACTCTCTATCTTCCCTAGTCTATCAATTTTCTCACCTTCTATCTGATAAACCTATGTTGAATCTATAATTTTGGAAATAGGTGGGGTATGAGGATGTATCTTTAGGAAGAGAGGCATTGGTGGCCTTCGATCCAACTTTCCTGCTTGTATAATGAAATTTTCAGCCCTAATTACCACTTCAAAAGCTCCAGGTAGGGTGTTCCCTCCCATGGATTGAATCATTAAAACTACAACCAAGTTGAGAGCCTTCATATAGTATATAAAATCATTGTTAGGAATAGGCTTGATTACCATAGGAATTCTATCCCAAGTCTTCTAGAATCTATAGTTGAAATCCACCATGGACTCATGGGGGGATCTTTTGATTGTTTTAAGTTATTCCACAAGTGAAATATGATCACTCTTGTCCTCAAAGTGCTTGTACAAGACCTCTCCAAACTCATCCCAACTATTTATTGATGTAGGTCCTAATCCTCTATAACATTGAAGTGTTTTTCCTTTGAAATAAGTTTCTAACAACCTCATTACTAAATTTTATTGGGTTACATGATGCACTAAACATAGGTTAGCAACATCTACCATATGGTCTATAGGAGTAACTAGATTCTCTCTTATATAATATGTAAGATCCTTTAAATATAATATGGGAGTATCATCCCATTAAGTAAGGTTTAAAGGGCTACCACCATTGAATGGCATAAAGGTTTGCCTTCTGGGAATAACCATCTTAGGTATGGGGTTTATAATAGTGTTTGGCTAAACAATACTAGTTTGAATAGGAGGATTATGGGGGCTAATAAGGCAAAAATATGGGTAGGTGTAGGCTTTGACTAAGAGTATTTCTTCTTCTTTGTTGATGGGGAAGGTATCTCAGAGAGATCTACTTCCTTCCCTTTTGTAGAGGATCTTATGATAACTCTGGGGGGCATGAAAATTTATGTAAATATAGAAATGAAACTCTGAAATTTGTGACTATAATTTAGATATGAAAAAATATGTGGTCCCATCAGGTGTGCCATAATTTTTAGTTATCCAAATAACACCTTAAATAAGGGTCAGATTCGTTCAAGTCCAACCCATACCTAGACTAACATGGGAATGGTCTAAGGTTATGGGTTACTTATATCTAGACTAGACCTCTAGGATTTTATATGAGGCTAGATCCTCAAATTTTATAATTTGGACCCTTTCTTATACAATCTAAAATTGGTTGTGGTGAAAAGAGTTAATAATTTTTCACAAAGTAAAATTTATTCTAGTATGTGGTGATGTACCAAGAATTTATCAGACCTGATCTCAAGCTTGGACTCTTTAACACACTATTGGATTATGAAAGAAGCTAATGAAATACTTAATATAAATTCTATGAAACAATATTTCATATAGATGTTATTTTGATACACTCAAACTAGGGAGCAAATGAAAATAAGGCCTAATTTGAGACACTTAAATTTGGCTATCCATAATATCTTTGAGATATCAATACTAAGACACACTATATGACCTAAAAAAAGAGATTATAATACTTAGGTTGAGTTTGGACATGTAAGAGGAAGATGAAATTCACATATGAAAATTTTTAAAAAAAATATAACACTAAATATAGAGGAGGTGTTGAATATAATTCTTATAGAGTCTAGTTGTACCAGCTTGATGGATCCAAAATAATAGATTGAAGGCTATATTTATAGTATAAGGGATGAAAGAAAGATGGAATTTTTTGGAACTTAAAATGTAATCAAATAATTTCAAATTCATTTGAAAAGTTATTTCAACTGCCTCCATGAATCAGGCTCACTCAAACCCTTCCTGATTGATCTCGGTCATTCTAGTCTATTGAATTATTACAATATATTTTTTGTGATGCTCCATGGTGGTTAAAATGGTAAGATCAAGTCATTTTCATTTTTTCATGATGTTAAACCACTTATGATTAATTTTTTTATGTGTGTTAAAGTGGGGAGAAGGGTTATTTTCATGCATATGACTTTGGTGAAGAAGTGGTTAAAAACTGTGTCTGCCTCTACATGTTCTTAATGGCACCATCCACTCTTGAAGTATCTAATCCTAAATAAAATTGGGTCATGTTTAAGCTTAGATCCATGCTCTTGATTTGGTAAAAAAAGGCTTGCAGGTTTGACTTTGGATGTTAAAAACTAACTCAAACCAATCAAATTATTTTATCCTGACTTAATTCTCATTGGCTCTATGGATCTTAGTTATCAAATCATTAACTTATTGACTTATCTCACTCCATTGATCTCAATTTGTATGAATGAATAATAACCATTAATCCTCTACTAATTATATGTGTCCTTAACACTTGTCATGTACACATTCACTCTAGATATTTCTTGACCCTTTGACCTCCACTCATTGTTAGATCTGAATGCTTGATCAAACACAAATCATTGATCAATTGGGACCCACTATTTGAAATCTAATGGCTATTTCATGATCCTAAAAATTACATACTCTCTCCCATCAAATTATTTTTTCATGACCATCATTGATGGTCTCATGATCATCAAATTCAAGATCAATAGGATTGTCTTGCTCTGTCTATAAATTTGATGTCATGTCGATTGTCATTCAATGTTCCATAAAACATGATTGATGTCATGTGGACCATCAAATTTAAGCACAGATAGATTTTTTCTCACGATTTATTTTTATGTTTGCATGAATGTCCCATGTTGTAGGTCCATTTTCTAAGTCTTATAACTTGAGGAGTAATAGTCATGGAGGATTCAAACCTTCAAGATATGTTCCTAAGGTTAAAAGGATCAAACCCATTTGGTACACTAGTTTTGTGAGCTTTATAAGTGAAGATATAATATGCACAATATGACTATTCCATTTTATTCTACATGAGATCCTAGCTTAAAAAATGGTTATGTATGGAAAAACAACATAATACTATTGAGAGGCCAACTTTAGATCTCCATAACTATTGATGAACTTTAGCAAAGGACCTAAAACTTGGTGCATATAAACTTGGAAAATTGTGAACAAAATCATATGGCTATTTTATCTAACTTATCCATGCATGTGAGATATGACATTAGCAAAGTGCCTACTCATAAATTCTACCACTAGACCCAAGATGCCTAGATGAACACCATGAAGAACCAGATGGATCCCTTACTTTTTGTAATCTTGGACCCCCTTTTTAAGACTTTGATCTACTACTTCATCAAACCATACAATATCTTTTTATGTGGGCCCAAAATGGCCAACATGTAGTTGAGTACACCAATTTCATTAAACACCATCAATAAAAAATACACCCCATAAAAACCTATGGTTGGGAACTTCATGGGCTTTTTTTGCATCCTCTATGATCTTATTAGTAAAGTATTACACCTAGTTACACTTTAACTCCTCATTAACTTGGTGTGTAACATATAGGTGGGTCATATCCACCTCCTTCCATCTATCTCTACCTCCAACTTTTGTCATAATGATTCACATAGCCACTTGGAGGGTAGGATCCTAAAAACTCATGATGTGCATGGCATGGCCTTGTTTTCAATACTCAAGCACCATAGTTATGTTATTTATCTTATTATATTCCTCTATGTCAAATCCAAGGTACATGATTGAGAACCATAACCCTAATACCTTGTTAATTCTTTTTATCCATAGTTTTCATCTAGTACCCCACAAAATAGATGTAATCCTCATATACCCATGAGATCAAAAAAGTCACCACTTCTATTGGATTTCCAAAGTAAGAAAATTTGAAGAGTTGGAAGAGGATAATAATATCCATATCATTGAAAATCTTAAATTCATAGACCAGTTCACTCTTGGTATTCTAGCACTTGACCCTATAGTCATTCTTTAACTCTACTTCATTCTCAGGTTGTCGATGGTTGTAATCAAATATAATGTAGGTCAGTACATTAGACACTTATTTTTTAGTGTTTAGTACTATATTAGGGTACTACATTTCTTAAATCATTAAAGGTAGTGGTGGAGGCATGGAAACTTTCTTCTTTTCTTGGCATGCCATATCTATCCCTACATCTCCTGCACATAGGCCTAGTTCCTTAGGTGTTTCTTGTTTGATTAATATTGTCTCCCCATTAACACTCAACTATTATTACTCTATAATTATAGGTAATGGTTCACCTCATTGATCCTTTTTCTTAGGATGCATCACCCTTCATGGAGCTTGAAGGTTGAGGCATGGCCATCCAATGTTCCCAAAAGAATGTGTATTTACTTTTGTAATCACCTTGGCTCTCCTACTTTGATGTCCATTAATGGTAGACATTAACCAATATGACCTAAAAATATATAAATCCTACCTATATTTACAATTATCTTGGCCCTATATATTTATCTTAGCTAAACCACACTTCAAGATCTAAAAACAATTAGAATTTGACACTTTGCACTTATCTAGATGCATAGAAAGTCATTTTGCAAAGTTTAAGTTCACTTCATCTCTATAAATTTTCAATAATATCAATAGTATAAAGTGAAATAACCTATTTATCCTTTTATAGGCTTGAAGGGGTAACTTACATTTACTACCCCTCCTCCTTAACCATCACTTCTTGCAATAAATGTGACCAATGATATTGCTACGATGTGATGTTGACACACTTACCATTACCACTTTTCTCCTTGTATTAATTACATGTTCCTTTTTATGCTTTTCATAAATTGCATGATAGTTTTACAGAAGTTTAAATGGTTTCCACTCAAAAGGTGGGAATCATTCTTTACCCTAACTAGCTTGTAGTTATGTGCCATCATACTCTTTCACTTGTGTGCCTTTTCTCCCATGTGTATTTTTATAGACCATATCCTAGAACTTATATATGTAACACCCCTACCCCACATTAAACATTTCTTTGTGGTCCTCCACAAGAACATAAGTATAAAAATTCAAATGTTGAATATGATACCACTAAAGATACATGTAACTAGTGTAATGCTTTATTGAAAAATAAATAAATATTAAATTAAGAAAATGGCATACACCTTATTGGTACAAAAAAAAGACTTATTCAAAAAAGTATGGTCACAACTAAGTACCATTGTAATGACTAGGAATAAATTAGCCATCTAAGCACTTCAACCTACATGCATTGGTGAGATGGATACTATGAATAATGAAAGGACCATCCCAGTGACCATGAAGCTTATCGAAGTGGCACATGAACTTGGAATCATATTTTAAGACTTACATTCCAAGAGTAAAAGTCTTGTATTTGAGATGGTGATCATGCCATGCCTTTTATTTTTATATCTCTATGCCCTAACTCTAGTGTGTAATAATATGAGTTTCATCTAGTTGCAATAAAACATCAAGGTGCACTTTTAGTGAGGCCTCATCATCCAGCCACTTGATGCATGCAATGTTAAGAGAGGGAACAAAGAACTCTATAAGAAGAATTACTTTGGTATCAAACATAAGGTTGAATTACATGCTCTTGTTTAACTACTTATAAGTGGTCTAATAAGCCTAGATTACTATAGACACATGATCATCTAAGTTAGTGCATCCAATTTAACATATCTTGGTTAAATTAGTGCCCAATATCTTTTTGAATGCCTTAACTATACCATTGCCTTGGGGATAATACAATGTTTTCTTATGGTGAGCAATCATGAATTCAAATAATAGGACATAGATAGTATCATTGAGGAAGTGAGTACCATAGTCAATAGTAAAAATCAATGGACAACTAAACCTAGTAATGATATGCGCCCATATGAATCATGTAGTAATCATAACTATATAATCCTATGTTGGCATAGCTTTAGCCTAGTGTAGTTAGTAGCAATGATAACATAGTGGGAACTAGTATGTCATCCTACTCGATTAATGTGGCCAATAAAATTAATGGCCCATTTTCAAAAAGTTCCTAGGATAAAATAAGATTAAGGTGCATTGCATCCTACCAATTTGGCTTTCCCATGCATTGTAAAATGTCACATTAGTGAGCATAAAGTTTAGCATCCTTAAATAAGGTAGGCCACCATAAGCTAGCTGAAAAACCTTTCATGTGGTAGCTTCACCAACATAATGTCCTCTAGCAACACCTTCATGTACCTCTCAAAGCACCTCAATGCACTCATGTTGTATGACACAGTGTTAGATCACCTCATCTTGGCTAAGCTTATAAATGTTGCCCCTGATAAATTGGAACAAAGTGATGTGAATGGAAAATTTCTTCTTGGCTAGAGTGTTGAAATGAGATGGTGCTGATCTAGTATTTATAAAGGTGGTTATTTCCTCTAATTCCTAAAGAATGTGTGATACAAGAAACAAATGTATGTCAGGTAGGTCATCTTTTATAAGATGCATTGGCTCACCAAATTCAATTCTAGAAAGATGGTTTAAACCACAATTGGCCTTATTAGGCTTGACCATAATTGAGAACTAGAATTCTTGAAATAGCACTATCCATTGACAAATATGACCATGTAAAACTATTTTGTTGACCAAATACTTCAATGCCTCATGTTCTATGAAGAAAACAAATAGGGTTTCTAGTAGATACTATCAAAAATTTTGAAGAGCATAGACCATAGATAATGCCTCATGCTCTATAGTGGTATAGTTTTATTTAGCTAGAGTAATATTTTGACTTATAAAGTATACAGGGTGATCTAAGTTACCCTTTCTAGGCTAAGTAAGTATAGCACTAACTACCATGATGTAATCATAGACATAAACATGGAATAATTTAGTCTAGTCTATGAAATGGAGAATTAGTATAGTGACAAGTTTATCATTTAAGGCAACAAAGGTATCATGGTGAGTATGGGTCCAAATAAAATGTTATTTATGTTTCAGTAACTTATTTAAAGGTGTTTTTATCCATGCATATTCATGGATAAATTTTCTATAATTCTTAGTGTGGCCTTATAAGGCATGAATATTTTATTGGGTGGTTGGTACTAGTAGGTGAAGGATGATGGTGATCTTGGAGGGGTCCACTAAAAGTCCGTCTTGGAAAATAATATGACTAAGGAGAACATCAAATGGAGTAACAAAGAGACATTTCTTCAAATTTATATAAATTTGAAGAATTTTTCAATGCTTAAGCATGATCCAAAAATTAGAAAAATGGTAATTCACTCAACTAGTCATCAAGATAAACTTGAAGAAACTTATGGATAAAGTCTTTGAAAGCTTCAATGGATATCCTAGAAAACATTGTAGGGGCATTGTTTAATCTAAATGGCATGACATTATAAGTAAAATACCCCCACTAAGTGGCAAATATAGTCTTTGTATTATCTTCCTCTGCAATCCAAACTTGATGGTACCCAGAGAAACCATATGTAAAGGTATAAATTTCACATCTAGCAATGCCTTTAAGGATATCTTCACTGAAAAATGTCAAGAAAGGATCCATAACATAAGTAATGTTAATTAATTTATATTCCACACAAATCCACATGAACCAATCCTTTTTAATACTTTTTACCATATCACTTACACATTTAGACTCATCAATAGTATTAGTGACTCCCATGCAAAACATACTATCGATCTCTTCTTTGACATGAGCACACAAATTAGGATTCATTCAATAAGGATTTTTTTGACTAGGAAAGTTCCTTCTAATAATTTTATGTGCATTTTATCCAAATAAGAATGGACACCCTTTATTTCACTATAGTTTCATGGGAAAACATCTTGATACTCATTCTATAGTTCACATACTTTTGTGATTTTGATATCAGACCAGTAATTCCCCATGGTAGCCATCTTGGGAACTTCATGCCAATATTATGTTTAATGGTCTATAGCAGATCTAAGTATGGATTCTGTGTATCTAAAATGGTGTCATAAATATTTTAAGTCCCATTCTTCATTTGGATGGCTAGATTATTGATTAACATGTCCAACAAATCAAATCCTTCACCTTCATCAACCTAAAATATAACTTTGTGCTTTCCCTTTTAGATTTCCTCTTAAATTACATGATTCAGTATATATTCAGGTATGGAATAATATGGCTACTCAATAGGCTCATTAAAAATGGTTAATCCTTCCATTGACATGCCATGTATTCTTTGAATCTAGTCTTCAATAGGGCTTGGGTCACTGATGACTACTTGATGCATAACTTGTAGTGTAAGGCACAAATCCATCTGTGTGGATGAATATGACAACATCATAATCATATTTTTCTTAATCAAGTTCTAAGAACATGTATCTAAATGGTGTTATTCATGGAAATACCATGCTTTAGCCCAAGTGTGTAGAGTGTCATAAAATATATGAACCCAAAGGTATTTTGGAAAGAAAATTTCATCAGTCATCCACATTACCTCACAAGCCTCAAGGTGAGGTTTTAGATCTTGAATACCACTATAGATAATAACACCATAGATATGGTTATCATGATGAAATTTATGATGCAATATAGAATGTACATGATCCCAAGTAAGTAAATTCTCATGATGATTTCACCACCTCCTAGTAGTTATGCCATTAAAAATATGAACAATTTATCGCACACAATCAATGTCAAAATCATAAAAGGAATTTAATTGTTGGACAAATTCATGGACCTCCATTTGATTATGGAATCATGAAGCTTCATCTAGCCTTGTAAGTAGTCCAACCATGATTTATCCATGAATGAGTTGGCCATGCAAGAGACAAACAAACTTATGGAATTTATGATACCCTTATCGAGTATCATCGTAACTACCTATATCACCATAGATTATACCATAAAGGCATAATCACCTTACATATAATATTCACAAGCATTAATAGTGGTGTAAAATATGGATTATGCATCTATCCATCATAATATGCCATCATGGGTGGGATAATTATGTTCATTACCTCAAAATATGAAATTATATATGGTTAATGTCCTCATTAACATTTACCTATTCAACATAGGGGGCATGAGCATGCTCCAATGGAATGACTATGCATTGGTCATCATTTTCAAAGCTGATGTACTATTTCTTAAATCTTAGATCAATGTTTTTGGCATAGCACCATAGATGACCTAGCATATTTGCTAATTCATCAACCTCATCTAACACTAGGATTTCAAATTCATCTTTGAATGTAACATCGAGGATATCCATGATGGAATATTCAATAACAACAATTGTCAAAGCATGAGTCTTGATATCCATGAATAATACATGGGATGAAGGTTTTAAAGCCAGGCTAGCCATCTTCTACCAAACATACTTTATGAAAACATTGAATTTAGCACTGGTGTCGACTAAGATGTCTTAATTACCCATCCATTGATGGTATCATTTACCAATATCTCCTTATCCTCTTATGGGCTAATAAGATGGGAGTATATTCCCATTAGGTATGGTTTAATTAATGATCTTTAGTAGGCCTTGGCATGTGATGCCTTATCTAGTTATGTAATAATGGTATAATATTCTTATCCAATAGTCATTTCTAGAGTTATTTAAAGTCATCTCGTACCATATCATGATGGTATGTGGATTTTTACAAATTGGCATGTTGAACATCATCATAATCCTTAATAAATTATATCTCACCTTGAAATTCCCTTAACAAGTTTGTAGTGTCTTGTAACACCTCCTACTTTTGAGCATAGGGATACCTAGTACCATGAGGCTCTTCACATTATACTTTCTCAATAGGTGGAGTGGGTGTAGACTGGGATTGTCTACCATTCTACATTGTAATAATAAATTTAGTGATAGGAAAAATTCTTTAGTGTGGTTTCTCAATGTGTATCATATTGTCACCCTTCTCATTTCTTTCCTTTGTAATGGTTATGTACAAATTAGGGCACTCCTCCAAATGGTGCTCATTCTTACATAAGGCACATATAGGATAGACCAAGAAATCTCACTAATAGTGATTAGGAGAACCACACTTATATAAATTTTGTGGTGGAAAGTGTCCACCTACACATCCTCAACCTTGACTTCTCTCATGATAACAACCATTCTCTTGGTTATTTGAAATATTGGCCTGATGTATACCATGCATGTGCACCTCATGAATGTCACTAATGAGATGGAAGTCATTAGTATCATGAGTATATGTGTTTTATATTTTTAAATAAGTGGATACATTTCAATGAATGGTACATGTTATAACAGAGGATATGCTCAAACATCATGTTTTTTGGTATATTTCACATGATTGCTTTAGTACAGTGCATATGTTCTTATGGGGATAATTATTTTTATTATGGACTTTAGACACATAATTGACACACCATAATCCACTACAAGTGTCATGATCACTATTCGTAATAATATTTTCTAGTTGAGATGCCATTTTAGTGATTTGAGCCTCCATGACAGGACTAATTCCCATATCAAAACTACCAAAAGATTTGGCACAAAGGGCAGCTTCCAAAGCCTTGCATGGGTTGGTAAAAGTTTTATAAGATAATGTTCATCTAAATGGGATCAATAAACCTCCCAAAAATCACTAAGTGTGTTGAGAATAATTTATCTCAAATGAGATCTTGGAAAGAAGTGTGTTGAACCATGCATCATACTCATTCACACTCTTAGTTAGTTCTAGTTTAGTATATTTTAACACAGTGATACTATGTTGTTCAAACTCTAAAATGTAAAATTTATAGAGGAATACTTCATTAAGATGATCATAATTGACTAAAAATTATTGAGGATCATATTTATGATACCACAAAGTTGCTCAATCTAGAAGGGTAGTTGTAAATTAAGTGGCTTTCCATTGAAAGGAGGTTATAATATATACTCACCAGATAAGTTCACACTTGTAAACATGTTTAGTGGCATTATCCATACCTCAATATTTTGTAAAATGAATTAGCATTTCATAGTAAATGGTGGGTGGTTGAGGTGATTACAATGGTGACTACTAAGAAGAACTTTCGATCCTTTTTATTCCTTAAGAAGGAAGTCCACCCCTACCTCTTACACCTCCTCCTATTTTGTTGGTTGAACCACCACCTATTCTACCTCTCATGCCTCTAGTAGTAATAAAACACTTAAAATGTTGGGTGTTGAGGTAGGTTGATTCACAAATATTAAGCCAATACTTTACCCACTACTTATGATGGGACCATTAGGCATGCCAAGTTGGGCAATAGAATTACTTAGTAAAGGAAAATAAAGAGATAATTCACTAGTGTCTAAAACTTGTTTGTTCAGGGTTTTTCTTATACGTTCTATCTCTAACTCTACGCTTTTAGTATCCCAATTATGTATAATTATTTTGTCTAACTCAAAAACATGATCTCATACTTTGGTTGGCAAACTTGTTCTACCCAACTCAGGTTATTCAAACACCACTTCTTAGCTTGCTTCTCCTACATTTACTAGAGTTATCATTGGTTGGGGTCCAAATTTGGAGAGTCCTCCTTATGCTCTTTTACTTCCCTAGAGATCCTTACATCACTTCTTTAGTCCTCATATCCCCTTCTTATATCACGTCCACATATAATCCTTCACTCAACTTTGTCATATTTGTGATTCTATAATAGCCATTGATTGGATACCATACCAAACCAACATTTCTTCACAAGTACCCCTACATTCCCCTACCAAACATGTTACACATGCAAGGAAGAGCTAAGCTTTCAATGGGAAAAGTCTCAAGTCTAGAGTTGATAAAAAAAACTTATTCACCTCCAGAGGAATATGCTTGAGATATCGACCATGTGGTTCTTAGAGAAAAGGGAATTAAGACTCTTAAAAATAAGAATAAGTTGAAATGGTGTAGTCCAAGATGTAACTATTTAACACTTCTTTCCACTAAACATCAATAGCTCACATCTAAGGTACTCCCAAATGTGTTAAAGATGTATAATGTTCTATTTTCCAAGTTATCTTCCATCCATTATTTATTAACCAATCTTAAGCATAGGATGTGATCCAAGCATGTAAATGAATGGGTATCTCCATAAATAAAGTCTCATATAAGGAATTATATATATTATTTTAAACCCATGCACATGTAGAAACTCTTGGTTCATAAAATGGTACTGTAAAATTATTTTCAACACTAGTAATCCATCTCTTTATGCTTTTAAGAGATAATCTCTTGAGCATTTTCCACCATCATGTAAACAAGTTCTATGGGTCCTGATAATGAAACCAAAGTGTTGGGATAATTTTATATCTAGGCCTAACTTTCCTTAGGCATGCACTAAAATGATTAAAACCCAATGAGTTGACACATTAGGATTTCATGAAAGACTTAGAGTTCTCATGCACTCACTCAAATCATGAAGTGAGGGACTAGTTCCCATTAGTTTTGTCATGTGAAGGTGTACTTAACATAGATAGGTGATCAAACATATCTACTTTACTCAAATATTAACCAAAAAAGAATTACAAGGTAGTTTTTGGCCTAAATCTATTTTAATGAACAAACACATATAAAATGACCAAGACCATGGTTTCCATTATCAAAGAGCTATCATTCAATTAAAACATGTTCCATTCATCATATTGAAATAGGTTCACTTATTAAATAAATAATTTCATGGTGTGACTCAATCATATGACTCTGCTAACTATTTGAATACAATGATAAGAACAATACAATAGTATCCTTGATCATATCAATGGAATAATAATAAACAATCATCAACAACTTTTAAAATATCTAAATAGGGGTATTTATACTTGGTTTTCCTTGACCAATTAATTACAATAATAATCACACTCATAGTGACTCACTAATGATATTTAATGGACTAAAAGTCATGACATCCAACTGCATTATTTTTCTAAGGAATCAAGCCTATGTTCCCCTATAATTTTTCCTTGGTGTTGAATCCTCATCATCAAGTGCTTATTTTCCCTTGGGTTGGTGCTAGATTCATGTGTGACTTAGTTTGTTTCATCCAGGATAATTTCCCCCTAACTGTCTCCCACTTCTTGCACATTCCCTAAGTCTTATTTTAGTGTTCCAATCCCTTTACTCTCAATTTTTTTATTTATTATGCATATTTTATGACTGGGTCTTCTTGTGTCATGGGATCCACACCATGGTATTTTGCACTGATACTCTTCTACACCATGCTTCTCCTACATCATGCTTCTTTTGTGCCATGTGTCTATACGAAAGGACATAGCCAAAATTTGTGGTCCAACAAATAGGATCATTCAAAGTTATAATTTTATTGTTGGTTTAAAACATGGGGAAACTGGGGGACCAGAGGTAGAAAGAGAAGGAAAACAATCTCTAAAAAACATGTAATCATCATCTATCACATGAAAATAATTCACCATGTCTATTTATTTCATCATTTTCACAACTTTAGTAAAGGAAAAAGGATTTTCCAAAACAAAATTCCCTAATATTTTTAAAAATATCATTATTATTATTTTCATCAAATTTAAAATAAAAATTGTAGCCACTGAAATCACATACATTTTATTTCAATAAAGATATGTGATTCACATTGCATAAATCCAATATAAACCGTGAAGCATGCTAGATAGAGGCACATTATATGAAATAATTAAAAATACACCCTAAGAGGGGAAGAAAGGAAGGAATACCTAAAAACTTGTATCTAAAATAATCAAAACAACAAACCATAGAGGGAAAAAGATCATAGAACCATAATTTTGGGTAATTTAAAAGGATGGTTCACAAAACAAAATTACCATGAGAGTGCAAATCTATTAGAGACACCATGCCAACTTAGTAAAATAATGGCAATAGGAAAATTAAGAAAAATATAATAATATATAGTACATAAAATAAGCTTGAGCTTAGTGGAGATGAATAAAATTACTATGAACTATAAATGATAAAGAGAAATGAAAAATATATGAAAAGATAGATAAATACATGTTTCTAACTTCATAGATTCTAACAATGACTCAAAATGTGAATTTGAATGGTTTAGAATTAATTCTAAAAATAATAATGTGTTCTATTAAAATGACCACTTTTACATATTATAATAAAGGTTAGACCAATTTTTTACTCTAAAATGATAGTTTCTCCAAAAGTAGTCAGGTAGCTCTAAAAATAGCTCTATAGATATTCATAGTTTGAAATTTTGTGTAACCCTCAAACAAGAAATGTGAATAATCCTATCTCAAATTTACAAACAATCATGTGTAAATTTAAAATTAGTATCTATTTTGTTGTACCCCTAACTTTTCTACAATATCTATCAATACATCTAAGATTAAATTAAATATGTTGAGCTAACATCTAAGGCCCCTTATGAGAGGTTTGTCCTACATATCAATGTTGAGAATCAAGTCTCATGTATTTTCATGCTTATAAGTAAGTGAGTGACCCTTCTTCTTAAGTGAGAGAATACTCCACCTTCTCAACCTATGATAATGAATACAACTAGATTTTATTTAACTTAAGCATTTTTCTGGTATAAGTATGCAAAAATGGAAACCTTTAAATTGCTTGGAAGATTTGATAAGTAGAACTAAATCTCTAGTGTCTACCTTCTACTTCCACTATGTATTTAAAATTTCTTATAGTGACTAGTGGCATGCTATCTAATACAAGACAAATGGGGAAAGCTAATAAAATAGGGCCATGTAGTAGAAAAAAAGGAACAAGGACCAAACAAAGGAAAATTGACCACATTCAAACTACTCTGAAAGAGGTCAAACCATTTTTTGGACAATCTAAAAATATTCAAAAACTAGTTTTGGCAGAAAAAGAGAAAAGGTAGGGATCACCAAGCATAAAGAAACACATAAAAGAGAGAAAATGAAATAAATATAAAAACACATGACCACATAGAAAGCTAAAGAGAAGTGAAAATACAGTTAAAAATTCAATAACTTAATTTAAACCGATTATCCATATGCACAAAATCATCCTTATAACATTTCAATTACAAGTTTTGTACCAAAATTAGGTGTCTACAATTCCTTATAATCCTCCCTCACACATAACCCTTATTTATAGCCTCATACCACTTCAAATGGAATGGAATATTGTATGTTTGTTGGATCTAGTATGGCATTATTATTTTTATTATATTAGAGGATCCTTATACCATTGACTATATTTATCTTACACACACCATCTGCATATCAATCATAATATATTAAGTTTAAATCTAATATTAGTTTGTCTATGCTGACTTTTAGTTCAATCTCTTCTCATTGGGATTGATGCATTTGGACATGAAGTAAACACTTTGTCATAATTTTATTCATTTAACATAGACTTTCTAGATATATATCAAAAGTTTCATTCAAAATTTTAGTTTAAAATTTATACTTTCAAGATGGAATCCTATATTATATTTGGCACTTATGTGTACCACATAATGTAGAGAGACATAAATTAATATGGGAATCTCATTTCAATAATGTTTCATGACACTTTAGAATTGAAAATACCTTTGTAATGTTGTATAAATACTTCTTTTTTCCACACCTTAGGTAAGATATTATCAAATACATTAGGTATTATACCACATGTGAAATTATTAAACCAATCAATAAGAAGCAAGATATGTACACATCATTTTTTATTCCAATGATACCATGGGAATTTTTTTCATGGATTTTATCTCAAGTTACTCAACTACCAAGCATGATAATGATTTTTTTATGTAGTAGTTGATATATTATCAAATATGACAATTATTTTTACTTATAATAAACCATTATAATCTCTAGAAACAACTTGATTATATATTCAACGTATATGGTTCCATTTTTAAATCTTGGAAACTCTCATTTCTAATAAAGATATAAGGATTTTGAGTAATTTATAGAAATTAATTTAGTCTATGTTGGACACAAATTTTAAAAAGTCTAAAACATTCCATCCTTACACTACTGGATAGATGAAAATGGAAAATAGGATAATCATGCATCTTCTATGAATTTAATTTTTAATAAGCAACATATGTGGGATGAAATTCTTTCTTTCATTTAGCACAACTAAAATAAACCTCTACATAACTCTATTTCACAAAAAAAATCATGTGTTCTTGGGTTTCCAACCTTTGGCACCCATTGACGTAGCTTATCCTACATCACCATCAATAGTGGTAACTCCTTTAACTCAAAAAGAAGTTTACAAAGTTTTTAATTTTATTGAGAAAATTTAACATTTAGCAAACTATTATATAGTAGGCAAGTAGAGCCATGATCATCAATGAACATTGCACACCTTCTAGGTTGGTGATCAATTTTAGCTTCATTTATAAAAGGAAATAATGATAATACCTTATTGAAATTCTCACTCACTTCAGTACAGGTCCTACACCATCACAAATAAAGTAGTAGATAATCCTTTTGAACTTAATCTTACTTCTTATCTTGGGTTTCATGTAGTCTCTAACATAAAACCCTTTGGCCATTTTTTCCCCATAATTTATAGATATGTTAAATGTTATAGAGACACTTCAACAATAATAGATTAATCTTGACTACAATGCACCAATAAAATTGAATTAAATAATTGATGCTAGAGTCAAATTGGCATGATAACGAGATATCCCTCTCTCTCAAATTATCAAATCAGTTCAAGTACCTTCCTAGGTGAAAAGTTTTACAAAGGTGCATGTTACCAACCTCTTTCCACATCTTCTACCATAACTACATGCAATGGGAACAATTTATATGAAAGAAGGGGTGACTAATTTAGGAATATCTAAGACTTTTATCAACTAGAGGTACCACATAATTTCTCTACATCATGTGACATCTTCACTAATATCTTCAACATCATCCCAAGCACATGTGCATACCATAAAGTATAACTCCTATTTTTTGATGTTTCATGACTCTTATAGTGTTAGTTTTTTAAAATGTAACATTACATTGGTGTTTCCAAAATATTACAAAATAATATTTGGTTATGAAGTAGTTCTTACCAAATCTTATAATGTTGCAACTGATGCTTCATATTCCTCATTTTTATATTAATTTACACTTCCATTTTTTAGTAGTTATAATTAAGTAAGGGAATACATAAACATCCCATATATTCCCTCTCTAATCTACTATAAAACTTTACATAATATAGCTTAATAATCACATTTGTAATCTAATGTCCATTTTCTTCTTGTCTTTTTCCCTTGTCTTATTATTCTCTAATATATCCTTCAGCCTTTATCATTCAATATGTGCTTCTGTATTAAACTATTTAATCTAATAATTATGGTTATCTAATTGATCTCCTCTTTGGACCTAGATCAACCACCATTATCTAGGTAAATGGAATTGATTTCCTTTTAATGATAGACATTTAAATCATATTACCATTCTTTCAATGTTTTTAATCTCTGAAACAAGTATTGACTGTGTAAAATGTGCAATTGATATTTCCTAATGTGAAGTATTTATAAATTTACATGATAATATTAAAATAAATTATAACAATTTTAAAATACATTTATTTCAAATAAAATATGAATTTAGTAATGGAATATACCTCGATTTAGATTTCAAATACCTCACGAGTGGATAATGAATTTTTTTAAGTGTGATAAAATGGAAACTGTGGGATAATATACAAAAAGGATCCATGGCCATGATGACATTATTTTTTACAAATTAACAAAATAAAAGAAATGAAATGAAAATCAAACTAGGCATGAAAAATCAAATTAATCTATTAGACCCTATAGAAAATAGAAAAAAAAAGAGAAATTAAACTTAGCTAATCTAAAACTATCCCTATCAGGTTGGGAATGTCTAAGTGGATTAAAATTAATGATTAAAATACTAACCATTCACAAGAAGTACATAGTTCCCTTTTTTGTATTTCAATTAAAATTCATTATTTTCTAATATATCATAAATATGATATGGACCCAACCAAACAGGGTCCAATTTGGAATTTTCCATTTATTCTCATGGATTTTGTCCCACAATAAGACAAAATCTAAAATTTTGAATGTTTTTATCTTTTCTCTTTTTTCAAACCAATGCTTGACAATATCTTGTTGTCTACTAAAATTATTCAAATATTCATCTCAAGTTTCCTCTATTTATATAATATTCATCAGCCTTAATTTTACTTTATCATCTTCCACCATGTATTCTTTCATAAATTGATAAGTGGGTAGCCAAATCTTAGTGAGAAATGTGTGTTATTTTTTGTAAAAAAAATAAAATGATAAGTATTTAATCTTACCTTAAATCTTGTTTAATCTTCCCACATTGCATATTTAAGTAATGAATGCCAATCTCTTAGATTTTTACATTCAATTTTATGTGGATAAAGTTTAAATAAAACTACACTAAACCATAAAATAAGCACAATGGAGTATATATTATATAAATTACAATAATAATAATAATATATAAATACCTACAATGCTCTTAAATGAAGCAAATGAAAGTACCTTGAGATATAAGGATTTAAAAAAGGGGTTTAAATAGGCATCCCTAATTTTTTTATTGATTTATACTCTAGAAGATATTCAAAGTACTTAGAAAAGGGTCTATAATTAGTGGAAAAAAAAATCCCAAAAGTTGATTACAACTTAATGATGTATCCAGACTCGTATTGTATTAATAGCAACAAACATGTATCAGATAGTTATGATAATAGTCATATTTTCCAATAATAATAGCCTAATCTTGGTGGTTGATTAGGTTACATAAATCTAAAACTCTATGAATCCCTTCATTTCTGCATAATCAATAGAACTCATAGATTATAAAATTAGTGTGTGAAACTACTAAAACTCCTTTTGCATTATTAAAACCCTAATCCAATCCTAGAGATATTTGAAGGATATAAAAACATTAGTGTTATTTTGAATGAAATACCTCAATCAATCCCTATTAATATCTCAACCCCTCTCCCTATGTATGAGATGCACTTTATATGTATGAGCTAGGATCAACCTACAACTAGCATCTTTTTCTCAATGGATTAGAATTCAAATAAGGTCAATCAAATAAAGCCTATGATACTTAGATAAGGACCAAATAATTTTTTTAGATACAGAAAAATATTATCTACAATGTGAATGTCAATATGAAAGGGTCCCAAATCCTAAGCCTATAGCACAAAGATGTATCTCTCACTAAACCTCAACATAGATATATTATGATTGTAAAGTAAATGGTTGTACAAGGTATACTAAAATAGGGATGGGTTAAAATGATCATACAAAGTAATGTTTCATGGTCAACCAAATTGGGCTCTAAATAAGCTAAAGTGATTATATAAAGTCTAATCATTCTTATAACCATACCAAATTCTTTAGTGTGGAGATGGCCTAAATAAGCATACACATACATATATTCACAAATAAACAAACATCTAATATACTAAGTAATAAATGAAATAATATAGGAATATAATATACTTACCTTTGGGTGGACCCATTTATGCTCTAATCTACCACTTGGATCAAGTGGAGATTTTTAAGATATATTTTAGGGTGAAGACATAAAATGGTTGGATGCAGCCTTAGATATCCAAAGTTATGAACTCTAAATGACTCTTCTTATTGAGATTCAATGACACCATTAGAGAAGACTCCTCAAGATAATATTCTACACCACTAACTCTTCTAAATGGACTTAGGGTAGAGGTACAAATGAAAGTAGAGTGAATATTATGTATATGTATGATGTGAATGAAATATGACCCCTATATATATTTATCCAATACCTAAAACTAACCCTAAACTCTAAACCAATGGTATCATCCCAGATAATTAAATTGAAATAAGTTAACTAACATAGAATAGTATCAACTAGGTTGATATAATACAAATGTCATAAAATAGGCTCAGAGCTATATTAGGTTGACTAATATAGTACAAGAAGGTGAATACATAGAATAGATGGTATTATCTAAATTAATAAAATTTGGATAAGATACATACATAATAGATAATCATATAGGCACTTAGAGGATGTAAAACTGATAATAAAAATGGTGTAATCATAATATAATAGAAACATCTCTCACAAATATCCACAAGCCTTTCCCACCCCATTCCCAATGAAACATTTAAATCATGCACTTGGGTAAATTAATGCATCAAAAAACTACTAAAAGATAAAGCATTAATAAATGATAATATCACACACACACACACACACACACACACACACACACACACACACACACACACACACACACACACACACACACACACACACACACACACACACACACACACACACACACACACATACATACATATGCCCCACTTGAAACTCATCACTTGTCACAATAGTGTAATGCTAGATGGTACATGGGGAAAGAAATATAACAACACAAAATCATAATGGAAAATAAATTGAAAAAGAACTGAAAGAAAATAAAAGTAAATAAATTGAAAATACTTACCTTGTTGATTATATAAAATTTTAAATATTTCATAGAATATGGAAGGCATCCAATGTGAAAATAAGAGGTGGAATTGAAAAATAATATAAAATTCTAAAATATTATGTTAGCACATAAAAATGAAAACTATTCATTTACATAGTTGCTAGTTTGGGAAAACTAGATATCTAACTATCCAAATTAATCACTCTAAGGGATCATGTCTCATGTTTGATGAGGTGGTTGTACTAAGGTACATATTGTAGATATATCTAAATATATACATGTATGATATTTCTCATTTTGTCATTTTGGGATAAAATGAACTAGATTAGGAAATCTAGGCACTAGGGAAATTTATGTAAGATAATTTACCCCAAAGAATATGAAAATGAAGCTTAAATTAGGATAGATAATGGGTAGTTTGTAAGGATTCAAAACTAGGGCCAAAGGAATTTATTAGGTCTAATTAAATACATCCATTACTTTAGTAAACTATATCATCCAAGACAATAAGTTTCTAAGGGGGTTAAAATATTCCTATTTGATATATTTAAGAGGAATAATAGTCGATATTTTATGGTATAGTTAATGCAATATAAAATTAGCTATTTGGCTAATACTATAGGGTGTGGTTGGTGGCATTAATAAATTAAGCATGATTTACAATGAGATGTGGGTGAGTTGATTGAGTGGCTTAGTTATTTTAATCCCCAAATAGGTTCAAATATCTAGAAAGGCATGTGAGGTCAGTTGTGGCCATTGGTTGTATTCTTGGGGTTGTCAATAGTCGTTGATTATCTTTGAGGCCGATGGTGGCCTTTATTGGTAATAGTTGGTATACATATAGTAGTATATAGTATACATGTGGTATTTAGGTGGTAAATAAATTAAATAGTTGTTTTAATCCCTAATTATGTCTAAGACTAACCTACACTCTAGTCAAAAGCCATCATCAATAAAAAAAATTAAGCATGACCAGTGCAATATAGTAGTTAGTAGATATAGTATAAATAGGTTAAGATGGTTGATACCATAAGGTATGGCTAATATAGTAGGATAACTAAGGGGCTTATATCATTTATTATGGTTAATACAATAGACTGATAATATGTTTGATATGATATATGGCTGATACATTAGAAAAATAGGCAAGGTGTAATTAGATGTTTGGTTGATGCAGTAGGAAAATGAGAAAATTGCTAATTTTTTATGTTTTGTGTTGATTTTTGAAATTTATTTTAGATTTTTGGAGAATAATCTATTTGTGATATATTATTTGATATTTTTTATATGTGACAAAGACTTTGTATATGCCTAGTTGTGATATGGCTACCATATTTACTAGAGAGATTATCATTAGTTAATCTAGCATAACTCACCACACTCAGCTTTAGAGGGATATAGAGATGTGTTTGGTGCCTCTCAACACACAAATTATCTCAATTTTCCTTAGGTGATTGGAGATATTTACTAAAAAATTTAGATGGGTAGTGGATGGAGACATTATAGAGGTGGCTATCACCTTAAAGGATGTCCACACTATACTAGGACTACTAAATGTGGGCAAACTGATGGTGTGTAATTCTATGGATATAGTGGATGAGACATGATCATTATCCCAATAGGATACTGAGTTGGATAGGTATGATAGGTGTATGCTTATTAGGTATCTTTTTTATGATTATATTTTTGGCATTTTGAACATCCAAAAGGCCTTGATCATACTTATGACAATGTATGTATTGTGGCATAAGTCTAATGGGGTCATTTTATTATACATCATCACCTTGTGTTTCTCAATATTGGATCAAGGCACACTTTTTGATTTAGGATCAGTCATTATACACATAGAAATAAATAACCAACCTTATGCACTAAGATTCTTGAGTTTTGGTTGAGACAACTGATAAAGAGATTATTAGAATGAATATGTCTAGGGGATAGGTAAATTAGGATAAGGTATTGCGATATGGTTTTAAATTAAAAGCAGTAAAGGATGTTCATGATAATATTAGAAGAGATATGAAATGTCACATTGATCATTGAGAGTAGATAACTTATGGGAAACATAACTCAAAGGTCCATTAATGTTAGTAAGGATGATGTATCATAATTCTTGGTCAATGCTAGGTGTATACACAAAATATTTTCAACTTTTATAAATTAATGATGTTTTACATCTTGGAGGAAACCATTGAGATTAAATCTCTATGAGTGCATGCTTTAAAGGGTGCATCAGGAAAGGGGTGGGTAGACCATTGGTGCTTCACAAGATTGTTATCCCTTATTTCCACTTATTACCAATCCAATTAGCTCTTAAAACCATTCCTTAAGCTACTACTCCTCCTTTGCACACTCCTCCAATATTTTCCACTTTCCATCCTTCTTTTCCTCACCGTAATCCCCTTTTGTCATTTAGATGTACTAGGTCAATTGGGTCAACTCTATATAGTTTCAAGTGATTTTCACTTAGGAATTAGTTTGGCCTTTCACTAACCTAGTGAATAATTGTCTGAAATTATTCTAGGTCGATTAGGTTCACCATATTGGCCAAGATTTTTAGAAGGGTTTAGGGTCAAATATACATATATATACAAGATAATTTCATCATTATTTTAATATGTAATCAAGATTCATTATTCCCTTGCACTTATTTATAATATGTACTTTCATCATTCAACTTGAGAAGTCTTAGCTTAGGGTTTATACTTGGAGAATCTAGTCTTTTGGATAAGTCTTAGATGCTTTGGCCTTTCTTAGTGATCCTTAAAAACCACAAAAACATATTATCAAGCCCCTTTGGACAAGGGAGATATTGAGTCTTAATGGGTTCATCATTCAGGTAAGTATTCTCTAACTTTCCTCCTCTCTTTAGTAGATAAAAGTAGCATAAGAATTGGCTTTGAATAATATTACTCTTCATATTACATGTATTATACATATATTAACTAAGATTCTCTTATACATTTTTTAATTATTTACTAACCCTTCATGTTGTGCCATAATCTTTGATGAGCACTAGAATAGATTTACTTTAATTGTTATTAGTTTAGTGAAATATCAAAACTCAGGACCCCTTTAGGGTTATTGTGTGATTGTGTTAGACTGGAGGCTTTATAACCCTCCTTAGTATAGTGTATTATGGTAAGAGATCCCCTAGTCAAGTCTAGTGTATCCCCATATTGGTCAGTCAAGTCTAGTGGATCCCCATATTGGTCATATTCTTGCTTTAAAAATGTGTCCCTAATTGAAAGTGTATGGTATGATCTATCTTATTTGAGTTAAAATTGATTTATACACATGATGAATTTATTATTGCATACATTCTAATGAACCCAACATGAATGTAACCCTTTTAGATTTTTATTCACTTATTTCATCATTTTATTTTTCATAAATTTTGTGATGTTGGGTCAATTGTATCAATATAGTACTAACTTTTATGCACAAGTTTAACACACAATCACATCAAAATGACTCCATTTTATTTTTGTAGGTTTTCATGACTTCTAGTTTAGACTATTATTCAACCCATTTTACCTTGTACATTTTTAGGCATCAGGGTCAATATACTAGGTTGACCTAATCAACCATGTACATTTTTAAGTTGTCAATAACATGTTTCTTCAAAGCTAGGTCGACTCAATTCACACAGTTAATAGACTTGGAAAGTACAAATCAAGTTTATTCAATATCAATCTCACTTATCTACATCCTCTAACCCACTAAGGTTCCTTTCTATCCTTTTTTGTCATTTCTAGCATTTGTTATAGTTCTATTTTTCGCAGTTTACAATCTTTAAAATTGCCCCTGTACAGTCAACTAGGTCAACCCTATTGACATAGTTTTGTATTATATGTTCTATCTAGAAAGCTAGGTTTACCATGTTAATGTAGTTCATTTTTAAACCTTTGCCTCTATAGTATAGAGGTGACATTGTTGACCCTATTTTGTATTCTCTACCTATATTATTGACTAAATCAATAATATACTATGTTTCAAAATTGGAATTAACCCTTATATGTTAGTAATTAGCTCACACTTGCATTTCTTATTGCTTGCATGCTTAGAATAGATCACATAGTATAATTAGGTGGTTTTAAATATACCATTTAGTTTCACTATTTTCTCTTTTATGCATACACTACTAAATCACAAAATCTTAAAATGTATTTTAATAATTGTCTACCCAAGGCCTACCTACTTAAATTTCATCACCAAGGGGGAAACCAACTTGGTTTAGTGCCCAAGTATGAACATGTGGTTAATTATATATTTTGGATAATCACCCGAAACCCTTATCATTGTGGTGTGTGAAGTGAGGGTGTACACCCTAATACCAAGCTAGTACCATTGCCAATATAGATCTCTTTCAGCCCAAACATCCTGAAACCATCCTTACATTATTTTTTATTTGATTTCTTTCAGCCAACTTCCTCTCACATCTAAAAATTTATTCTAATAATCTAACAACATTCAGGTTGACCACTTAGTTATCTTTTACATTCCAAGTTGATTTCTTGCTCTTTGCTCAATTGTATGTTGTATTTCAAAAACTTGCATTAGCCAGCATTGTTGTAAGGTTTTGTGTTATGTGCCTTAATTGTATCAACCTCATTGATCCAATTGATTGTGTGTTTCTTTTAATTTCTTGATTTCTTAAATACTTGAAAAAAAATTGTCTTAGTACACAGTCATTTTTATTGACATAGTCTCTTACAAAGTATCTATTTTTTCCTACCTATTATGTTAGGTTGACCTATACATTTTTTCAGCCCCTATCTATTGTGTTAGGTCAACCCAATCGATTCTAGTTAGTTTTTAGGCCTTATTTTCTATATTAAGTTAACCCAGTTGACTCTATACTATTTCTACCTTCCCTATTTGCTTACATAGTTATCCATTTCACCTTAGCATTTAGTTCATTTCTCTAAATTCATCATGAAGTCTCCTATCTGAATCTTCTTGGAGAGATTGAATTCATTTATATATTATATGGGATGTTCATTTCTTCCTCTCTTTTCCTCCCAAGAGCACCATCACTCTTGGGGCACCTATTCCCCTTGTTCAACCATCACTTGTAACATGGTGCAAATCACACCTCAAGATGAATTTGATGGGTCTGATCCTTTCTATACCTACCAAGATACTTCTCATCTTCAAAACCTTCAAACTAATGTGGGATAAATTGACATAATTTAAATTAATAATTCCATTAATAATCATTCTTCTACTAACCGTCTCTTAATACCAATTCAGGGAGTACTCATACCAACACCAACCCACCTCTTGATACAACTCAACTTCTTGCCCAAGTTATCCAGCAAATGAACATAATGTAAAACTCTAACACCAATCAAATGATGCAACTTCAACATCATTTGATTAGTATGGATGATTAACCTCTGGTTATCCATCCTCAAGCTAATCCTAATTACATTATTCCACCTCTTAGAGATGCCTCAAGAAATGGTATTCATCAACACATAATGAATAAAAAGATTATTCAAACTATTAAAAATGATCCTTTAGCTCTTTTCATTATGTCCATTGATATTGGTAACATATATCCAACTATCAAGCATGATGGGACTAAAAACCCTGCCTCATTTCTCAAATCCTTTGGCAACCTTCACAAAGAATGGATCCAAAATAATACCTTCACCACTACTAAACCTTCATTATTGATGTATTAGAATGGTAAAACCAATTACCCCAACATTCCATTTGGCAACTTGAAGATTTGGTTAATAACTTAATTAAAGAATTTCAACACAATGACCTTCCTAAAAATTGGCTTAGCCAATTCATCAATGCTAAGCAATCTCCCATTGAATTAGCTCATGACTTTATCAAATGATAGAAATCATTGGCTTATAAAACAAACCATAAAATGACTAATGTTAAATTTTTCAAACTCTTTATCATTTCTTTAACTCTTTTTCTTTAATATAAGGTTTAAACCTTTGTTCCATAAATAATTAATGAAGCTCTTGATCAAGCTAAATGTCAAGACTTTCTCATAAAACAATTCAAACCTAATCCTAAACTCCTTAAAGTATATTTTAAAACATCTACCAATGATATCACTAGTAATAATCTGTAAACAAAACCAAGAGTTACCAAATCCAACATCCATTCATCTTCTCACACATCACTTTTTGAGCAACAAATGAAACAACTCTTACCACCCTCTAAACGTTTCACTTATCCCAACAATCCTCCTAAATTGTATAACCCTAATAAATTTTGTTGGTTCCATTCCAAAATTGGTCACTCCCATGAATCTTGTAAATGGATCACTAAATTTATTGTCTCTTATATTCTTGGTGACTCATTTCATCAAAAGCCATGATCAACCTTCATCGTCAAGAGTACACTGCTACTTCTCAAAAATGATAAGTTTATAAAGCTTCTACCTCAAATAACCAAAAATATTTTTCTAAAATAAATAATCAACCCAATATACCAAGGATTTGTATGCTATTGATGCCTATTGTGACTAATATTATAATAATTGCCAATATGTTAACATTACTAAGGTCGATTATCATTGCAATCCATCTCATAAAGATCCTATTACCAAACCTAAGAAACCATCTTTATAAGAATAACTTATAAAAGATACTACAACCACTAATATAGATTCAGAAGCCCATGAGGAACCACTTCCTCCTTCCGAACCTCCAATCACATCTATTCTTTCAAAATCTACTTTACCTCCTAAACTTTGTGTTGGTTCTTCTTCGAAATCTCATTGGATATTTTTTTAATAAATTAACTCTATGCCTTATAATATTCCACTTATGGAGTTGGTTTTTGCTTCAACTTATCATAGTAAGTTCCTTATGAAACAACTCTAAGAAATTGAAGATCCATCTTCTACCAATGAAGAACCACCTCCTATTGAATCTCAACCCACAAATGTACATACCATTGAACCTATGTGTCCTTCTAATCCTTATATTGAATTTATTGAAGAAGACATGATCAATGATGAAATTCTTTTTCATGTTGATGATCTACCACATTTTATTAAAATATCCATTAATACTACCCTTATCTATAAATTTATAGTTGATGAAGTCTCTGGTATTAATGTGACATCTTTTTGGCTTATCCAACAACTAATTTATAACAAAGATCATCTTAAGTAAACACATCTTACATATCATGGTTTTGATAAGACTAATCAAAAGACACTTGGTTGCATTTGGATTCCATTAAACACTGGACCTAAGACCATTCAAACTAAGCTTATGATCCTTAATTTACCATTATCTTATTATATACTCCTCAGTTGCCCATGAACTCATAGAA
The DNA here is from genome assembly GCA_037957365.1 of Torreya grandis. Taxonomy (NCBI): domain Eukaryota; kingdom Viridiplantae; phylum Streptophyta; class Pinopsida; order Cupressales; family Taxaceae; genus Torreya; species Torreya grandis. Next base: position 55,331 of record JARHVA010004778.1, read on the forward strand.
TGAGGTCCACTTCTTATTCTAGTAGCTAATGCATTAAATTCTTAAATAATGGCAAACAATATAAGTATGAGGTTGATCCCAACCCATGGAGTATTCAAATTCTTAATCCCAAATCTCAGTACCATATTCCTACCATTCTTAAGATCAATAGTGATCCTTTGCCTAAGTTTATCAACATCAATCTTGATTTACAAGTCACTCTTATGGATTTTGGTGATAATTAACCTAATGATTTGTAACATACTTGCAATACTACCAACCTACCTCCATAGATTTTATAGTGGATTCATCCTTATTTATTAATGAGGGACCATATTATTCTTCATATTATTGATATTATTGACTTTCCCCCTCCATCCAATGCTCATAAGACTTCTTTACCAAAATATGCCTTCACTTGCAATGATTTTAGAGTGGACAAATTATTTCAAGATCCTTTCATCATGTCTCCACGTAAATTTAGTAATATTGGTATTTTACCTTTTGAAACTCCCCTTAACTCTCAAACATATACAATTTCTCCAACATATGATGATAATTACAAAATGGCTCAAGCTCAATCTCTAGACTTGGATGTTCATGACTATCAAAAAACACTAGCCCAAATTCATGCTTTTAATCAGGATGTCCATACCATTTCTATGATTTTTACTTTTGATCCTCAAGGTTATGTGCCTCCTACCAATTCTCTACTTCTTGATACTCCTTGGGTGGTAGAACTAGTTATACCTTTTGAACTTCTAAAAATTCTTGCATCTCCTTTACCACCTATACATCCAATCATTACATCTAATCCTTCCCTTATCATGAAAACCAATAATCCAATCCCTTATAATCCATTTACCTCTCCTACTCCCATGATTACACTAGATGCCAAGGTAACCATTGTTAATCAGATACATTCTAAGTATGATAACCATGGTAATCAAATTATAGATCTTGAAGTCAATATTAAGTATTATGTTCTTCTTCCCACCCTACCAAGTTATGAATCTATTCTTAAAATACTTCATGCTTGAGAACCTCAACTTCCTTAACATCATCATAAACTTAGAAATTTTAAAACCAAAATGCCTTGTTTTAACAACTTCATTGATAGCATTGACCCCAAAGTTAATCCAATCTATTCCTTACCTAATGCACCATATCATTTCCAATATGATAATGCCATGATTATTGAATATAACCACACACATTGAGTATGGTACTCCATCTTTCCCTCAACCAATTATAATTTCTCATAAACTCTCACTTACTGAACATGATAATTTTAGCTTATTTTCAATAAATGTCATGATATCTTTGCTTGGTCCTATGAGTACATTCCTGGTATTGACCCTAGCATTGTGGTGCATAACATCATTACTTATCTTGATTTCAAGCCTGTGAGTCAAATACAATAAAAATTTCAACCTAAATTTTCCACCTTATGTCACACAAAAATCATCAAATTACTCAATGTTAAATTTATCAAACCAATGGATTATTCTGAATGGGTTTCTAACTTTATTTCCATTTGGAAAAATTTCACTATGGTCATTCACATTTGCATTTATTTTCATAATCTTAACCTTGCTTGTCCTAAGGATAAATTCCCTTTACATTTGATAATTCCATCATTGATTCCATTTTAAGTTATGAAATGTTATCTCTTATGAATGGATTCTTGGGCTACAATCATATTCAAATTTCCCCCAAGGACCAACATAAGACCACTTTCACCATGCAATATGGCACATATTGCTATGTCAAAATTCCCTTCAACCTCATAAATGATAGAGCCACTTACCAATGAGTAATGACCCATACCTTTCATGATCTTATCCATAAAATTGTTGAAACATATGTGGATGATCTCATTGCTAAATCCAAAAGTTGTAAGACTCATCTCTTTGATTTTGTTATCATCTTTGACTATCTTCTTAAATATTAGGTTAGACTCAATCCTTAAAAATGTGTCTTTAGTGTCACATATAAAAAATTATTAGGATTCTTAGTATCTCTATATGGAATTGATGTTTACCCTACCAAGATTAATGTTATCATTAAAATCCACATTCCTTGATCCATTCTTGACATTCATACATACTTAAGCAAACTTGGGGAAAGTAGATAGTTAATCCATAAAATGGCTTATCATATCCACTCCATCAATTCTCTTTTTAATAAATTTAATGCCTTAGAATTGATGGATCCATGTCAAAAAATCCTTTGATAATAAAATAGTCATTGCTTTACCCACCTACACTTTATCCTCCTAATGATCAGGCCTTCAATTCTATATACTTCTTCCACACCTATATTAATTGGTGAAATGCTTACCTAACATGATAATACCAGAAGAGATTATGCCATTTACTATATTAGTCAAAGCCTCATCACTTATGAAACATGTTATACTAAAATCAAATGTGATTTCCTCACCATCTATTTTATATCTAAAAAGCTTTAACACTACATGTTATACTAGACCACTTATGTCATCATTCATTACAACCCCTTTCATCACTTCTTATTCAAAGTCTTCCTTCCCAAATATAGAATTGGGAAATGGATAGTCCTCCTTATGGAATTTTATCTCTACATCATAACTCAAAAAAGCTATCAAAGGATAGGTCATAGATGATCAAATTGTCATAGATCCCATACCAGCTACTAATCACCTTCAAGTTAGTCTCCTAGATGACAATATTCTATATATTAAAGGTCTTAATAAATATATCTCTCTCAAATATTACTTTCATAACTTTACCACTTATCTTGAAACAATCCTCTATTCCCTCTGATACTACTAAACTTAAACTATTTTTCAAGGAGCTTCTTGAAATTAATGTTGACTTACATGAGGATACTCAGACTCTTCACATTGATGGTGCTAAGTGCCTTCAAGGAGATAGGTTAGGTTGCATTCTTACAAGTCATATTGGAAAAATCATTCCTTTAGTTTTTCACTTCACCTTTGATGTCATCAACAATATGGCCAAATATGAAGCTCTAATCTTAGGCATGAGAGCCGCTCTTGATTTAGACATTCAATATTTGCATGCCCTAGGTAATTCCTATCTTATTTTCTACCAAGTCAATGGTGATTACCAATGTAAAATATAAAATCTCATTATCTATCATCAAACTTCTACCACTCTTGTTAAAGATTTTATCTCTTTTACTATTGAGCCTATCCCTCAAGATCAAAATTAGATTGTTAATTCCCTTCCTTCTTTAGCTTCTCTATTTCATCCACACCAAGTTATTTTTAATCCTAATTTTATTATATAAATGAGAAAATATCCATCTTATACTCAACCACCAGATTCACTTATCTACCACATCGAGGTTGTTTCCATTTGACAAAACCCATAGTACAAAGACATTATTCAATTCTTGGAACATCAAACTTATCCTCCTAATTTAGACTCTCATGAAAAGACATGCATTCATAAACAAGATTTCAAGTATGTATTTCTATATAACATCCTTTATTAATGCAATACTTAAGGTACCTTATTCCATTGTGTTATGCAAAATGAGGTCCCTCTTCTTCTTGAACAAGCACATGGGGGCATTTATGATGGATACTATAGCAGATATGCTATATCTTGCAAATGCCTACGTATAAGTTACTTTTGGCCTACTTTTGAAAAGGATGAAATCAAATTTACTAAAAAATTTACTCCTTTCTAACTTCATGATTATCTAATTCATTTAACTCCAGTTGAGGTTCAAAATTTTGAATCTTTTTGGCTATTTTCCATCTGGGGATTAGATCGCATTGGAAAATTACCTTGCTCCCAAGATGGGCATGTTTTTATCATCACTGCTACCAAATATTTTACTAAATAGGTTGAAGCCATGTCCCTTATTAATGTCACTAGTAACACCATTTCCAAATTTATTCTTAATCAAATCATTTACTACTTTGGTGTTACCCATACTATCATTTTTGACAATAGTGGTAATTTCAAAAACAACGATGTCAAATAAATTTATGATAAATTTAAGATCAACCATATATTTTCTACACCTTATCATCATAATGCAATGGTCAATTTGAGGCCACTAACAAAATTATCCAAAAGACAATTCATGAAACTCACATGGATTGGCACCTCCATCTTTACCCTACTCTTTGAGCTTATTGGACTAGTATACATACTACCACTGGGGCAATGCCATTCTCTCTAGTCTCTAGTTCTGAGTTAATTCCTATTGGAAGTTAAGATTCTTTATTTTCATATCTCCCTTCATGGTATCATTCTTGATGAATAATTACGTAATTTTCACTTTCATGCTCTTGATCTCCTTGATGAACATCATCTTTCCACATTGCAACACAATTTCCAATACAAGTCCTATATTGCCAAACAACATAACAAACATGTCAAAATTTGCACATTTAATGTTGGTGATCTTGTCTTTAAATTAGACTACACCCATGATAAAGAAGGTAAATATGCCCAAAAATGGTGGGGCCCCTATTAAGAAAAATATATTCTTAGTCCAAGCACCTACTACCTTCAAACCAATGAAGTCCATGTTTTCAAAGATCTCACCAATGTATAATTCCTTAAAAAGTACTTTGCCTAAAAATTTCCTTATTTTCATGATTTCTATCCTCATCTATCTAACAATTTTTGTAGGTTACTTACATGGATCTCTCCCTCTATAGAAGTTCTCTCTTATTAAAAACCTTTAGTCCTTCCTTTTTGGTCTTTTGTTTTCCCCTTTCTCTCATGAGTTGCATTATAAAACTGTGTATAGGACCTAGTCTTCCTCATGATGTACCATAGTCTTCTTTATTTTCATACTCTTTTTTCACACTTTTTACATCCCTTGGATTTCTCTTTTGTGATTTGAATTATAAAACTATGGATAGGACTCGATCTTCCTCACAAATACCATCTTTTTCTTATCTCATTTATTTTTCCAATTCTTTATGGTACCCTTTTGGGTTCTCTTTTATGAGTTGTAGTGTAAGACCATAGATAGGACCTGGCCTTCCTCATAAAATTACCATCATGTTATTCCTTTTCTAAAAAAAAAATTTATCCTTGTTATTAACATTAGATTTTACTTATTTTGATCGATGTAATTTGCACAAAAATTTATGTTAGCATATTTTCCTCCATTTCCCTCATTATAATGATAAGGAATCACACTTTACTATCATTATATCTCTTTTTTTCCATTTTTCAATTTTTTTTTTATTTGAAGTAATTTAAATTATTCTATGTGTCATTCCTCTTGATTTCCTTTCCTTTCACTCCACATTGGATAAAACAAGGTAGAAGTAAACATAGCACTTTTATTTCACCTAGATTTATGAGACTCTTAGACCCCATGCTCTCTAAAGTTCTCTCTCTTAGAAACCAAGTCCCAAGTTTTAAAATGAAAGTCATTTTTAGCACCCATGTTTGGTTTTCCAAATTTTTATGGAGGAGGAATAGAAAAATCCATTAAGAAAGTTAAAATCCAAATCATTTGAAATAAAAGGCAATCATATACAAAAGGCAACATAAAAATCTCAAAATTCAAAATCACACCAAAAGATGTAATTACAAGAACATCTCCTATCTCTAATTGAAGATCAAAATCCATAGTTATCCTCACATAAAGCTAAGGTCCATTGGGGTTTGGTAGGCCAGTAGATTGGAATAGGAGAATTCAAAAAAATCTATGGTGTTACCTACTTTTTCATGCAAGTACCCAATCTTCATAGTAGATTGATGGCTTTATAAGGGGGTTCGAAGGAACGGGAAACATGTTGTGAGAAGGTAGATCCATTTTAATTTTCATGCATTTAACCTTCATGTCATGATCTATATACTTAATTTGTTAGACTAATATTTGTGTGGCTAAGATAAGTTCTTTAGAGTCCTTAAGGTTGAAATTCCTCTTATTTTGAAAAACCTAATTTAAGTGTCTTAACTTCAATAAAGAGTTCTTATACCTTGGTTTTTCCTTCATTTATCCCCTCTACCCATTTCATTTCCCCCTTTGATAGGCAAATTGTGATTCCAAATCTATTTTCCCTCTTCTTTAATTCCTTCTTCTTCACCTCTTAAAAACATGTTAGGACTACTTTGTTTCAATTTTATCTATCCTTAGAGTGAAACAACATGTTTGAGAAAGTATGAATTACCTTATTTATACCATAAAACTAAATTCCTCACCTTATTTTGCTTTCTTTTACCATTTATTATTTGTTTTACTACCCTTCTATTATGGGCACCTGAGTTTGTAACTTTTTCCATTATTGAGTGAGATAAGGATTGTTACTGACCACTCATCAATGTTATTTGACCATTTTATTTTTGCCTTTATATCATTTTTTTATTACCATCCTTTTTGACATGTATCCTTAGTTTGACTTGGTGAGTTTGCCTTTCTTACTTAAGGTTTACTTTTTTGAGTTTTTTTGGTCTTTAGTAGCCTTCAATTTTTGGTTACCCAATTTACTTTTATTTTTGACTTAGTAATTTGGTATAACATATCACTTGTCACCCCAGCTTGCCAAATTCCTAATTACATCCCATCCTCATAGCACTAGTTATCTTGGCTTTCCTATGTTTATTTATTTTTTGCTCTTTAGTTTTGTATTCTTGGGTTTGTCAAAAGTAGTCTCTGTGCCCTAAATAATAAAAATTAACAACATAGTAAACAACCATCTAGTAATAAAGGTAAACAAAGGTACGCATCACATTTAATTTTTAATTATTTCCATTTCAATCATTTACTTTTAGTTATTTTATGGTTTAAAATACATAAAAAAAATTTAACGTCACCATTATGTGTTTTTATGTTCTTTCTTGAAGAACCATCGCCTATTGCACCTTAGTGACACATGATGATTTTAAAGTGAGGCATATGTATATACATAATATTTTCAACTTTTATCAATTAGTGACACTTTACATCTTGTAGGAACCCATTGAGACTCAATATCTCTAAGTACATACCTTAAAGGGTGTACTAGGAAAGGGGTGGGAAAACCATTAGTGCTTCATAGGATTATTGTCCCTTATTACCAATCTAACCATCTCCTAAAACTATTCCCTAATCTATTATTCCTCTTTTGCACACTCCTCCAATCTTTTCCACTTTCTATCCTTCTTTTCCTCACCTTAATACCTCTTGTTAGCTGGTTGTACTAGGTCAACTGGGTCAACCTTGTATAGTTTCAGGTGATTTTCACTTAGGAATTAGTTTGGAATTTGGCCAACCTAACTCATGACCTAGTGAATAATTGTTTGAAATTATGTAGGGTTGACTAGGTCGACCCTGTCAATCAAGATTTTTAGAAGGGTTTAGGGTTAAATTCACCTATATATACAAGATCATTTCTTCATTATTTCAATATGTGATAAATATTTATTATTCACTTGCACTTCTTTATAATATGTTCTTCCATCATTCTACTTAAGTAGTCTTAGCTTAGGGTTTTTACTTAGAGAATCTAGTCTTGTGGATAAGTCTTGGCTATTTTGGCCTTTCTTAGTGATCCTTACAAACCATAACAACCTTTTGCAAAGCCACTTTGGCCAAGGAAGAGATTGAGTCTCGATGGGTTCATCATTTAGGTAAGTATTATCTAACTTTTCACCTCTCTTTAGTAGATAGAAGTAGCATAAGTATTGGATTCGAATAATATTACTCTTCATATTCCATGTATTAAGGTCTTACTCATACATAGCTTAATAGAGATTATTTTATACATGTTTTGATTGTTTACTAACCTCTTGTAGACACTAGAAAACCATACACACTAGTTCTAGATGTTGAAGTACCCCTAGACCACCTTAAGACCTCCTAGGGACCATCCCCCAACCATTTGACCACAACCTTGAGTTAGTTAGTTGACTAGATAAACTAGCCCACTAGCCTTTTTACTAATTTTAGCCTTAGACATTCAGCTATAGATATTCACCCTAACCATTGATGGTCAAGCCTAACCATTGATGGTCAGGTTTGCATCACTTGAACAATCAAACACCCACTTCAAGTCAACTTGCTGTTATTATAATTAGAATATCTAATTCATGTGCAAGCCCATGCATTCAAGAACTAGATTTAGATATAAAGTTAGACCTACTATTAACGTATTATTGTACCTCTCCTTATTTCTTATAAAGAGAGAGGAGGAGAGGGTGAATTTGGATCTAAAATCAATCAATCATCTAGATCTAAAGCTTCTTACATTAGTATTTTCTTTTATAGGTGTTATTTTGGTGATCCAACAAATTAGCAAGTGTGATAGAGATCCAAAGTGCTTCCATCCATCATCCAATAGTGAAGTATCATTACTCTATCATAATTGTTCCATGCTCCACCACCTCAAACCATTCATCAGACCAAAAATCAGCAAGCTAAGTATCTATTTTCAATCACTCAATTACTTTATTTCTATTTTTCAATCAACCTAGCCTAAACCCATCTCTCAGAACCCCATTCTATGACCTCATTTAAACAGTCTTTTTCTTGACTAAACCCAACCCATAGTAACCACCAATGGTCACTCTGACCACTGATGGTCTATCCCAACTGCCAAAGGCTACCCCAACTACTGACAGTTATTCTAACCACTAACGATCACCCCAACCATCGATAGTCACTATGTGACAAAATAATAGTAAGTTATTTCCACCTACCAGACCCCAGCCAAATCCAACTTTCAGACCCTTTGCTTGATCATAGAACCCTACCTTATTTTTTAAATAATACCTAGCATATTTAGCATTAGTATTAACCTATTTATTGCTATAATTAGTCAATTTTATCTATTATTTTATCAAGCACTTCTCGTATTTAATTTTAGTATCTTCTATTATTTATGAAAGTACTTTATCTTTTAGAACTTGATTGTTTAAAAGTGTGCATTGATAGCCTCCAAAGAATCTCATGCTTCTTGGATTTAATTTGTTAGGCAATCCACCTGAATACCTAACTAATCAACCATTTTATTTAGTGATTTCTTATCTATAGGTCATTCCTCCTAAGTCAAAGATGAGTATCTACATTCATCTAGATCAATGCATGCACAACATATCAAGTTTTTCTACCATACCCTTCTCAAGTTTATTTTCTCTTCCTTTAAAGAACATAAAGAAAAATTTCTCTTAAATATTTTGGCACAATTGTTGGGACCCTTTATTCTTTTCTTGGGTTCATATTTGCATATAGGTGCTTTCTTCTTCTTATCTCTCTGATCATACAATGAAATCAAAATCTCATTTTGGGCTTAAAATTAATTGCATACATTGGTTGCTTGCAAGTTTAGCTCACATAATTTAAATTAAAGTAATTCAATTGTAGCTTCACTCTTGTCACACATACAAGACCAAACCACTCACATTTAAATAAACATCAAATATTGACATAAATCCTGACTAAGATTTCATTACCTAGTGGTCACCTTTCCTGGCTATCCTACTTGGATTTCATCACCAAGGGGAGAAAAAAATCATCTCTCTAATTGAGATAAACTCTCACAATCAGTATATCTTGGTTAATCACTTGACACCCTTATTGTTACAGTGTGTGAAGTGATGGGGTAGGCCCTAATATCAAACAATATACTGATTTCCAATATAGATCCCTTTGAGAGCCTAAAACCAACCATAGATTTCTTTTCTAGTACCCACACTACAAGCCAATTTCAATCACACAGTTCTTAAAGCTTAAGGCATAAGCCAAAAAAGAGACTAAAATAAATCTTAGTATTAACATACTTTAGTGTGTGTTTTTTTCCCTTGACCTTTTATTGTCTTATCTTTGTTTGAGTTGTGAGATTGCTTGTATCTTTTCCTTTCCCCTCTTTTCATGGTTTTAACTAGGCAATAACTAAGGAACCAAGTAAACCAAGATCCACCTCCTAATCATATACCTCCCTCTTCTTATTCATCCATAGATTACATCTCAAATGTATATGGTTCCCCCCATCCTTTTGATAGTCCTAGCATTCCTCAAATAATTGCCCAAAGAGATGCAAATTTTGATACCTTCATGGATAACAACCATATATCCCTTCAACATTACCTCAACACCATTTCTCATCATACTCCTCCTTCATTTCCACCTCTTTATCTACCCTATGGGATGCCATATCACCTTATAAGTGACACTTTTGTTGCCACCATCTCCACCAACCTCTGGTCACCTAGGCATCATCCTCTACCAATAACCCTATCGATAACACCATTCAAAACCAACCCAATCAACCAAGTAATACAAAAGTACCTTCTTCCCCAACTAATAACCCTCATAGCATAGGAATAACCCAACCTTTAGGCACTGATACTTCCCTTACCATAGGATCACCCTCTACTAGTGCCACCACCATTCCTCTTACTTCCAATGTAGCTACTTCCACTCCATTTCAAAACTTGGTAGTTCTCATACCTTCCACCCTTCCACCCATTAGTACCAAAATGACTACCTATCCTCTACCTATTAACTCAACCATGCCTCCTACCCAACCTGCATTAATGTCTTAACAAGTACCCATTGCATGTAACTTGAGATACATCCCTAACCCATAAGGGTATATATCACTACCATCCACTCAACTACCTATATCCACATATCCATGTGTGGAATCATCTCAACCATCCATGACCATGTACCAATATGTGGTAGCTTCTCAACCCCCTATCAACTACCCATATGTTATACTTACCTAGACCCAACATAGACTACCTTACAACTACAAGAGTGCACAACCCCAAACCAACCTTATTGAAATGTTAATGCATAAAATGACTACTTTGGAGTCATCCATTTTTAGAGCCCACAATATTTAATCTTATGACAAAATATATAATGAACTAATTCACCCATCTATCCCCATTTGACCATATCCTCCTCAATGGGAACTTTCAAAGATTTTAATGTTTCAGAGTAAGGAAGACCTTTAATAAAACCTAAGATCATTTAGGTATTCATGTTATATGATTTCCTATGATGATGCTCTTCTTCTTATTACCTTCCCCAGGTCTCTATCTGGTCCATCACTAGACTGGTATATTGATCTTACATAACACTCCCTCTCTTCTTTTGCCTAACTAGCTCAGATTTTCTTAGATCACTTTTTTATAAACATCTCTAAGAAAGTCTACATCAATGATCTCTACTCCATCGTTAAATATGATGATGAGTCTATTGCTAACTTTGTGGCCTGTTAGAGAAGTCTCATCAACCAACTCTCTTTTTCTCTACCCAAACCCAAGTTGATAAAACTCTTTACCTAAGATTGTGCCAAACACATTTCCTCTACTTTACAAGTTTAGAGCTTCAAGACCTTTGATGATACATTTACCATGACCAAAAAACTATAAAATAGAGTTTTTGATCAAGCAAAACTAAAGTTAAAAAGTATGAACTCCACCTTTAAATCAAGTGAAACTTCATCCTCCAAACCCAAAAACTAAAACAACACTCAACTCAAAAATATGGGAATCACAAACATGATTATCCTTAAAACCACCCCTCTACCAATTGTTAACCAATCTAATTCTTCCAATAAAAATACCAAGAATCTAAACCACAACAATTAAATACAATTCACTTTAATAGGGGAGTCATATGCTTTAAACTTGGAAAACCTATTAAAATCTAACGTTATCTAACTTCCTTCACAATAATTTGACACTTCTCATCCTATACCTACTTGGTATAAAGAGAATAAACTGTGTGCATTCCACTATGTCATTATACATGATGTTATTATATATAATACCTTTAAGAGTGTTGTCCAAAATCTCATTGATAATGGGGACCTTGTATTGGATAATCCCAATACACCTCTAAACCAATCACGTGACATCTTTAGACAACCATTTCCCAACCATGCTCCATCCATTAACAATGAAAACAAAATAGATTCATCCTATAAAGTACACACTATTAATGTGGTGCCTAGTGAACTCACTAATGAGGATACCACTACCCAACCTACCCTACCATCCCCTCCACTTTTTGAGTTAGTGGAGTCACCAACTTCTCCTTTAAAAACCAAAATAAAGGAGATAAATTTTTACCTTCATTTTTTAGGACTTTGGAGCTATCAACCCATTTGGAGGACATACCAAAGGAAACAATCATTACTACCACACCTTTTTATACTATCCTACAACAATCCACTCTCCTTTTAAAAATCATCCCTAAATAAGAGATCATTCTACCTACTCCTCCCATTAAGGAACTACCTTCCCAAGCCTTAGAACCTTTGATTGAGATAAAGGATGAGCTACCCACTCCCCTTTCTCCACCCATGGGCTTATCTTTTAACACCAATGATAAGGGGATCAAACCTATCTACAAACCTTTTTCTTGGCTAGTCCAAAACTTGGGATACCTATCCCAACCTGAAATGGATCATGTGATATTTTGGCACCATCTAAAACTTCCTTACCCAACTAGGCAAAAACCCCCAATCACACCATTATCAAACCAACCTATCATCTCTACTAGTGAACTTGCCTCCATCACACCCAAAACATTATATGCCTCTACTAACCAAACCATTACCAAATCATCTTGAGTAACCAAGTAACCTCCTATCACTCTAACTAAGCTCACCATAAATATTGTCATGTTCCATACTCAAAACCTTGCTCACCTATCAATAAAGGTGGATTTAAACCCACCAAGCCCACACAACAAACCCCTAACCAAACCAACCCAAGAAAGCAAAACCACCCAAGATCCCACAAACCAAAACTTACCTCCCCTCTCCACTTTGCATTATATTCTAGGACCTCACCCCTCTACCTTAGCAAAGAAGCGAATGACCCCAAGCAAAGCTCAAACCCAGCCACCACTCTTGGTTACACCATCACTCTTAATTTCATCCTCACCCATTTTTTCCACACCTCTTATAACCAAAATACCTATCCCTCAGATCTCTACCCCAACACCTTCTACCTCTTAGTCATCCATTACCAAGCTATCCACACCCAAAGCATCCACTAAGAAACTTCCCTCACCCAAAACTCCCACCATTAAGCCTACTCTTGAAAGGTCTCCTACCCTAACCACCAAACCTAAGACTCCCATACTGAAGTCCTACATAACCATCCTTCAAAGGTTATTTCAAGCATCTTACTTAAAATTTCCACCCATTAGACCATTCAACCCATAGATTCCTAAACCATCTTGGTATAATGATAAACTAGCATGTTCATACCATAGGACAATAGGGAATGATATGAATAATTACAAGGCTCTCCAAGTCTTAGTCCATAATTTTTAATATGAGGATGACTTGTTATCTAATGAGCCTCATTTAAGCCCACCACTAACCTAAAAACCATAAATCATTGACCAACACCTACCTACCCCTCCACTCTCACCTCAGAGTGAAGATGAACTAAAGTAATCACTTAGCCTAATCCCCCCCAATCCATAACATCCATGTGGTCACATGATCATAGACTCAACTAAAAGATAAGGGACAGGCAAAGGTGTCCATTCCATAGACATATCCCTCCTTAACCACCTAACCACCTAGTCAACAACAAGAACCTTCACCTTCAAAAAAACCCAAAGTATCTATCTTGGGGCCCTCTCACCCCAATCCATTTGAAGTAATCCAATGACTAGTTTTGAAATAGCTTCACCAAACCCTGATAAAAATTATTTTGCATGAATTGATCAATACCTCACCACACCATCGCCAAGTAATTATAGAATCATTATAGTCTATAAATGTTAGGCTAGAAGAGCCTCAACCTTTAATAGCTTTTATTAGATCCCTTCACATTTCCAACCTTGTTACCTTTAAGGATTTAGAAATACCTTCCATCCATCTAGATGACCCAAATCCTCCTCTTTTCATTACCACCTATATCAACCAAAACTACATCAAAAGGGTCATGGTTTATGGGGGATCTATCATTAAAATCATCTCCTCCCATGCCTATGACCAACTCAAATTATATGAGAACATCATGCCATAAACCTCATCAATACTTTGATCATTCAATGATACCATGGTCATGACTTTAGGAACTATCATCCTTCATATTCACCTAGGACCCCACACACTTCTTGAGCTCTTCTATGTAGTGGAAGGAGAATTCTAGTATAACATATTATTGGGATGCCCTTAGATTCATTCCATGGGTTGTGTTTCATCCACTCTACATCGGTGTGTCAAATTTGAACATGATGTTCAAGTTGTTACCATACAAGCTAACCTAATCCCTTTCATATCATGCAACATGACTTACCAACCTAATGATATTCTTATTCCTCCACCTAATAAACCTTCACTAGTGATAAATGAAACACCATATTTTTCTACTAACCAAGCATCCACTAGTTCTTATATACATTTCACCCAAATCCCCATAATAGACCCTTTGGAATCAACCTTCCAACATCTTTCATTGGGGGAGTATCACCTTCTCACCCTTGATGCATTCCATACTCCCCAAGAGTAACGGAAACTTGACCAGCAACCCAGTTATGACCCTAATATTGGCACCATTGTTCCTTTCAAACCCTCATATTTTCAAACCAATTTCATCTATGGAGGATTTGATTAACCCCTTAGAGCTTCTACCACCTCTTTTTCACTTCAACCATTCACTTCTAGCTTCTCCTATCTAGATAAACTAGAATTTACTAAAACATACCTTTACAGGTGTGCTTGGAAGGGATTTAGCCTAGGTCAGTATGAACATGGGTCATACAAGTTACTTCCAATAAAAACCCAAAAACCCCATAAAAATCATGGCCTTGGTTTCATGCCACCTAAATAGCAAACCAACCCACCTCTTTTTATTTTCATTGATGAAGACATCCCATCCTCACCATCTACTCCATAATCGATAATTAGATATTTTGATATCATCCCCCTAATTTTTTTTTTTCATCAACATGATTATCCTTACACCCTTGACTTATCAAAAAGATAGGGTGACCATTACCATCCATATGACCCATCCTAACATGATAGGAGATGACTCTCCTACCATTAATACCATTCAGTGTTAGGATGATAATTCTATTCTCACATATTTTGGTGCCCCAAATTCCTCTATCCACAAATCCCTACCTCTTGATACTTCAACCATATTGAATGAATCCACCATATATATCAACTTTGGCACTTTTAACAACCCTTGCATTATCAAAATTAGCCAATCATTGAATTCTAAGGAGCTTTGGGACTTCCCCTCCTTCCTAAAATACCATATCATAGCATTTTCATGGTTTTATAGTGACATTCCAAGAATCAACCCTTCCATTATTACCCATAACATAGTCACCAACCACAATGTTAAGCCTATTAAGTAGAGACTTTGATGAATGCACCCTCACATAGCCCTTCTCATCAAATAAGAGCTCAAATGTCTCTTGTCTGTCAATTTCATTCAACCCATAAATTATCCCCAATGGGTATCAAACATTATACCTTTCTCCAAAGCCACAAGGGGACTACCCATTTATGTGGAATTTCATGACCTCAACCTTGCTTTCCCAAAAAATGACTTTACTCTACCAATCATTAACCATCTATCTAATCTTATAGCTAACCATGAGATGTTATCTCTCATAGATGGATTCTTAAGTTACAATCAGATCTTAATTATCCCTGAAGATCAACATAAAACTACCTTTATCACCCCATGGGAATGTTATACTATAGGGTCATGCCTTTTGGAATAAATAATGTTGGTACAACCTACCAATGTGTCATGACCTACATCTTCCATTACCTAATCCATAAAATCATTGAAGACTATGTCGATGACCTTTTTGGGAAATCTTAATATCTTAAAGATCATCTAACCATTCTTAAGATTATATTTGAATAACTCATTCATTACCATGTCTACCTTAACCCTAAGAAGTTCAGTTTTGGATTATTGTTAGGAAAGCACCTCAGTTTTATCATATCCCTTCAGGGAATTAAAGTTGATCCAGCCAAAATCAAATCAATCCTTGACATGCCATCTCTTAACTCTTATATTTATACCAACCCTTCCACCACCTTCTAAATGAGGACATATATTTTAAGTGGAATAATTAGTATCAAAAAGCCTTTGATTTGATTAAATAGTACCTTTTGTTTTTGCCTATCCTTACTCCTCCCAAGGATGATCAACCTTTCTACCTTTATATGTCTACCACTGACCACTCCTTAGGAGTAATGCTCACTCATTAAGATTAACAACATAAATATCAAGTCATCTACTACATCAATTTCATGATTGTAGGGTACGAGACTTGATACACCCATACTAAGAAACTTTGCTTAGATTTAGTTAAAAATAAACAAGTCCAAGGTCATTGCGATGCATTCAGAATCAACTTAAGTTTCTCTTCACCCTCTCATCCTTAAGTAAATGGATAGGTGGAGGCATCTAATAAAACTATTAACAACATGCCAACTAAAATGGTTAATACATCTGGTCAAGACTAGCATTTACATATCCCCTTCACTTTATGGGCATATCATAATAGCATTCGAACCCCTATAGGTGATACCCCTTTCTCTCTAGTTTTTGGAGAAGAGGTTTTCTTACCTCTTAAATTCCAAATTCCTTTTATTTTCATATCCATGCATGATCTTATCTTTGATGAATATTATCATCATGAATGTTTAACCCAGCTTGAACTACTTGATGAGAATTATTTAGCCACTCTTACTCACCTTCGTGTCTATCAAGAATGCATCAAATGAGCTTATAACAAACACTTTAAAATATGAGAATTCAATATCAGAGACTTCATATTGAAGGAAAACCAATATGTCACCAATATGGAGAAAATAAATTGGGTTAAATTTCCTTTCAATTAGCTTGGACATTATATCATAACACATAAGGATGAATTAGGAGTTTATCAATTATCCTCTCTTGAGGGAAACCTGGAACCTGAGCCCCTTAATGCTTCACATCTACATCCTCTTTTTTTTTTTAAAGTGATCAAACTAACCTTTTTGTCTAACCTAAGCTCATCCCTTGCTTTCAAATGCACTCATCTCCCAATTTTAGGGTGATCAGTTAAAATAAAATCATGTGGTTATCCATCATGATCATAGCCTAATCTTGAATGATGGGTACCATGGCTCTACCCATGGCATGATTCTCATGGTAATTTCTACCCCTTTCCTAGGATGGATTCCCATAGTCATTATCACCTAAACCTCTTTCACACCTGCTCAATATTCTTGTGCTTTTAGTTTTGCCTTCAAAAAATGAGAACCTTTAAGCCTATATAAGCAAGTCTATGTTAAGAAAAATCAAAATCAAATCCATAAATAAAAATGATCATGGGTCATTTATAGCATTTTTAGAATACTCCCTTGAAGGACAGCTACTCAAAACATATCAAAAATTTCTCAAAAATAAAGTAGATTTCTCCCTTGAAGGATAGCTATCAAAATCATTAAACAAAGCACATAAACTTAGACCACTCCCTTGAAGGATTGTTGAGTAAAGCATTTATCAAATCATAGTAATTTCATGGAAGCTTCCTACATCAATCAATCTCCCCAACCCTTCTGAGAAACAACAAAATAATTTGAAGACCCATTATAAAGCATCAAAAAAGCAAAAGAATTTTGAGATCCATAATCAGCTCATATAATAATTTTAAAATCCACAATTGGCTCTCACGAGTAGACTTCCTACATCAATCAGTGTACATCTTATATGACATATTTTTTATACTAACTCTTTGGTAACCTCTTGAAGAGGCAAGCTAGTCTTGTAAGAAGGTTCCACCTTCATCCATCTCCCCTTTTTGAACTATAATCAAGGGATTTTGAGCTTACTTGACATTATGTGATCAAGACACATTTTTAACCAACTAACAAATGCTAATGTGAATCATTCAAAGGGTGTATCATCCTTAAGCCCATCTAACTTTGATATTATTTTAATCCTTTCCAAATAAGAAGCATCGTGCCCTCTTCTTACCCTCTCATAACTGGTTGAAATATTCAATTTGATGTTTGTATCATGATCATCTTCTCTCTCTCACATCTAGTTTTAATATTTAACTCACTTTATGTGCTTCACTTTAAAACAAAAGGACCATAATCATAACATCATCATCCAAATCCATAACAAAATCATAATGTTAACATTATAACATCATCATTATATCAAGAATAAAAATAGACATCATTAGCATAAACCATATCCATGCACATACTCATTACCATCAACATCATAACATCCATAACAATAACTCTTTAAACCACTTTCAACACATGTCTAGATCTAAATGAGGAAGCATATACTCATGAAATCAATAAACCACTTTCAACACAATGATATTATCATATCAACATCATTTCAAGAACCATCCATAAACAACATCATTAAGAACAATAGTCATAACTATCATAAACCTCATCCTAATTATCCATACACAACCTCATAATCATAAACAATAACAACACACCATAAACAATAATCCATGTTATCAACATCACAGCATTATCCATTCATCATACAAGAAATTACCATATCAAACGTACCAACTATAACCATCATATAAATATCATCATGAACATAAACAAAAGGTCATCTCATCACATGCCTAACTAGGTGAGTCTATATCAATATCCATATCCCTATTATCATGAGCATAACCATAATCAATAATCACATATTTAATAATCAACATGATCATCACAACCATGAACCATAAGCAATAAATAATATCATATGTATAAATCATGATTCTATAATCAATCATAAACATCATCATGTATACAACAAAATACATCTATCTCTCAAAATAAATATACATCTCAACACATCAGCTTGTAGGTTGGTATCAAAATCATATACATCAATATATATATATATATATATATATATATATATATATATATATATATATATATATATATATATATAATGTCTCATATCAAACTATGCCCTGGGGCACCACTATCGCCTAGAGCACCACTGCCTCCTGGTGCTTGTCCTCCCAAGGTACTAGCCTAACAACCTACAAAAGCAACCCACTAACCTAATGTCACCATATTAGCACCACCTACCATACCTACCCTATACTCACCCCATCAAGGCTCATCTAGACAATGTCTAAAGACTATGGCCTCATAATAATAAAGTTCCTCCACTATGTCTATATACCATGCCATGGGGATAGTTCCCAATGGTTCTATAAGTGATGTTACTTCTCCTTGGGCCTACCTCAAGTAATCTCTCTATTAGGTAACCAAGGATAACATAGATCTATCCTACTCCCTCTCACTTTTAAATGTATCTACCTAACCCTATGTTACTAGCAACTAACCTTAAAGTACTACCACAAAATCTTATGCACCAGCTAATGTTGTTTATGCTTGATCCCACTGCACGGTCACTACCTATACATCTAGGGTAACTCCCTATAATTTCACCTAATGAGGTCCACCTCTACCAATCTAAAAAAAATTTAAGTACCTTTTTTCACCAAAACACTCCTAGCACTCACCTAATCAGAGATTGACTTCTTCACCAACCTTACTAACCACCCTATTACCTTACCACTAGTTATTTTGGCCCAACTCTTGCATGTTTTATGATGGCCTTGCCTTGGTCCTTTTGACTGCACTAATTACTTACCAAGTTGAATATTTTTTTGAACTTATGCTACCTTGCACACACCCAACTAATTTGTGTTTTCATAAGAGCACTTCCTACCTTGGATACCCATGACAACACTAACCTTCTCTAGGGGACTTGCATTTATGAGTGTTCCTAACCATCACATATGGTCATGCGGTCCACTTGTCACTTATCATTATAATATCAACCTTGTCTAGGATACTTGAGTTTACAAGTGTATCCCAATTATCACATATTATCACATGGTCCACTTGTCACTTGTCCTTCTAGTATCAACCTTAATATTTACCAACAATGGCAACCTAGTCAATGCATAATCTTAGCTATCAGACTTAGTCACACTTTGTGCATGTGTTTACACTTTAGTGCCCAACCTATCAACCAATACCTTAACCACTTATCAAACCCACACCTAATTCAATTCTACCTCATCACTTTTTAATTTGAGGAGAAACACCTCCTCCCATACTCAGGGTAACCAAACCTTCAACCCACACTCCATTTTTATTTTGCCATTTGTTGATACAAATTACATGATAAAAAAGGCCAAAATGTAGACATTAAAAAACCATACACAATGTTTCTATATGTATAAATACTCCTAGACCACCTTAGGACCTCCTAGGGACCATCCCCCAACCATTTGACCACAACCATGAGTTAGTTAGTTGACTAGCTAAATTGGCCCACTAGCCTTTTTACCAACTTTAGCCTTAGACCCTTGACTATCAATGGTCACACTAACCATAGATGATTAGGCCTAACCATCAATGGTTAGGTTTGCACTACCTAAATAATTAAACACCCACTTTAACTCAGCTCACTTTTTTTAATTAGACTATCTAATTCATGTGCAATCTCATGCATGCAAGAACTAAATTTAGATAGCAAGTTAGACATCTTGTTAATGTATTGTTGCACCTCTCCTTCCTTTCTATAAAAAGAGAGGAGGAGAGGGTGAATCTAGATCTAAAATTAGTCACTCATCCAAATCCAAAGCTTCTTACATCACATTTTATTTTATAGGTGTCCTTTTGATGATCCAACAAACTAGCAAGTACACCAAAGATCTAAAGTGATGCCATCCATTGGTTAATAGCCAAGTACCATTACTCTACCCAAATTATTTTAGGCTTCACCACCTCAAACCATTCATTATATTATAGAGGGTGAATCTAAATCCAATATCAATTAATCATCTAAATCTAGAACTTCTTGCATCACATTTTCTTTTGTAGGTGTTCTTTTGATGATCTAGCAAACTAACAAGTACACCAAAGATCCAAAGTACTACCATCCATCAGCTAATATCCAAGTACCATTATTTTTCCAAAATTATTCCAAGTTCCACCACCTCAAACCATTCATCAAAACAAAAACCATCAAGCGAAGTATCTATTTTTAATTACTCAATTACTTTATTTCTATTTTGTAATCAACCTAGCCTAAACCCATCTTTCAGAACCCAATTTTATGACCTCATCTACATAACCTTTTTCTTGACTAGACCCAACCCATAATAATGGTCAATGGTTACTCTAACCACCGATGGTTTATCCCAACCATCGATAGTTACCCCAACCACTGATAATTATCCTAACCACTGCTGGTCACCCCAACCACTGACGATCATTATGTGACAAAATAATAGCAAGATATTTTCACCTATTAGACCCCAATCAAATCAAGCTTTTAGACCCTTTTCTTGATCATAGAACCTTACCTTATTTTTTGAACCACACCTAACCTATTTAGCATTAGTATTGACCCATTTATTACTATAATTAGTCAATTTCATCTATTATTTTAGCAATCACTTCTTGTATTTAATTTTAATATATTTTATTATTTATGCAAGTACTTTATCTCTTATAACTTGATTGTTTGAAAGTGTGGATTGATAGCCTCCAAGGAAGTTCATGCTTCTTATATCTAGCTTACTAGGTTATCCACCCAACTACCTAACTAGTCAACCATTTGCTTTAGTGTTTTCTTATCTACAATTCATTATTCCCAAGCCAATGAGGAGTATCTACATTCATCTATATCAATGCATGCAAAACATATTAGGTTTTTTACCATACCCTTCTTGATTTTTTTCTCTTTCTTTCAAGAAAATAAAGTAAAATTTCTATAAAACATTTTGGCACACCTAGTGGGGCCCTTGAGTCTTTTTTAAGATTCATAGTTGAATCTAGGTGCTTTATTCTTATTATCTCTCTACTCATACATTGAAATCAAAATCTCATTTTGGGCTTAAAATTAACTACATACATTAGTTGCTTTCAACTCTAGCTCACATAGTTTAAATTAAAGTAAAGTAATTCAATCGTAGCTTTACTCTTGTCATACACACAAGACCAAACCACTCACATCTAAACAAGATTCAAACATTGGCATAAGGCTCAACTGGGATTTCATTACCTAGCAGTCACCTTTCCTAGCTATCCTAATTATATTTCATCACCAAGGGGATAACTAACATAGTTCTTTGGTTAAGTATAACTCTAGTAATCAGTTTATCTTAGCTGAGCACCTGACACCCTTATTGATGAGATGTGTGAATTGAGGGGGTAGGCCCCAATATCAAGCCATGTACTGATTTCCAATTCATAGCCCTTTGAGAGCCTAAACATAACCTAAAACAAACCATAGACTTATTTTCTAGTACCCACTCTATAAGCTAATTTCAATCACACGGTTCTTAAATATTAAGGCATAAGCCAAAAGAGATACTAAAAGAAATATTAGGATTAACATATTTTAGTGTGTGTTCTTTTCCTTGAATTTTTCTTATCTTCTCTCTATTTAAGTTGTGAGATTGCTTGTATCTTCTCCTTACCCCTCTTTACGTGGTTTTAACTAGGTAACAACTAAGGAACCAAAAAAACCAAGATCCACCTCCTAATCATTCACCTCCCTCTTCCTCTTCATCCATAGAGTACATCTTAGATGTAGATGGTTCTCCCCATCCTTGTGATAGTCCTAGCATCCCTCAGATAGTTTCCCAAGGAGATGTATATTTCTTGACCTTCTTAGATAACAACCCTATAATCCTTCAACATTACCTCAACACCATCTCTCATCGTACCCCTCCTTTAGTTTCACATACTGAACCACCCTATGGGATGTCATCCCACCTTATAGGTGACACTTTTTTTGCCACTATCTCCACCTAACCTCTGGTCGCCTAGGCATCATCCTCTACCACTAACCCCATTGATACCACCATTCAAAACCAACCCAATCAACCACGTGATACCCAAGTACCTTTTTCCCTAACTAATAACCTTCCTAGCATAGGTGCAACCCAATATTTAGGCACCAGTACTTCCTTTACCATAAGATCACCCTCCACTACTACCACCACCATTCTTCTCACTTCTAACCTACATACCTCCACTCTATTTCATAACATGGTGGTTCCCATACCTTCCACCCTTCCACCAATTAGTACCAAAGTGACCACCTACCCTCTACTTACTAACCCAACCATGCCTCCTACCTAACCTACATTAATGTCTCAACAAGTACCCATTGCATAGAACCCAAGCTACATCCCTAACCCATAGGGGTATATACCACTATCATCCACTCAATTGCCTATATTCATATATTCATATGTGGCATCATCTAAACCAACCATAACCATGTATTAGTATATAGTAGCTTCTCAACCCCCTACTAGCTACCCATATATTGCACCTACCTAGACCTAACACAACCCAACTTACAACTACAGGAGTACACAACCCCAAACTAACCTTATCAAAATGTTAATGGATAAAATGAATACTTTGGAGTCATCCATTTGTAGATCCCATAATATTTTTTCATATGACCAAATCTATAATGAACCAATTCACCCATCCATCCCCATCGACCATATCCTCCTCAATGGGAACTTCTAAAGTTTTTAAAGTTTGAGTAAGGAAGACCCTCAATAGCACCTAAGAACATTTAGGAATTCATGTTATATGATTTTGTATGATGATTATCTTCTTCTTCATAACTTCCCCATGTCTTTATCAGGTATAGCACTAGATTGGTATAGTACTCTTACAAAATACTCCCTCTATTCTTTTACCCAACTAGCTCAAATTTTATTAAATCACTTTTCTATAAATATCTATAAGAAAGTCTCCATCACTGATCTCTACTCTATCTAGAAATTTGACAATGAGTCTATTGCTAACTTTATATCTCATTGGGGAAGTCTCATCAACCAAATATCTTTCTATCTACTCCAACCTGAGTTGATCAAACTCTTTAATTTATCTTGTGCCAAACATGTTTCCTCTACTTTACAAGTTCAAAGCTTCAGGACCTTTGATGAGGATTTTATCATGGCTTTCAAACTAGAAAATAGAGCCATTGATGAGGGAAAACTAAAGTTGAAAAACAAGAACTCTACCTTCAAATCAAGTGAAACTTCATCCTCCAAACCCAACAACTAAAACAACACTCAACTCAAATATAAGGGAACTACAAACATGGTTATCCTTAAAATCCCCCCTCCACCCAATATTAACTAATCTAATTCTTTCAATTCCTCTAATAAAAATACCAAAAATCTAAACAAAAACAATCAAAGATAATTCACTCTGCTAGGGGAGTCATATGCTTTGGTCTTATAAAAACTATTAAAATCTAACATTATCCAACTTCCTCCACTATAATTTAACTCTTATCATCCTGTACCTACTTGGTATAAAGAGAATGAATTGTGTGTTTTCCATTGTGTTGTTAGACACAATGTTAGTAGATGAAACACATTCAAGAGTGTTGTCCAAAATCTCATTGACAAGGGGGATCTTGCATTGGATAACCCCAATGCACCCCCAAACCAATCACTTGACATCTTCAAATAACCATTTCCCATCCATGCTTCATCCACCAACAATAAAAAAATAGAAAAATCCTCCCATGAAGTACACACTATTAACATGGTGCTTAGTGAACTCACTACTGAGGAGACCACTACCCAACCTACACTACCATCCCTTCCACTTATTGAGGTAGTGGATTCGCCAACCTCTCCTTTGAAAATTAAAACAAAGGAGATAACTTTTTACCTTCCTCAATTTGTCAAGACCATGGATCAATCAACCCATTTGGATGACATACTAGAGGAAATAGCCATTCCCACCACACCTTTTTCTTATATCCTGCAATAGTCCATTATTCCTTTAGCAAGCATCCTTAAATAAGAGATCATTCTACCTACTCCTCCCATCAAGGAACTACCTTCCCAAGCCTCCATACCTTTTATTGAGATGAAGTATGAGCTACCCACTCCCCATTCTCCACCCTTGGTCTTATCTTTTAAGACCAATGCTAAGGGGATCAAACTTGTCTACAAATATTTTTTTTGGATGGTCAGGTTTACATCACTTGAATAATAAAACACCCACTTTAACTCAACTTACTTTTTTTATAATTAGACTATCTAATTAGTGTATGATCCCATGCATGTGTTAACTAAATTTAGATATCAAGTTAGATATCTTATTAATGTATTGGCTCACCTCTCCTTCCTTCTTATAAAGAGAGAAGATGAGAGGGTGACTCTAGATCTAGAATCAATCAATAATCTAGAGCCAGATCTTCTTGTATCAGTGTTTATTTTGTAGGTGGTCTTATGATGATCTATCAAACTAACAAGTGTGATAAATATCTAAAGTGATACTATCCATTCACTAATATCCAATTATAATTTCTCTGTCAAAATTATTTGGAGCTCCACCACCTCAAGCCATTCATCAGACCCAAAACCAACAAGCTAAGTATCTATTTTCAATCACTCAGTTACTTTTTTATATTTTTTAATCAACCTAGCCCAAACACATCTCTCAAAACCCCATTCTATGACCTCATCCAAATAGCCTTTTTCTTGACAAAACCTAACCCACAGTAACCATCAAATAGTCACTCTAATCATCGATGGTCTATCCCAATGGCTAACAGTTACCCCAACCATTGATAGTTATCCCAAGCACCGATGGTCATTGTGTGATAAAATAATATCAAGTTATTTCCACCTACTAGACCCCAACCAAATCTAACTTGTAGACCCTCTACTTGATCATATAACTGTACCCTATTTTCTAATCCACACCCAACTTGTTTAGCATTAGTATTGACCTACTTATTTCTATAATTAGTTAATTTCATCTATTATTTTAGCAAGCACTTATTTGTATTTAATTTTAGTATCTTATATTATTTATGCAAGTACATTATCTTTCAGAACTTGATTATTTAAAATTGTGGATTGATAACCTTTAAAGAAGTTCATGCTTCTTAGATCTAACTTGTTAGGTAGTCCACCCAACTACCTAACTAATCAAACATTTGCTTCAATGCTTTCTTATCTACATGTCATTCCTCACAAGCTAAAGAGGAGTATCTACATTCATCTAGATCAACACATGCACAACATATCAGGTTTTCTACCATACCCTTCTTGAGTTTCTTTTCTCTTCCTTTCAAGAACATAAAGTAAAATTTCTCTTAAACACCTCTCATGTTGTGCTATAAGCTTTGGTGAGCACTATATTAGATTTACTTTACTTGTTATTAGTTTATTGAAATATAAAAACTCATGACCCCCTTAGGGTTATTACATGATTGCGTTAGCTAGAGGCTTTGAAACCCTCCTTAACATTGTGTATTATGGTAAGAGATACCCTAATAAGTTCTATAAGATCCCCATATTGGTCAAGTTTCTACTAAACAAATGTGTCCCGAATTGGAAGTGTATGGTATGATCTATCTTCTCTAAGTTAGGATTGAATTATAGACATGATTCACTTTTAAATGCATACACTAGGGATAATAAACTGGGTATAGTCAGGTTGGATTACTCTAGGGATTTTATCAACCCTTTTGATATATCTATTCAATGTCATATATAAAAGGGAATGAAAATATGATGAGGCTAGTCCCAAGGAGAAATAAAAGAGGAGTGATGAAGGTCTAGATTTGGATATCATTGTATTGGCAACCTTGATTATGGATGGGTATAATGATGGGATTTGCTTGCACACATTCTTGTCAAAAATTTTGAGTTGGTCAATGATGAAAATGGGAAGATACCAACTCTAATGTCACTTTAAATGTCACTACCAAGAATAATATATCTAACCCTAGGGAAGATACCAACTATAATAAGGTATGGACACTCTGGAAGTGTCATAAAAGATGAAAATATAATGATGTTATGTATTTATAAAAAATATATCTTGTCTTAGAAATGATATAAAATAGGTACTTTTTTATGGATATGTAGAAGCAAGGTTTGGGCTTGTAAACATCTTCACTAGGTTTAATTGGTTGTATTTTTTGATGTTTTTGATAATATTCTGTAAAGAAAACAAACTATACTAATTATTGAAAGTGAAAATACTTTGTAATCATTTAAATGTAAGGTTGAAATTTAAGGAAGTAAATACTATTATTTTTGTTCTTTTTAAATATATTTTTATGTATGCAACACTAAAACTAAATTCTAGACTAAGGATGTAAGTGATGATTTTAACCCTTTTATACATGCAAGATTTCACCTATATGCAATCTAAATGAAGTTTTCCCATTTTTTTGTCTTTTTAAATATGAATGAATGAAACTATTATAAAACTAAAATTTTATAACATGCAAACAAAAATTGGATCCAAACCCTAGAGAGTACAACTTCCAAGTATTATGAAACTCTTTTGTGTGTGCAAGCTATAAACTAGTATTTTTGGAGTTTTAAATGATTGTTTATAAAACTAAATGATATAATATGAGGTGGATGAAAAATCAAAGTTCTGATTTTTCTGATTTAGGATATTTTTATTTTCTTAATGTTCATGATTAAAATCAGATCTAAGATGTAAGCTTTTTCTTTTATCTATGTTGTCTACTTTTTTTAGGGGTGTGTGTGTGTGTTTCTATATCTATTATTGTTCTAAAATTGAAAGAAGAATTTTTTTAAGTGTTTGTAGCTAATGGCTAAATTTAAGTAATCTAACCTAGGTTTTGATGTAAACTACGTGCAAACAAAATTTAAATATCTAATCTACTTTTTTGGTTAAAAAATAAAGAGAGGAGAAGAGTATTTTTTCAATATCTTTCACATTATCTAAAATAAATTATAATATAATAAATAATTATTCTAATCCAATCTAACATAATAAATAAAACAAAATTGAATTATAAACTCCAAAACAAATTAATAGTGATTACCAAATAAAGGCAAAGATTAATGTAATGAGTATATTATCCTTAGGTATGTTAGCTCCTTATTTACTCAATCATAATCCTTGGAACTATCAGATAAGAGGATTAAAATAAAATAAATCAAGAGGGACATGATTTTGAATAAAAGAATATTTGAACAATGATTAGATTGATTCACAAAGGCAAAGAACTAGTTCTCAATTCATGGATTCTCTTCTCTAAACTTGTGTAGAAAAACATGAAGATGATCACAAATCAAAGAAAATACTCATTAAAAACTTGAATAAGCTATTATAGGGCTCTATAAGACTCAACATATTCAATCTATAATGAAAATTCTGGATCCATAAAACTAAGGAAGAAGAGATACTTATAAGGGAAGAAAGAGGTTCCATGTCATAGTTTAACTAGAGCTTGAACCAATTTTAGAAGGGATAAGAGAGAGAAGATTTGATAAAAATAAATTTAGGGCTGAGTTGGTCCATCTAGGAAGAAAAAACAAGCTAAAATAAGAAATAAATGGGATCAAAATCATGCAAAATATGTGAAAAATGATGTCTTAGAATCTATTTTTAAAAACATAAAAATGGTGATGAAATTGTAGCCTTATGTAGGTGGCAGAGATGAAACCACCATAGTTAGAGACATAATCATCAAAGTTAAAATTAAAATTATCATGGTGTGTTATGGAACTACCACCAATTTAATGTGTCATGATGGTTTGTGAAACTAATTCAATGTAAACATCACTGGAGTGGTAATATCATAATGGAGAATGATGGTTACATTATGAGAATTGGTGGTTTTGTCACACAAGAATTAAAGCCAAAATTTATAGAAAATAAATCAAACAAATATAAATGTAACATTCAAAAAGGAGTTAAAAAATTCAAAAAAAGACATAATGACTATGATAACTTTAAGTCTGAGCATATATATAGGTAGAGGTCCTTACATCACTATTAGATTTTTTATAAATATTGCACCATATAATTTTTGGGTGTGTACATATTTTCCCCTCAAGGAGATGACTTGAATTGATGAGGATGTTTTCCTGAGTAGTGGCACCTAAAAGAAAAAAGAGAGTTAGAAAACTTACCTTACTTACTTGTGTGGCATAATGAAGCCAACCAAAATGCCATTATGACCTACAAACTAAAGACAAGAATCAACTGTGATTTTTAAAAAAAACAAAAAAGATACTAACTAATAAAAATATGGACAATATTATTTACCGCATACATGGGGGTGAGTATACTACCTGAACTATCATATTGGGGGACTGAATTTAGGGTTGAGTGACATAAATCTACAAAATTGAGAAGAAAAATAAACATGCTATAAAAAGTGAGAAGTTTTAAATTGTTCTTTCAAGACACATAATGCATTAGTTAAACCAAAAATAGATCAAACATTTTAAAACATTAGTTTATAAGGTAAATTACTTAAAATGTAATTTTTTTAAAACATAACAACTAGTTAGAAAGACTATATATTCAAAAAATTGCTAAAAATAAAAATCATTTATGTAAATAAATTTGTGAGATTTTAGATT
The DNA here is from genome assembly GCA_037957365.1 of Torreya grandis. Lineage (NCBI taxonomy): Eukaryota > Viridiplantae > Streptophyta > Pinopsida > Cupressales > Taxaceae > Torreya > Torreya grandis. The sequence goes on from JARHVA010004778.1 coordinate 84,704, forward strand.
TATATATTCATGGTGATGGAATTGAGCTAAAAATTAGCTTAATTTATTAGTATGGAGAGGATATGGAAAATGTACCATCAAGAGGTTGAACTAGTTAGATATAGGTTAGTTCTATTCATTTTTAGGTTTTTACCCTAATTCTGAATATTCACATAGATCCAATTAAATTTTGAATAGATTACATGTGTAGGGTTGGGGGATTGGGTAGGTTATAGTGGAACCCCCTCAAATAAGGGGTTCCTATCATGTGGGTGGCCATGATTAGAGGAGTATAAGCTAGGCCTTAGCTAGTATTAGGGGAGGAATGTTAGTCAAATAGTAGTATCTAGTGATAAGAGGAGAGTAGGCTAGCCAGTAGCTTATTGGAGGGGGAGATGGAATTCCTATGTCTATTCTAGTTTCACTTTTAGTCAAAGTCTAGTAGTAGATTCTATAGTAGCTATAGTGACCACCACCACCACTACCACTATCACCACCATAAGATCCCCTATAATAGCAACAAATAGTAGGTGAGGGAGATGAAAGTGGTAGAGGAGATTGGGGAGATAAGGGATACAACCAAGAAGGAGGGGATGAGGTAGAGATTAATTTATATGAAGACTTGGATCTCTACTATCACAAGGATGACCTAGGTAGAATATTTTGTTTTTGTTTTTTATTTACGCATCACTTTTTATCTTCATTACTATAGTTTTATCTTTCATTTTTATATTACTATATTTTATGCCTATTTTATTTCTATGATTGTAAATACATCCACTAGCTATAAGATGATGATCAAGGACACCATGGTCAATATATTTAGGTGGGCTCTGGATTGACTTAGGACTAGCCTTTGGTAGATGTGGGTTTTCTTGTTATCATTGACAAGCACATAGACATATTTACCCTAGCCTATTGTACATCTACAATGTTGGCCAATCTAAGGGGAGAGATCAGTGTATTACATGTACAGGTAAAATCAACATAGTCTTAGGTGAAGACTTTAATAAATATTTTAGAAGGCAAGGGAGTTTAAGATTCCTTGAGTTGACATACATAAGGAGGGGTAGCCTCTTAGGCAGGGAATAAAAGGAGGAATCACAATAACAAGATCCATATCCCTTGGCACTCCTTAGCATCAAGGCCCTCTTATAGGATGAGGTAGAATAGGATCCGTAGATGCATGACTTTTAGATGTGATCAATAGTAATAAGATCTAGTTGGATCTTAGGGGCTGACTTATTTTACATGAATGCATTAATTTTTTTGGATTTTGGGGGTATTTGGATAGACTTTCCCTCTATGGAGGTGATTTTACTAAGACACTAATGTATATAAACTTTACATGTATTACATATATATAGAGAGATACTCTTAGCTTATGTTAACGAATTATCATGGTGTACTATAATATTTAATTTTGTGTTACCTTCTCAATTGATGTAATTTAGATGATCAAACATGTGATGATGTACCATGTATCTCTTTTTTTTATTAAGATAAATGTTATGGATATGTTTATATTTTTGAAATGTAAATAGAATGTATGAAAATTTAAATGAAATGAATGTTTTAATGTGTGATAATTATTTTTTTGCAAGTGATGATAGAGATTCTTTGTTCATACAACAAAATGACTTTCAACTTGTAGCAAAGGGATGAAATTGAAAATAAGATACATGATGAGATAATTAAAATATACAAACACACATCAAAACTTTATAAATACCAATAAGTCAACCTAATCCTTATGATCAAAGGGAAATTTTTACTTCTTGTCAAACTTACAAAACACTAACTTAATTGGCTTCATATACAGGTGGCTAGTCATGATAGAAATGGTTGATGGGATAAAGTTCTCTTTTTAGCATAAACATCCAAATATCCCTTTTTTTTACACTTTTTAACTTGAATTGGATCTTTCCTTTACTTTTTTTAACCTCCTACACTTATTATCATGTGACTAGGAAGATACATGGGCTCAACACCAAAGGTTATATGTAGGCAATTAATGACATCTCCCCCTAATTCTAACCCCATGAAACTAGTGATATGTGAGGTATCATCATCAAGGATTATCAAGGGATGATATATGTGAAATTAACTTCATTTACATGAGCTTTTGACTTTTAAATATATATATATATATATATATATATATATATATATATTTGGAAGGTCCTGACCCAAAATCTTGGCCCCATGCAACTAGTGAGATGTAAGGTCTCATCACTAAGGACCAGGATAGGTAAGTAGGGTTACCTATTTTTTAGCATGCTAGTTTTTTTTATTAGAGGGAACCATAAAAGGAGATTTTAACATAGACAAGCTTATAGACTAGAATTTATAGGTTAGAGTTTTTTAAGATTATAAACAAGCATATGATAAATAATGCATACTATGCTCGTAAGAATCAAGACAATAAACTAGGTCACACTAATTTTGAGAATGTTTTCTAAGGGAAATGAAATGAAATGATATGTTGTATTATGAAGTTTTTATCATGTGAACTCATAGCAAAAACCCCACTAAATAAAACATCTGATATGTAATAGAACACATAAACAATGGAAATTCAAAGAGGGAAATGTGAAATTCAATGGCAATATGTAAAAAAAATTAGGTGTAAATATTTCATAGATTCATTGAATTATTTACCCTCTAAAGTACATAACCTGTAGGCTCCATTGTTGAATTCTTCATTCACTAGATATGGACCCAACCAATTATGTCTAAATTTATGACCTTATCCCTTATTTGTATCTATTATATTATCAAGTCTCAGGATAAGGTATCCTACTTGTATAGGATGCTCATGAACATTCTTATTGAATTAGTAGGCCATATAATTGGCCTTGGAAACATTATTTTGTGCTTAGGTAAGTTTGTATTCATCTAAGGTCTCTAATTAATATAACTTTGTATTTTTATACTCTTCTAAATCAAGGAGACCTTGAATAGATATGAATGGGCTAGGTATTTCCACCTTGATGGGTAGAACAACTTCAGCTCCAAAGACAAGAGAATACGAGGTTGCCCTCATGGGTGTATGAATAAAAATTATATAGGCCCATAATGTAGGGTATATGTAAAAGTTCCAGTCTATTTTGTTATATTTGACTAATTTTGCCAAACTTGACTTCAGATTATTTTTTATAGCCTTGGCTTGGGTGTTGACCTATAGATAATAAAGAGAAGCTATATTGTGTGAGATATAAAATTTCTTACAAAATTCCCGCATCTCAAGATTATTGAAAGGGAACCCATTATCTATGATGATGATATATGGGATCTTAAATATATAAATGATTTGATTTAAGATATACTTCACAATTGAATATCCAATACTATTCATCAAAGGCATAACCTCTTCCCACATAGTGAAATATTTAGTGGTCATGACGATGAAGTGAAGAACATCTAGATAAATAGTGTAGAGCTTTCCAAATAATTCTATCCCCCAAGTATAGAAGGGCCATACAGTATCAATAGGTTGAAGTGTCATAAGAGGAATGTGAAACTCATGGGATAAATTTTGATAGTTATTTCATTTCTTACATAGTCAATGGAATCATGTTCAAGAGTGGGCCATAAGTATCCTATCCTATGGACTTTATGGTAAGTCTTATCGCATAGGTTTCGCACATGTTCCTTGATGTGCAATAGCTCACTATGCAATACCTAATGATATAGTGGAAAAACCTCCAAGTTGTGGGACTTTGGAAAATTAAGGTTAACCTACAAGGAGGTTGGCTTCCTTTCACTAAATTTGATGTAACTGATAAGATATCAGTTTTATAAAAATTCTACTTATTTTAGTATTATTTCTACTAAACTAGATTTTGACTAGGAAAAGAGTTAAGAATGAAATTTTCAAAACCAAAAATGGTGATTGTACCAAATATTTTTAGTGGTTCTTAGTTCTTTCTTAAATGAACTCAATAGAATGGAAAATAGATTTAAATTTTTTTAAGCACAAACTCGTGCAAATGGGAAATCAAAGGCAATATTTGCTATTTTTTATAAAAGGGACAAGATTCATTTATTTTTATAAAATAATCATCCAAAGGGGTATAAAATACCAAAAATGAATTTTTTTTACTAAAATAAGAACTTTAATTTTCAATCATACTCAAATAACTTTCATACATAAATATTCCTCAGACAAAAAGCAAAATCTTCAATTTATTTCATTTTCTAGGTTACAACTTGTAGAAAATACATTCAAAATGCAGAAATATATCACTAACATCAAAAATATGTATTGGGTCATGGGTTCTACCCATATTTATATAAAAATATCCCATATATGAGATTGATTTATCAAAACTTCAATGCCCAGTAGAAGGAATCATGCAAATCTGAAGCTTCGTGTAAAAAGAGGCATGATCTTCTATTTCTGGCATCTTTGACTTGGTAAAATAGTTTGTAAAGTAGCATGAAAGATCTAGGCATGATATTTAGCTTGGAATGGCATGGATTGAACTATAATATCTTCATGCAACACTTCTCCTTTTTCATGCAGCTAGAAGTGGCTCTACATGCAAATAGGCAGCACCTAAAATAGAATTCAATAATTCTTCAAAAGATAACTTTAAAACAACTAAACTTAATTTTTGCAAAACCCTAACTTGAAAATCACAAGTGAGAATTTTATCACTTGTAATTCATGTCACATTTCAAAACTATATTGTAAATTTTTAATACATGCTTTTACAACTTTTAGCAACTATAACTTGTCAAAATAGAAAGTGTAATTGGAAATTGTGCTTTTTACAACTTTCACCCTGTCAAAAATATAAAGTGTAAAATACATATTTATATTTCTAAAAAGAGATATGAAATATATTTTAAATTTTACGACATACAAATTTATAATGTTTTTATAATCCTAAAAATACAATACATGGAAATGCTTCAACATAAAGGAATTAATCAATTTTTAAAACTTCCTTTGCCTTCTTATCTTTCTTGGTCTATAGCTTATCAACATATGCATAAAAGTCCTTGAAAATTTACTATATCCTTTCCTCATATATTCTAAATGAGTATAGGTTGGAGGTCACACAATCTACTACTATTTCAAATAATTCCCTCCTGAAAGTCTTGATTCCCTATATTTCTATTCTCATATGGTCTAATGAATTCTGATACCTGATATAGCAATGTATAGAACTTAGGGTGAATATTATAGTTTTATTAGATTATTTTTCAACCACTTCTTTAAACTTACTCTAAACTTCCTCTACTATAAAAATTTTATCTCCATCATCTACTAGTTGGCATGATAATTTACTCAACCTTCCTTCTATGTCATACAACATATCAATATCCTTGTCATGTGCAACTTTAGCCTTGTGGGTAGCTTCTGTAAGTATATTTATCTATAATTGAGTTAATATATGTAATTATTCTTGATCTACATCATTTTTCAATATATTTTTAGCAATGAGGATGTCCATATTGATTGAATCCATAACTGTCAATTTGAGATCATACAAATTCAAGGTTTGTATTTATCCCTTATACTCACTAACCTATCCACTTAAGACTTTATTTCTCTCTTTGATAACTTCATAATGGTCCATTATTATATAAATAATATTATTTCCCTTGTAAATGAGTCCTCCTGACCATTATTTGGTGCCCTTCCCATGTTATCAATTTCAATCATCATGTCTATTGTTGCTTGATCTAAAATTTGGCTAACTGGTTATGTTGAATCTAGTTATTCTGATGATCTATTGATCTCTATAAATTTAGTAAGGGAATCCATTAGTTGATACACCTTATTTTTCAATTCATATTTAGTGGCCTTATCATGATCTATTCTTTCTAAAAGGGAGTTGATTCTAGACTAAACATCATGTTTTAACCCCTCCCTTGTTGATTGTCTAAGGTGGCTCTTTGAAATATGAAATGCCCCACCACTTGATCTTATTTTGGTTTGTCTAATTGGGAGACTAAAATCTCAACATATCTTTCCCCTTTATCATCACTCAAGATCCTAGATAATTTCCAGGGATTATACTTAGACTTTTTCTTCACCTCTAAAAGGATAAAGTCCAATGTGTTTAAGGAAATCATTTTCTTTTGCTTCTTTCCCACTATCTTTGCTAGCCAACATAGGGTAGAATCTTTTTGCATGGATACTATCACCTAAGAATTAGTAGCTAATGTTGCTTCACTACTAGGCACTATGATAATTGTATAATTTTGAGTAGATGTTTCCATTGGTTTCTTAGGAGATGCCTATGAAATTCCATCTCCATCAGTCATTTACAAATCTATATTTACACCAAGAACTTGTGTTTCTCCTATCTCAATTGAAGGTGTTATGGAAACTAAGGAAGTGGAAGAGGTGGGAATAATGGGAATATTGTGTCCATTAGGGGAGTAGAAAATGGAATTGATACTATTAGGAGAATAGGCATAGAAACTCTAAATTTGGGAACAGGTGGAAGGGTGGAAGCCAAAGAATTAAATCAATAAATAAAATGTGTTCGGACATTTAGGGTTGGTAGGGTAGGGAATATGAAAGGGGATGAAGATGATGTATCACTTATTCTAGGAGTTAAGATGACTAGTGGAACTAAAGTCAGGATGACTGAGTCTATGTCTTTGTAATATTGAGTGGTGTTGGAGATTAATGTGGATGGAATGGAAATAATTATGAGTGGAATGTAAAATGTAAGTGAAAAGGAAGGAGGGATTGAAATTGGAAAAAGATAAAGTGGAGTGGAAACTTGAAAATCCACTTAAGGGGTACCCTAAGTGTCCACTTGAATTGATTTCATAGGTTTTAATGGACTTATTATGGAAGGTGAGGTGGTAATAATGAGAGGTGGAGTGGAAACCTGAGATACAGTAGGAGTGGATACCTAAGGTGTATGTGTAGGATATTTTATAATAATATAAATAGGAGGTGGGTAAATAATAAAAATTAGGGTTGTTACTATGATAGATATTTGGTTAGAAGTTGTGGATACTCCTGTTACAGTTGTGTCTTCCAACAAGATGTTAATTGGTTGATCTATTTTTGACCCCTCTTTACTTGATTTCCCCTTTTTGGCATTAGTTTTCTTATTCTTCTTATGATGGGTCATTGGCCCTTTTTCTTTTTCACCTCTTGTCCCAATATGACCCTCTACTAACAAAGAAAATCCTTCTACTTTAAGTTTCAAAACATTTTCTTTGACACTTATTGTATCCTTTTTACTTCAACTCCTTTACTCCTTAGCCAATTGATCATTTTTTGATCACATTTGTCATTATATCAATCAAGGATAAAAAAATTTGAGATGACCACCTAATTGGTGGTAAGGCTTGAGTGATGACATGTTGGTAGTATTTTGGCTCCACTATGGAGTCATCATCCATCAAGTCATCTGGGACTAGTTCCTAATCATAATCCTTGATATGTTTCAAGATCATTTGAAAATAATCCTTCATTATGACTCTCTCTTCATCCTCCAAGTCTTCCCAATAATCTTTAAAATATGGAACATAGAAGTATGTAAAAACTCTTAGTGTGTTGGTAATATTTTCATAAACATCATAATATGGCCTAAACTCCAAAATACATAGGGTCATTTATCACATTTATAGTTTAGTACATTTGGCCTTGAGGAGGGAGGGGCATGTATATATGCCAATAGATATTGGTAATTAATTCCTGACTTGTGCCTATTAGAAAGGATCTTATGGGTCTCAACCAGTTGCCTTAGCAACTTCATCAATGCCCACTTGTCATTGACATATTTGGGGAATGTGTAGGGGCATCCACTGAATCTACTTGCCCTGATATATGAATAAGTGGGGAACTAAATGAAATAGGAGCCCCATTTAGTGATATCTATAATTTCTAATTTTGGTAATCTTGATCTCCCTAGTTCTTGATCAAACATGATGATGATGTCATAGATGAAATCATCATTAACTCTCTTGAAGTGTTATCTACTAGCTTCTAATGTGAGGTCAGGATAGTAGTTGTATATCCTACTTATCTCTCTAGGTACTATGTAAAGGCCTAGGAAATATATCCCTTTGGCTAAAATGTATACATTGTAAGAAGTCATAAAGAACTTTCTAGTTGTCTTCACATCCATCAATTGCTTGTGGAGGGAATAACTAATGATTTGAGCCTAGTGTATGTATTAGGCATTCTATTTCATGATCTAGATGTATTAGTACATCCACTACTAAAATATATTATCATCAAGACTACCAGTAATCATGTATAATAATATTACAATATCTCCAACTTCATCTATAAAATCAATCTTATACAAGGTCTTAGGCAACCTGGTGGATGTATCCTTCGGGACTTTCAGCCATTGTTTGTTTATCATCTTCTGACACCCTTCTTTGTTATCTTAAAATAATTTTTGGGATATCTCTATAGTTATGTCAAGATAGCTCTCAAACTCTAGTATAATAAATATTGAATTGATGAAATCAAGGTCTAGATTCAAAATCCTCTCCCCTTTGTCACTCACAACCTCTCATCTATCAGGATCATAATGTTGGGCTAGTGTCAACACCAACTTAGGGCTTTGGACCCTTAGTGGAAAGGTTGTTGCCTATGGAAGTCCATAGTCATAAATACCCTGGATCTAATCATTTTTAAACTCTACATTGATATGGGTCCATAATTACCCTAGGTTAATGTGACCTAATTTGTACTATTTATCTTTGTTGTGTTGGATTCTGAGCTAAGGGTTAGCCCAAGGCCCTTTGATTTGAACTTCATCTCTTTCAGAGACATGGAATCTAGAGTTAATGCTTGTGGGAAACCAACTATAGAAGATGGCAGGGCTTGTAGGTGATTGAAGCAGATGTAATCTTTGGCAAATATGGGAGGTGATATGACCAAGTGACAACTTCATGGAGCTAAGAAGTGTTTTGAGCAATGGTAATTTTCATAAAACTAGGAGGTGTTTGGAATAAGTTAGATCTCCAATGGAAAGGGTAGGTATTCTAAGTAGATAAAATTTTTGATGGAACTTTGAGGTGTTTAGAGTAAGTCCACTATTTGTAGGGACTTGGAAACTCATAGGGATTCTAGGTGATTTGAGCAATGGAAATGTGAGGTGTTTAACGCAAGTCCAATGTTTGTAGGTACTTGGAGGATCTTACATGGAATATTTTGGGGATTGTTTGGGAATATGCTATGGAATATTTTCTAGGTTTTCGAAAATCCCTAGATTTGAATATGAATCCTTTAGTATAAAACCTTAGGATTTAAGAATGAAATTAGAATATTTTGTCCTAGAAAATCCTAAACTTCAACTAATGGAACTTTGGAAAACAAACACTTAGAAATAACTCTAATCTAGATGAATCCCCATAAAACATAGGGGAAACCCTAAACTAAGTATCCAAGTAAAATAATGTTAAGCCTAAGAGAATGAAATTGAAAACTTTTTTTAGGAAAGGAAATATTTTAACAAGTTTTAATTGCAAGAAACCATGGCGAAAATCATGATAAGTTCATGGGAATATCGTATAGTGAGGAAAATGATGTGGCACCTTACCTGTAGATGTAGCTTGGATTCATGGATCAGGGCATATTCGAGGCATAGGGTCATTGTCAGAGCTCAAAATCTTGATTATCAAAGTTAAATAAATGAGTAAAAATCCCCAAATTACATGTTTAAATAAGAAAATCCCTACAATAAATTTTCTCTTGGTGGTTGATGGTGGAACCTTGAGGTGCTTATAGCAAGTCCCATGTCTACCAAGTTGGGAGTTAGCCTCATTTTAGAAATGGTAAGGTGTAACTCTACTTCCAATTTGTAATTTTCAAAATTACAAATTTCACTTGGAGTTATAGATTTTGTGGCTTGGGTAGTTAGTGGGAGGTGGAACTTTGGATATAATTTTCAAATTATGGTTAAAGTTTTGGATCCCATGGGGGTGTTGGTTTGAGGGATCTAGAGCTTAGGATGTAATTTGTAATTTTGAAAATTGTAAATTTCATTTTGAGTTTTGGATTCCACCAGTCAATGCTTTGTGGGAGGTAGAGCTTAGGAAACAATTGTATCCCAAGTTTTAGATTCCACCAATTATGGAAATCTAATGTATTATGGGAGGTGGGGATTAGGAAGTAATTTACAATTTTTTAAATTACAAATTGCATCAAGAGTTTTGGAATTTTTAATATAAATGGAAAGTTGGTTTTTGGACATTTCAATGGATTTTTGAAAAAAAATAGGGGGTCTTTCTTAGGGTAATTGATGTTTTGATATTTTTGGGGCAAAAATATCAGCATTTTTGGTGACCTCTATAAGATGATTACCTAATAATAAATTTTTATCCAATAACCTTCTAGCTCACTAGGCATGGAGTCACTATGGTCTAAAAAACTTTAACCTGGTGAAGAAAAAATTGAGATCTACCTAAACAATAACAAAACAAGGGTAAAAAACAAACAAACAAAACAAGGGAAAATAACATAACTAAGGAAACAAAACTCCTAATGAGTTGACCTATGTAGAAGCACTTATTTTAAAAACACCACTAACCCTATTATGTACAAAAATTTAATTCTTGGAATGAAATCTTACCTCAAAATCAAGCTTTGAGGTATATCCCATTAACTAGGATAGGCATTTATGATCCATCAAACTTGGATAGCTAGAATGCATTAGCTCCTTTACACTGAGTTATAATGTATGGAATATTTTATATCACATCAAACTTGGTGAGCTTGCATGGTTTAGCCTTGTTTTCATCCCATTTTAGAACCATGTCTCCTTCATTTAATCTCCTTTTAAATGCCTTTTTGTTGAAAGCCTTTTTTGTTTGAGCCTGATTTGCTTCCAAGACTTTTATTAATTGATTCTTGATCTCTTCTAGTTCTAACATTTCATCTAACTGTTAAGTTATGGAGCTAAAAGCTTCACTAATGTAAATGGTGTAGGTTGTTGAGTGTTAAAGTAACCAATGTCAGACTGATCAACTAATGTCAATCATATTTAGTGTACACAATAACTGACATCGATTAGGGGTCAGTCAGCATCGGTCAGACAGGAACCGATGTCAGCAACCTCTGTGTGTGTGCCTTTGCATGCGTCTCCAGAACTGGTCTAATTTTAGATGGACAGTTAGTTTGCATGTAAAGCCTAATTTTAGTCTTGAGTCTGCATTTCTAATTATTAGAATTGGGAAGTCTAATTATTGTTTGTATGGGATCTATTTAATAGACCCATGGGGTTGTATTGTAATCAAGGACAAGTCTAAGGACAAGGAAGAGATCCTTTTGAGTGTAAGATTAGTTGATCCATAGGTAGCAAGATTAGGGAAAATCTACATGGTAAGTAAGATCAGTTAGATATGCAGGTGTGCAAGATCAGGGAGATCTACTTAGAGTACTTTGAGTACTTGGTGGACTGGCAGTATTGTTATTGACTGGGGAAGGGAACAACTCTATGTTTGAGTTGTGGTTGTAATTGATTGAGAGAAAGAAATCTTGAGGGAAAATTACTATACGCCCAAGAGGTGTGGGAAGAGTGAGATTTCTTCATTGTATTTCCTTTTAGAAGAGTGTTAATACATGATTGTATTGTCTCTCATATTCTGCATTGTTTTTGAATTCTAGTTACATATTACTTCTGGTTAAATTCCATGTTTAGTTGCTTATACAAAGGTAATCAATTTTACTCTTAAGGAGTTGGATCCTGACAAGTGGTATCAGAGCTTGGTTCACTAACACCTTGGTTTCAGAGTGTGTTAAGTGTTTATTGATTATAGGTCACTCACAGGGGTTTCTGTTTGAGTGGGAGTAAAGCAATGGCAGAAGAAAGTATGCTAAGAATGGAGAAATTCAATGGCAATAATTATCAATTATGGAGGATGTAGATAGAGGATTATTTGTATCAAAAATATCTATACTTACTGTTGGGTGGCATTGCATGTAAGCCCACAGATATGAAAGATGAAGAATGGAATGTTCTTGATCGGAAGGCTCTGTGATCTATAAGGTTGAGCTTGGCATCGTCTGTGATTTCCAACTTATCACAGGCAAAGACAACGGTAGAGTTAATGGAATCTTTGGCAAATTTATATGAAAAACCCTCAGCTTTGAATAAGGTATTTCTTATGAAATATTTATTTAATTTGCAAATGCAGGAAGGTGGATCGGTACATAGTCATCTTAGTGATTTCCATGGATTAGTAAATTAGTTAGTTTTAGTCAATATAGATTTTGATGATGAAATTAAGGCTCTCTTAATCTTATGCTCTTTACCTGAAAGTTGGGATAGTTTGGTAATGGCAATTAGTAATACTGCGTCTACTTCAAATATCTTGAAAGTTGATGATGTTGTTAGTGTAATCTTGAATGAAGAAATTTGCAGGAAAAGAATAGGGGAATCATCAGGGAATGCTTTAAGTGTTGAAATCAGGGGAAAGCAAAGAGAGAAGGTCGAGCAAGGGAAATCAAGGTCAAAGACAGGTAGGAGATCCAGATCCAAGTATGGTAGTATACCTTGCTGGAACTATGGAAAGAAAGGGCATGTAAAGAAAGATTATTGATTGAAAGAAGACCAGCATGAAGGAAATGAAGAAGCAAAAGATGTAGGTATTATAGCACAGGATGCTCTTGTATGTTCCTTGGATAAATTAGAATCTTGGGTTTTAGATTCTATTGCCTCTTTCCATGCAACCCCAAATAGAGCATTTTTCCATGATTATGTCCATGGAGACTTTGGAAAGATTTATTTAGGGGTTGGTGAGCCTTGTCAAATTGTTGGCAAAGGGGAAGTGTGGCTGAAATTGTAGACGGGCAACACATGGGTGTTGAAGGATGTCATGCATGTCCTAGTCCTGAAGAGGAGTCTAATTTCTATAGGAAAATTGGGTGATGAGGGTTGCACAGTTACTCTCATAGTGGAATCTTGGAAAGTTTCCAAGGGTGCATTTTTATTAGCATGTGGTAAGAAAGAGATGCTCTTTATCTATCTACTTGTATTACTGATTCTCCTTCTATTTTATCTACTTAAGATGTAGATGCCAAGATGTGGCTCTATAGGCTTGGTCACATGAGTGAGAAGGGAATGGATGTTCTTAAGTCAAAAGGTATGCTTTCAAATTTGATAGACCAAGATTTCTGTGAGCAGTGTTATGCTACAAGAAAGGATTGGGTCTATTGCAAGAAGAGGAAATCTAATATTTTTGACAAAGTTAAGAACTGGAAAGCCTTGGTTTTCAAAGAGAAGATGATGGATAGAGATTAGCTTAAGAGGATAAATAATTTTGAGTAGGGCAGTGTTGATTTGGACAAGGTTATGATCCAAAATGAGCTCGAAGGTAAAAATCATCACTCACAGGAAAACACAGTTACTGACATCGATCAGGTGAGAACCGACATCGATCAGGCAGGAACCGACGTCGGTCATTTCTAAACCAAAGTCAGTGATGTTGGGCAAGTGGACACCAATGTCAGTCAGGGAATTGACGTCAGTGATCAGGAAGAATTGACTTTGATTGAGTGTAGACTGAGGTCGGCCAGAGGTGACCGAGATCGGTCACTGTCAGAATGAATTTTGGGTGGATAGTAAGTTGTCAAGGAGTCTCAAACACCCATGAAGAGGACTAAAAGGGTAAGTAAGCCTCAAATTCATTATTCCCCATCTTTACACTACTTGTTGCTCACTAATGGTTAAGAACCAGGAAATTTTGAAGAGGCAATGTAGGTAGAATCTAGGAAATAGTGGGAGCATGGCATGAATAAGGAAATTAATTCCTTAGAAGAGAACCAAATGGGAGATTTGGTAGAGTTTCTAGTCGGGATGAAAGCACTAAAATATGAATGGATTCCATGGTTAAAGAAAGGAGAGAATGGACAGGTGAGATAGAAGGTCAGGTTATATGGTCTTGAGCAGGTTGCAGGATAATGGTGTTTAAGGTTTGACAGGTGTATGACAAAGCATGGCTTTAGTCAATGTCAATGTGACCATTGTGTTTATTTTACTAGGTTGGATAATGGTCGCAACATTATCCTATTACTGTATGTAGTGTATATGTTTGTTACAGGGTCACACATGCAGGGATTTGCTGAGCTAAAGGTAAAAGTAGCTCAGAGGTGTGCCAGGAAGGATTTAGGAGGAGCAAAGAAAATCCTTGGCATGAGTATTTCTAGAGATAGTTAAAGTCATAAGTTGATTTTGTCTCCAGAGGATTATGTGAATAAGGTAGTGGAGAGGTTCAATATGTAGGATGCAGAACTAGTTAGCACACCTATGGTTGGACAGTTCACAGAATAGTGTCCTAAATCACATGATGAGGTTGAGTACATGAGTACTAGACCTGATATTACCTAAGCAATGGGAGTTGTTAGCAAGTTAATAGCCAATCTAGGAAAGGAGCACTGGAAAGCAGTTCAGTGGATTCTCAGGTATCTGAGAGGGACCAGTAATAGGTATTTATGTTATACAGGGTCAAGCACTTCTCTACATGGGTATGTAGATTCGGATATGGCAGGTGACTTGGATGATAGGAAAAGCACCACAAGATATGTGTTCACTATTGGTGGTACGACGGTTAGCTAGATTTTAGAGATGCAGAAGGTTGTTGCAGTCACAGAGGCTAGCAAGGATAAGAACCCTGTAGAAATGTTAACAAAGCTGGGAACAAAGGAGAAGTTAAATCTTCATTCAACTTCTGTTGGTCTTCAAGATTAAACTTGAAGAGGGATACAAGCCAGGAAACAAAATTAGAATTTATATAGGTACAGGTATAGGTGTAGTTGTTTATCTCCAAGTGGGAGATTGTTAAGTTGTGGAGCTAAAAGCTTCACTGATGCAAATGGTGGAGGTTGTTGAGTGTTAAAGTAATTGACATCAGACTGATCAACTGATGTTATTCATATTTAGTGTACATAGTAACCAACATCGATTAGGGGTCGACCGGCATTGGTTAGACAGAAACTGACATCGGCAACTTGTGTGTGTGTGTGTGTTTGCATGTGTCTCTAGAATTGGTCTAATTTTAGACAGACAGTTAGTTTGCATGTAAAGACTAATTTTAGTCTTGAGTCTATGTTTCTAATTATTGTAATTGGGAAGTCTGATTATTGTTTGTATGGGATCTATTTAATAGACCCATGGGGATGTATTGTAATCAAGGACAAGTCTAAGGACAAGGAAGAGATCCTTCTGAGTGTAAGATCAGTTGATCTATAGGTAGCAAGATCAAGGAAGATCTACATGGTAAGTAAGATTAGTTAGATCTACAGGTGTGCAAGATTAGGGAGATCTACTTGGAGTACTTTGAGTACTTGGTGGACTAGTAGTATTGTTACTGATTGGTGGAGGGAACAACTCTATGTTTGAGTTGTGGTTGTAATTGATTGAGAGAGAACTCTTGAGGGAAAATTACTGTACGCCCAAGAGGTGTGGGAAGAGTGAGATTTCTTCATTGTATTTCCTTCTAGAAGAGTGTTAATACAAGATTGTATTGTCTCTCATATTCTGTGTTGTTTCTGAATTCTAGTTACATATTATTTTTGGTTAAATTCTGTGTTTAGTTTCTTATACAAAGGTAATCAATTGTACTCTTAAGGAGTTGGATCTTGACACTAAATTTATTATCATTTCATCATTTTCAATCAAGTCCAATTGGTGATTAAGCTCTAGAGATGGTAATTCAATTGATAGTGGGACTCATGCTTCTCTTTCATATACCAACATGAAGGGGTAATTACCGATGGCTCTCTTAAGAGTGATCTTATCAGCCCACAGTGTTAATTTCAACTTTATGTGCCATGTCCTCTAGTTATCCTCCATTATTATTTTGATAATTCCAATGAGGTTATTAATTTTATACTCGACCAAACCATTACCCTAGGGGTAATAATTGGAATAATTATTTAGGTACACATTATGACTTACATCCCATTCACTCACTTGAGTGCCCACAAATACTTTAGCATTATTTGAGATAATGGTGTGAGTTACACCAAATATTGATACTATGCCATCCATGAAGTCCAAAATGGATGCCTCTATGGCATCTTTTAGTACAACTACCTTAGTCCATCAGGTGAAATAATCAATTGCTATGAGAACCTATTTTTGTCCTATACTCAATGGTAGATTGATCGTACCAATGAAATCCAATCCCCATTGAGTGAATACTTGATCTGCTTGAATTGGTCTGAGAGGAATTACTACTAATCTATATTTGTTGATCTTACCCACTAATGGTCATATTTTAATAACTCAGGCCAATAATATCCCCCTCATTATCTTGATGGTCATGGTTCTTGCAGAGAAATGTCCTCCTAATGGGCCATCATGAAATTATTTGATTACCTTAGGGACTTGATCATGCTTAATACATATTAACATGACTCCATTCATATCATTTCTAAACAATACTCCATAAACAAGGACATAAAGAATGGATTGGAGTCTATAATACCTTTTCTTAAACTATTGAATATTATATGAGTACTTGCCAGTCTACAAGAAGTTGGTTATATCCTAGATCCAACTATTGAAAATAGGTGGGTTAGCTAGCTAAGGTGCATTTTAAGCATATACTACTTTATATTTTGTTGTATAAGTCCTAATATCATAATCTAGTTGCTCACATAAACCCTTTCTTTGGTAACTTTGATGTTTACATCATACTCCATAACCTTGGTGATCCATCTTGTTCTTTTTTGTTTATATTTCAATTGAGTAGAAACTCTTTGACACTTTGATGACTCGTCATCAGACGAATCTTATTATTGGAGATTATATGGCTAAATTTATTGAGAGCCTTAATTATAGAATATACCTATTTCTCCACAAAACTATAATTTTCCTCATATCCTTTCAAGGATTGACTAAAGAAAGATATTGACTACTCCAATTGTTCTTTATTTTATTGGGTTAGAATAGTTAAGATGTTTCCTTACACTCCAAAAGCATAAATAATAAAATCTTTATCATATTTTGGGTAGACTAGAGTAGGATCCTAAGAATTATCTTATTATATGGATACAAAGTTCTTTTTCCCTTCTTGTGTCCAATTGAAAATAACACCCTTCTTAAGCATTGCAGTGAGGAGTTTTGATAAAGAGGAAAAATTTGGGACAAATATTATCACAAATTTGATTTTTCTAAGGAAACTCTATAATCCTTTCTTATGGCTTGGTAGTGTTAATTTAGAAATAGCACTAAGTATTTTTTAGTTCTATTACAAGACCTTATTTTGACACTAGATGTCCCAATAATTTCCCTTCATAGACTAAAAAAACACACTTATTCAAGTTTAAGGAAACCCTAAATTCTTTTAACCTTTCAAAAAAATTCCTAAGGTGATACAAGTGGGCTTTAGCCTGCCTTAATTAGACAGTGATATCATCCAGACATACTAGGATAATTTCATTTATCAAACCTCTAAAAACCATATCCATGGCCCTCTAAAATGTTACACTTACATTGGTCAAACCAAATGGTATCTTTTTATATGCATATGTACCTCATTTTTTGGTGAAGGCAATTTTGTATTGATTTAATTCTTACACCAGGATTTGGTTATAGTTTGAATAACCATCTAGAAGAGAAAACCTTCTAGATCCTGATACAGTCTAAAAAATTTGTTCCATGGGGGGAAGAGGATAATGATCCTTTATAGATTATTTATTTAGATCCCTAAAATCCACACATAGCTTGATTTCACCATTTTTTTTATTACAAAGCCTAAATTTGTAACCCAAGATGAGTGTTTGATATCAAAAATCATATTAGCCTCTATTAATTTAGATATCTCACTCTTCATTAGGAGTTTTATTTTTGGATTAATAGATCTCTACTTTTATCTGACAAGCTTGGTATTTGGATCCAATTCTATTGTATGTTGGGCTAAGCTAGGGTCAAACCCCCTTACATCATGATAATTCCAAGTGAAGTTATCATCAAACTCTTGACACAATTCAATAAAATCTTGATTTTTGGAATCAGTACATACCTTTCTTATCTTTAATGATTTTCCTTCTAAAATGATCACTAGATCATAGTATTATTCATTCACTGTGATGTTCCTTTTCTCACCTTTTAGCTAATCATCTAAATTAAAGATGTTCTCCAGTGTAACAAGACCCATAGGTGATTTATTTTTCTTCAACTAGATGATCTAATCTCTATATTGATCATGGAGTTTTGGTTGGTTCCTATCTAAGAATTTAGCTTCTTCTCTCATAAAGTTGACAATCTATTGATCACTATCAAAGACTTAACAATTAGTTATTATTATGGACTATAATTACACCTTGAGCTGAGCAAGGAGGTTGTTCAAGCTTTCTCACTCAACCCCTAGTCAAACATGGAATAACCCTAGGTTGTGGGTCAGCTATGGTGGGGTTGAACCTCTAGAGTAGTTCAGCTTCCTCTTTGATGCTCACCTAGGACTAAAAATAATCCTAATGTTTCACTACAAAATGGTTATAAAGAGAGTAATGGCTCTTAAGAAATTTAACAGGGTGATGCACCAAACTTAAAAGGGAACTCCCATAAGCTCAAACCCACACTAGATCAACAAAGGATAGTTCTAGATTATATAACCTTAATATCAATCTAATTTGCATAAGAATTTCATAGAAAATTTTTATAATAGAACACTAATCTAGACCTATAAATATTATTGAAAATCCCCTAAACAAATTTAGAAATAAGGACCATAAATGAGGAAGATTCTCCTTCACACAATGCCATAGTGCACAACTTACCAAACACAAATTCAAGGCAAAAGATAGGCAAAGAAAGTCCTATTATATTAAGAGGTAGTTCTTACAAATTCTTATTAGAGTTGAGCTCAATCAAGCTAAGTATACTTTGTAGTATCTCAAGAAACATCCCATCTCTTATAAAGATAAAATAAAGTCTAAAATCTGAGGTCCCTTTACAAAATAGAAATAAAGGGCTAATATAGGAGAAGGAGGGAGAGGAGAGAGAGAAAGGGGGAAGCACATTGTTCATGATAATCAATGATCTGTCAGCTCTAAGAGATGTTTCACTAGGCTTTTGGTCTAATCAAAATAGGTCATTATGAGCAAGATATTTGAGATTTGCTCAGAAGCCTCCAAATCATTATATTTTGAGCAAGCTATTAGAAGATAAGATTTTGCCAAAAGTGATAAGTCATGATCCGGTTGGAAGTAAATGTTCCAACTGCTTTCCAAATCCCCAATTTTTGATATTTTTATCTCCCACTAGATTTCATCAAGAGGATAAGATCTTTGTATCTACCAGGGACACATCATGCCTATCTTAAATAGTGATTTGTCAAGGGCCTAACTCGGGATGGTCTTTTCACTTAGTCACATATTTTCTCGATGCCTTAGCTCCTAGATCAAGATAACTATAAGTGAAAACCAATCTAAGAATATTTTTTTTCCTATAATTTTCTATGTAGATGGCCCTCTTTTCAATACTAGGTCTTAACTAAATCTGCATTGATCTCCTTCCCTTTACTTCTTCTACCAACTCAGGTCAAGCTTGAGTTTGGGTTCCTTTATTTGCCTATTGAGTTGGGTTTGTTCATGATTTACTAACTTTAGTTAAAAAATCTTGACTCGCCTCTTTGCTATTGGTTATAGGTATTAAACTTGAATT
This sequence comes from Torreya grandis, assembly GCA_037957365.1. Classification (NCBI taxonomy): domain Eukaryota; kingdom Viridiplantae; phylum Streptophyta; class Pinopsida; order Cupressales; family Taxaceae; genus Torreya; species Torreya grandis. Next base: position 104,293 of record JARHVA010004778.1, read on the forward strand.
ATTGACCCTTTGACTCTATTTTACTCCACCAGATTTTAAGGTTCGATTAAACATGGATCGTAGATATTTTTGGACCCACCACCTTGAGCTCAATCTCTGATTAGTTCTTAGGATTCATTGACCATTTGACATACTTCAAACTCCCATGCACTTGACACTTATTAGCCACATGTTTCTTCTCAGGTTCCTACCAAGGATTTGGATCTAAATGGTCACTTTGTGGGTCTTAAAAATGACATTCATGTAGATGTCTAGCATTTTTGACTAACTTTACAATTTTATAACTTGAAGCATAGGGATTGTAAGGGAACCAAATTTGTAAGGAATGGACTTAACACTAAAAAGAACAAACCTTTTTGATCCATTGGCCATTCAATCTTTCCACATGTTTTTGTAAAATGTTTGAATTTAATTAGTTTATGTGATCTTGCATGACATCTTGACAATGGTCTAGCCTAAAATGGCTAAGTATATAAACTTATCAAATTATGGGTTAGGAGCCAACTTTTCCCATGCATATCTTTCATTGTGTGTTATAGTGTGTGAGATGAAACTTGACACATATGAACTAGAATCTAAAATGAATAGACCCATGGGATTGTTTCTTCTTGACTTATCCACATGTGTGAGATCTAGTGCCATGAAAATGCCTACTTGTGTTTTTTATGTGCTTCATCAAACCATGAAATAATTTTCTAAGTGGACCAAAAATGGCTAAAATCTTTGGTGACTCATCGGGAAGCATGCCTACTATGCTTGATAAACCATCTCATTTTCTATTTTGATACATGGGGCATGGATTCAATCTTGTGTAACTAAGCTAATCATGAAGAAAATTCAAATCTACCTTTTTTTGGAACTTTCTCTTGACACATAAGGACTAAAACAAAACAAAAAAGGCAAATGCAAGAAGGCAAATACATGAAATACAAACAACTAACCTACTAGACAAAATGTGCATAAGGGATCTTAGAGAAAAGCATGAAAACTAACCTAATATGTATAATGTTGAAACTTATAAATACCCTCCTCCTATGTCAAATGGGAAACTATTTTGCACATATAAGAGCTTTGAAACATACTTTCCTTTTCTTAATATTTATTTTCTATAGCTAAGAGCAATTAAATACTCATGTCTTTTTGGAAAGGCAACTAGCAACTTTATTACTAGATTTAGGAAGGTTGGTTGGAAATATGGACCTAAAACCCAATCATCATGCTCCCAGATCTATGTACTCTATAAGAATAGCTCCAATCCTTCTCTATTTTTGAATTGTTGATCATGAACATATAGACCAGCTTCATCTATTTCCTTCAAAATATTTTTAGGGATGACTTATAAGAGAGATGGGTCTAACATTATGACTTCTCAAGGCCATTTGAGCTCACTTCCAAACTCAAAAAGTAAAGAGATGCTTGTGGTTGAAGAGAGAATTTGATAACCATGCTTGAAAAATTCAAACATGTCATCTCCTAAGAAACCAACTGTCTTTGAAGGCTTGTCTTCATAAAACTATAGTTCAATTAGAGCTTCTTCAAAATTAAGTATAACAATCCTTTGGCCATAATTATGAATATACAAGTCTTCTTTTATTATCGCAGCTTAGTCATTCAAGATTACTTCACCTTCATATGATAAAGAGGTCATGTGATTGCCAACTGAGTCTATTTTTTCCATGAAATTAGGGTAAAATTACTACCCTAAATTCTCCTAATCCTCTCTCTCCTCATTTTCTTTCTTTGAAAAAGGCTCTTTCTAAAGGGAGGGTAGGATGGAAGTTTGAGGCTTCTTTAATTTCTTCTCCTACACTTCCCACTTTAATAATATATCTATTCACCATTACATCAAGGTCTTCATCTCATTCAAATCATCATTGATATCACTGTATTGAACTTCTTCTCCAACAGCCATCCACTTGTCAACCTTTGAACTAACTTCCTCATCCTCTTTATGAGATGAGAAAGGATCACATCAAGTTCTCTATCCCATTTTCTCATCACCTCTTTTGATATTAGCATATGTGTATTAAGTTTCAATAAGGATGTGATAGCATAAGGTTGGCTAGAGGGGTAATTACGTTGATATGAAGGATAGGTATGCTCATTATAAGGCTAATAAAGATGATTGGATGGTTGGTAGACTCTATTTGGTAGATGATAAGGCTTACCAACTATATGAGGGTATAACTTTTCCCTAAATCTAATTATAGCGACTCATAAAAGGAGATCAAATGCAGATAAATTTGTCTTGAAGGCTTACTTGGACTATTGTAACTAGTTAAAAGGTTGGAGTCACCATTAACATTTGTATATGTGCCTCCAAAGGTAGATTGGATTAAGAGAACACCAAAAATCTTCACTTTCTTTAGACCTTAGTCTTATCAAGCATGTTATAAACTGTTATGGACCAAATTTGCACCCTAAGCTGAGTAAGGAGGTTGTTCAAGTTTCCTCACTCAAACCCTAGTCAAACATGGGAACAATCCTAGGTTGTGTGTCACCTATAGTGGGTTTAAACCTTTGGAGTAGGCCAGATTACTCTTTGATGCTCACCTAAGACTAAAACTAAGCCTAATTTTTCATGGGAAAAGGGTTAGAAAGAGAGTAATGGATACTAATAAAGTTAACAGGGTGATGCACCAAACTTAAAAGGGAACTTTCATAAGCTCTAACCCACACTAGATCAATAGAGGATAGTACTATCTTACACAACCTTAATATCAAGCGAATTTGCATAAGTATTTCATAGAAGAGGTTTAGAATAGAACACTAATCTAGACCTACAAATAGTATTGAAAATTCCATAAAAATAGTTATAAAGAAGGACCATGAATGAGGAATATTCTCCTTTACATAATGCCATAGTGCACAACTTGCCAAACATAAATTATAGGCAAAAAATAGGCAAAAAAAGTCCTATTGCATTAATAGGTAGTTCTTATAAATGCTTGATAGGGTTGAGCCTAACCAAGTTGAGTATACTTTATAGTATCTCAAAGAATGTCTTATCTCTCAGAGAGATAAAATAAAGTCTAAAATTTGAGGTCCCTTTATAAAATGGAAATAAAGAGATAATATAGGAAAAGGGGGAGAGGTGAGAGAGAAAGGAGGAATCATGTTGTTCATGATAATCAATGATCAGTTAGCTCTAATACATGTTTCACCAAGATTTTAGTCCAATGATAACATGTCATTATGAGAAATATATTTGTGATTTTCTCAAAATCCTCTGAATCATTCTATTTTGAGTAGGCGGCACTAGAAGACAAGAGTTTTACAAAAGTGGCAAGTCATGATCTAGCTAGAAGTAAATGCTCCAACTACTATCCAAATCCCCAAGTTTTGGTTTATTAATATCCCACTATATCTCATCAAGAGGATAAGATCTTTGTATCTGCCAGGGACACATCATGCCTATCTTGAATGATGGTTTGTTGAGGACCTAATTTGGGATGGTCTTTTCAGTTAGTCACATATATGCTCTATGTCTTAGCTCTTTGATTGAGATAAATATAGGTGAAAAACAATCTAACGATATTGTTTTTCCTATAGTTTTACATGTAGATGGCCCTTTATTCAATTTTAGCTCTTAACTAAATCCATGTCGAGCTCCTTCCCTTTACTTCTTCCACTAACTTAGGCTGGGATTGAGTCTAGGTTCCCTTATTTACCTGCCAAGTTAGGTTTGTTTATGCTTTACTGGCTTTTATCAAAAAATCTTGACTTACCTCTTTGCTATTAACTATAGGTAATCAACCTAGATCATTGATCCTTTGACTTTATTTCACTCCATTAGATTATAAGGCCTGATTAAACATATATCATAGATATTTTTGGACCCATCGCCTTGAGCTCAATCTCTTATTAGTTCTTAGGATTCACTGACCATTTGACTTGCTTCAAACTCCCACATATTTGACACTTGTTAGTCACACATTCATTCTTATGTTCTTATCAAGGATTTGGATCCAAACATTCACTTTGTAAGTCTTAAAAATGACATTCACATAGATGTCTACCATTTTTTACTAACTTTAAAATTTTATAACTTGAAGCGTAGGGATCGTAAGGGTACCAAATTTGTAGGGAATAGACTTAACACTAAAATGAATAAACCCTTTTGATCTACTAGACATTTAATCTTTCCACATGCTTCTACAAAAATTTTGAATTCAATTGGTTTATGTGATCATGCATGACATCTTGATGATGTTTGGCCTAAAATGGATAAGTATGGAAACTTAGAAAATTTTGTGTTAGGAGCCAAATTTGCCCATGCATATCTTTTATTTCACTACATCACGTGAGATAAAACTTGGTATATGTGAACTAGACTCAAAAATAAACAAACCCATGATATTTTTTATTCTTTACTCATCCACATGTGCAAGATCTATATCCATGAAAATACCTACTTGTGTTTTCTACATGCTTCATCAAACCATGCAAGAATTTTCTATGTGAGCCAAAAATGGCCAATAGTTACATTATCAAGAACAAAAGGCCTTATTATCAACCTTACATGTTGATTTTTCTTATTCTTTATTCCTTTTGATAGGTTATATTGGGACCCTATGGAGGCTATACGATCAACATATTTATTCTATGCTCTTGGCATTGCTTGAATGTTCAAAGAGATAAAGCCTTTCAATAAGTCCCATAACCTATGTTTATAATATCTTAGCAGATTATTCTTGGTTATACTTCTAGATATTACTTGGTAAATAATAAATTCACTATCACTAAATATCTATAGGAATTATATTCTTCTCTCCTTGGCCAACTATAGTCCTTGAATCAAATCTTCATACTCAGCTACATTATTAGTTTAGCTGAATTGAAGTCTAAAAGAATATAAATAGCTTTACTTTTATGGAGAGATCAAGACAACACCTACACCTACACCATTCTTGCTTCTCAAACCATTGAATAATAATTTCCACATTCCTTGATGATCTTTAGCTAGTTTTATAATACTAGGGATGATTGCATCATTCTCATGTATGCAATATGTACCCAACCCAATTTCTTGTACATAGTCATAAGGATAAAATTGGAGAGTTGATCCCCATTTATCCAAGTGAGTGTCTGGAATATCTTCTATGGGTGTTTCAAATTCATGATCAATTTCCTCTTCTTGGTCTTGTAATATACAATTGATGTCTATAGGGGGAGGAGTGTATGGCTCAATATGATCTTTCATTATTAGCTCGGATCTTATTGTTACTCTTATTCCATATCTCATCCTAAGCAATATGTGAGAATTATCTATAGATAGATACACTCCCATCTTTATATTGAAATCTCATGAATGACAAATGGAAAAGAAATGGGGAAGATCTATTACTGAGATATCCTAAGAAATTGACAAACTTGGATAAGCATGAATAGAGAAATTCAACCATTTTATCATTCCTACTATCTGAATAGCATCCCCATCTAATTGAACAACTCCTTTATTAACAAGTGTATACTTAATTATGAGGGCATTAGCTATCTTTTTAGGCATTATTGAACTACTAGCCCCTGAATCTACCATGCGATTATAAACAAGATGATTCCCTATTATGAGTGAAAGATAAAAGGAGGGAGGCTTACCATTTTTTCTAACTTTAGAATCAATTTGAGGTTGACATAGATTAATTTCATTATTAGGTCCCTTAGCTAGAACCTTATCTATTATTTGAAATTTCTTCAAAGCCTCTTTTAGTAAATCCCTTTGCATAGGAATGGATAGTACCTCCCACTTAGTAACATTTAGGTTAGTTTTATTCATTTATTCAACTATGTTAAAAGGAATAGTACCAACCTTTATCAGTGCCTTTTTAGGAGCTATGTCTTCTTTTAAAAGATTTGGAGTTGGTAGTTTTACCTTGAGCTATCCTATAAGTATAAAGGGTGGCCTTTGCATCATGTTGTTCTTTACAAGTTTTGGTACAACTTTGGAAGTTGTAGCTTGTTTTATCTTGGGGGTTGATCACTCTCCATTTCTCTTTTCTTTGAACATGGGTTGGATTCCACTGGACCCCCACCATTTAAGAATATGTATTCCTAATTTACACCATAAAAATCATCCTCTTGATAGTTTAAAAAAGTTGTCTTACCTTAAGCATGTTCTTATGTATCTGCTTATTTGGAGGTCTATTCCTCTTATTGCCCTTATGTGATTGATATGACTTGCACCATCAAGGCTTGATTGATAACACCATTAGGATAAGTATTATTATTATGTGGTTGTGAACAAGGATATCACCACTCATACTTTGAGACAAGTTATTTTAAATGGGTATAATATCTTTAAAACCACCTGGTATAGGTAGAGCATAGATATTTGGAGGTTTTGCTTGCTTACTCTAACCTTATGGATATGAATTTCCCTCATTTGGATGTGAAACACATTGGTACAGCTACCTATTGAGTTGGTATACTGGATTAGCCTACTAATAAGGCTTGTAATTTTGGGATTACTGCCTCTTCATTTCTACTAACTCATTATCAAAACTTTTGAGTAGTGACTTGACCTCATATAGTTCATCTATTGGAGTAGGGGTCAAAGTTGGTGATTTTCTTATGGTGGGAATTGGAGAAATTGCAAGAGGTAGGATAGGAGGTATTTTTGTTAAAGGGGCATTAGTGACCTTGGGGTAATTTTTCTAGCTTGGATTAAATAATTTTTTTCCCTTATCATAATTTCATAATCAGAAAGAAGTGTGGTGCCACCCATAGACTGAATCATAATAACAATATCACTATTCAGGGCTCTTAAGTAATATAGGAAGGCATTATTTTGATTTGGCTTGAGTAATACAAAAATTCTATTCTAGGTCTTTTGAAAATGGAAATTGGAATCAGTCATGAGCTCATGAGGAGCCCATTGAGTGGAAGTTAGATGTTAAACCAAGGAAAGGTGGTCACTCTTATCTTCAAATTAAGCACATATTGTAGAGCCTAACTCATCCCAAACACTAATAGATTTGGGAGTAATACCTTTGTACCATTACAAGGATTTACCTTTGAAAGAGGGGACTAGGAGTTTGATTATAGCATTATCTTGTACCACATTGTGGACTTAACATAGATTAGAAATGTCTTGTATGTGTTCCATAGGAGTGGTGTAAGTTTCACCAATAAATTATGGGATGATTTTTAAATTTGATGTTGGTATATCATCGTATTGGGCCAATTGGATTGGACTGCCTCCATTAAAAGATATGAAATTTAGATTTCTAGTCATTATGGGAGGTGTGAAACTGATAAGAGTAGAAGTACTTGTAGGTGATGCAAATAAGTTTGTAGGATATACTTTATGGTGAGGTAAAACTTATTTCACTATCTTTTTAGATGGAAATGATAACTCTAAAAAATTAGCTTTATTATATACAGTAGATAATCTTGTTTGTTTTCTTGGCATACATGAACCTTGAAATTTTGAATCTATAGGCCAACGGAGATGCCAAGTGCTTTTGAAATTTGTATGAAACTTGTAAAATGCTTGATGAGAATAGAAATAATCTTTTTTTAATTTTTTTGTCCCATCAAATGTGCCAAAAACTATTATCACATAGGTTTTGCACCCATTCCTTGATGTGTAATAGCTCATTATGCAATACCTAATGATATAATGGGAAAACCTCCAAGCTGTGCGACTTTGGAAAATTGACGTTAACCTCCAAATAAGGTTGGCTTCATTTCACTAAATCTGATCCAACTTATAAAATATTTATTTTATAGAAATTTTGCTTGCTTTAGTGTTATTTCTCCTAAACTAGATTTTGATTAGGAAAAGAGTTAAGAATGAAATTTGCAAAACTAAAAATGGTGATTACACAAATATATTTTATTGGGTCTTAGTGATTTCTTAAATTAACAAAACATAATGGAAAATATATTGTAATTTTGTTTAAGTATAGACTCATGCAAATGGGAAATCAAAGGCAATATTTGCAATTTTTTATAGAAGGGACAAGATTCATTTATTTTTATCAAATAATCACCTAAAAGGGTATAAAATACCATAAATGAATTTTTTATGACTAAAATAATAATTTTAATGTCTAATAATACTTAAATAACTTGCATACACAAAGATTCCTTAGACAAGAAAGGTAAAATCTTTAATTTATTTCATTCTCCAGGTTACAACTTGTATAAAATACATTCAAAAATATAAATATATGACTAACAGGAAAAATATGGATTGGGCCATGTGGACTACCCATTTTTATACATAAATATCCCATAGATGATATGTAGTTATCAAAACTTCAATGCCCAGTAGAAGAAATCATGCAAATCTGAAGTTCCATGCAAAATGAGGCATGATCTTCTATTTCTAGCATCTTTGAGTTGGTAAAATGGTTTGGAAATTAGCATGTAAGAGATAGGCATGATATTTAGCTTAGAATGGCATGGATGGAACTGGAAGATCTTCATGCAATTTTTCTCCTTCTCTTTACAGTTAAAAGTGGCTCTTCATGCAAATGGGTGGCACCCAAAATATAACTCAAGGTTTATTCAAAATATAAATTTGAAATAACTAAATTTAATTTTTTACAAAACCCTAACTTGAAAATAATAAGTGATACTTTTACAACTTTAAATTCATGTCACTTTGTCAAAACTATATTTACAATTTTTAACGCATGCTTTTACAACTTTTAGCAATTATAACTTGTCAAAATAGAAAGTGTAATTTATAATTGTGCTTTTTACAACTTTTCACCCTATCAAAAATATAAAGTGTAATATACATATTTCTCTTTCTCAAAAGAGATATAAAATATAGTTGTAACTTTACAATGTTTTTATAATGCTGAAAATATAATACATGAAAATTATTCAACAGAAAGGAATTAATCAATTTTCTAAAACTTCCTCTGCCTTTTTGTATTTCTTGGCTTGTAGCTTCTCAACATATGCATCAAAGGAATTGAAAATTTCATGTGTCCTTTCCTCATCTAGTCTGAAGGAGAAGATTTTTAAGGTTGTACAATCTACTAATACTTCAAATAATTCCCTCTTAAAAGTCTTGATTCCCTGCATTTATGTTCTCATATGGTCCAATGCATTCTAATACCTAATATAGAAATAGATAGAACTTAGGGTGAAGACTAGATTTAGTAGATTATTTTTCAAGCACTTCTTTGAACTTACTCTAAACATCCTCTACTATAAAGAGGTTATCTCCATCATCTATTGGTTGGCATGACAATTTACTCAACATTCCTTCAATGTCATACAACATATCAATAGCCTTGTCATGTGCAACCTTGGCCTTGTGGGTAGCTTTTATAAGTACCTTTATCTAGAATTGAGTTTATCTATGTAATTATTCTTGATTTGTATCATTTTTTATTATCTTTTCATCAATGAGGATGTCCATATTGATTGAATCCATAGCAATCAAATTGGGATAATACAAATTCAAGGTATGTATTTCTCCCTCATACTCATTGTCCTATCCTCTTAGGACATTTTTTCTCTCTTTGATAACTTCATAATGGTATATTATTATAGAAATAATCTTATTACCCTTGGAAATGAGTTATTTTGACCATTCTTTGGTATCCCTTCTCATGCTATCAATTTTAGTAACCATTTCTATTATTACATAATCTAGAATTTGGTTGACTGGTTGTGTTGACTTTGATTATTTTGATGATCCACTAGGCTCTATAAATTTGTTAAGGGTAGTCATGAGTTGATCCACCTTAATTTTTAATTCATCTTTGGTGGCCTTATCATGATCTATTATTTCAAAAATGGATTTGATTCCATATTGAACATAGTGTTTTAACTCTTCCCTTGTTGGCCATCCAAGGTGGATATTTGAAAACTAAAAGTCCCCCTCCATAAGATATTATTTTGGTTTATCTGATGGGGGGAATATAATATCAACATATCATTCCCATTTATCATCACTCCATATCCTAGAGAAGGTCCATGGAGTAGACTTGGACTTCTTCTTCACCTATGAAAGGCCAAAGTCCAATGTGCTTGGGGAAATCATTTGATTTAACTTCTTTCCCACTATCTTTGTTAACCAACTAGGGGTAGCTTCTTGTTTCATGGATATTATCACCTGAGAATCAATATTTGATGTTACTACACTAGTAGGCACTATGACAATTTTAGAATCCTGAGTAGATGGTGACAATGGTTTCTTGAGAGATGCATGTGAAATTCCATCTCCATCAGTCATTTTCAAATATACATTTGCACTAAGAACTTGTGTTTATCCTATCTAAACTAAAGGTGTTGTGGAAACCATGAAAGTGGAAGAGGTGAGATTAATATGAATAAATATGTCTATTATGGTAATCAAAGATGGAATTAATACTATTGGGGGAATAGGCACAAGAACTCTAAATTTTAGAATAGGTGGAAGGGTAGAATCCAAAGCATTGAATGAATCAATGAAATGTGTTAGGCAACTCAAGGTTGGTAGGGTAGGAAAGATGAAAGGGGATGAATATGATGCAACACTTATCCCAAGATTTGGGATGACTAGTGAAACTAAAGTTAGGATGACTAAGTTACCAGATTTATACTATTGAGTCGTGTTGGAAATTAATGGAGGTAGAATGAAAGTAATTATGAGTGGAATGGAAAAGGTAAGTGAAAAGTAAAGGATTATAATTGGAGGAAGATAAAATGGAGTATAAACTTGAAAATCCACTAATAGGGGACCCTAAGTATCCACTTGAATAGATTGCATAGGTTGTAATAGACTTATTGTGCTAGGTGAGGTGGTAGGAATGAAAGGTGGAGTGGAAACCTAAGATGCAGGAGTGGAAACTTGAGGTGGAGGTGTAGGATATTCTAGTATAATATAAATTGGAGGTGGGTAAACAATATAAATTAGGGTTTTCACTATGATATAAATTAGGTTAGAAGCTATGGATTCTCCTATTGTAGCTATGACTTCTAACAAGATGTTAATTGGTTGATCCATTATTGACCCCTCTTTACTTGATTGCACCTTTTTGGCCTTAGTTTTCTTCTTCTTATAATGGGTCATTAGCCCTTCTCCTTGTTCACCTATTATCCCATTGGGACCCTCTATTAATGGAGAAACTCCTACTTTAAGCTTTAAAATATTTTATCTAACACCTATTGTATCCTTTGTTACTTGAACTCCTTTGCTCCTTAGCTAATTAATCATTTTGTTGATCACATGGGTTGTTATATCAATCAAGAAGAAATATTCTTAAGTTGACCACCTAAATGGTGGTAAGGTTTGAGTAATGACATGTTGGTAGTATTTTGGGTCCACTATGGATTCATCAATCACCAAGTCATCTAGGACTAGTGCCAAATCATAATCTTTGATATATTACAAGCTCATTCAATAATGATCCTTCATTCTCACTCTCTCTTCATCTTTCAAGTCCTCCCAATAATCTTCAAAATATGAAACATGGAAGTATGTAGAAACTCCCATTGTGCTGGTGATATTTCCATAAACATCATAATATGGCCTAAACTCTAAAGTCCTTAGGGTCATTTGTCATATTTTTGCTTCATCATATTTATCCTTGAGGAGGGAGGGGCATATATATATACCAATAGAGATTAGGAAATGAATTATTTACTTGTGCCTATTGGAAATGAGCTTATGGGTCTCAATTAGTTGCCTTACGAGCTCCATCAATGCCCACTTATCACTGACATATATGGGGAGTGTGTAGGGGAAACCACTAAATCCACTTGCCCTAATATATGAATAAGTGTGTAAATGAATGAAGTAGGATCCCCATTTGGTGATCTATGCAATTATTTATTGTGATAATCTGATTCTCCCTAGCTCCTAATCAAACATGATGATGATTCAATAGATGAAAGCATCATTAACTCTCTTGAAGTGTTGTATACTGGCTTCCAACATGATGTCAGGATAGTAGTTGTATACCCTAATTATCTCTCAAGGTACTATGTTAAGGCCTAGAAAAGATCTCCCTTTGGCCAAAATGTATACAATATAAGAAGTCATAAAGAACTTTCCAATTGTCTACACCTCCATCATTTTTTTATGGAGGGAATCCCTAATGAGTTGAGCCTTGTGTATTTATTGGGAATTCCATCGAATGACCTAGATGTATTGGTACATCCACCCCTATAATCTCTTAACATCAAGACTACCTGTAATCTTGTGCATCAATATTATAATATCTCCAACTTTATTTATGAAATCAATATTATACAAAGTCTTAGGCAACGTATTGGATGTAACCTTTGGGGCTTTATGCCATTGTCTATTTATCATCTTCTAACACCCTTCTCTATTATCAAATAATTATTGGTATGTCTCTATAGTTATGTCAATATAGCTCTCAAAATCTGGTATAACAAATACTAAATTGATGAAATCAAGGTCTATATTCAAAATCTTCTCCCCTTTGTCACTCATAACCTCTCATCTATCAGGATCATAATGTTGGGTAGTTTCAGCACCAACTTAAGGCTTTAGATCATTAGTGGAAAGGTTATCATCTATGGAAGTCTAGATTCATAAATACCCTAGATCTAATCATTCTTAAATTTTGCATTAATATGGGTCCATAAGTCCCCTAGGTTAATGTGACCTAGGTTTGTATCAATTATCTCTATTATGTTGGATTCTAAACTGAGGGTCACCCTAGGTCCCTTTTATTTAAACTTCATCTCTTTCATAGTCATGGAATCTAGAATTAATGCTTATGGAAAACCAACTATAGAAGTTGGTAGGGTTTATAGGTTCTTGAAGTAGTTGTATTCTCTGGTGGAGATGGGATCTACTCTAAGTAAGTGATAACTCTACAAAGCTAGGAAGTGTTCTGAGCAATGGAAATTTCTATAGAAATAGGATGTATGAGGAACAAGTTGCATCTCTGGTGGAAAGGGAAGGTGCTTTAAATAGATGAAATTTATGATGGAACTTTGAGGTGCTTGGATCAAGTCCATTATTTGTAGGGACTTAGAAACTTTCAAGGATTGTATGTGTTTGAAGCAATGGTAAAATTTATAGAGATGTGAGGTGTTCAACGCAGATCTAATATCCACAAGGACTTTGAGGATCTCACAAGGAATATTCCTAGAATTTTTGAGAATATGCTATGAAATACTTGCGTTATTTTGGTGAGGCCTTAGATTTAAATGTGAATCCTTTGGTACAAAACCCTAGGATTTTAACAATGACATTGTAAGATTTTTTCCTAGAAAACCCTAAACTTTAATTAATGGAACTTTGGCAAACAAACACTTAGAAATAACTCTAACCTAAATGAATGCTCATAAAACATAGGGGAAACCCTAAACTAAGCATCCAAGTAAAAAAATGTTAAACCTAAGAGAATGAAATTTAGGAAAAGAAATATTTTAACAAGTTTCAATTACATAAACCAAGACAAAAATCATAAGAACCTTATGGGAATGTCATACAATGAGGAAAATGATGTGGCACCTTGCTTGCAAACATGCCTTAGATGCATGGATCGGGGTGTGGTCGAGGTGTAGGGTCATTATCAAAGCTCAAAATCTCAATTAGCAAAGTTAATAAAATTAGTAAAAATCCCCAAATCACATGTTCAAATATGAAAATCCCTACAATAAATATTATCATGGTGGTTGGTGGTAGAACCTTGATGTGTTTAAAGTAAGTCCCATGTTTGTCAGGTTTCGAGTTTGACTCACTTTAGAAATGGGAAGGTATAACTCTATGTGTAACTTGTAATTTTTTAAAATTACAAATTGCACTTGGAGTTTTAGATTCTATGGCTTGGGTAGTTGGTGGGAGGTGGAACTCAAGATTTAATTTTCATTTTGAAAATTGTGGTTAAAGTTTTGGATCTTATGTGGGTGTTATTTCATAGGATCTAGATCTTAGGATGCAAGTTAAAATTTTGAAAATTAAAAATTACATCTAAGTTTTGGATTCGATCAATCAATGTTTCGTGGGAGGCAGAGCTCAAGAAGCAATTTACAATATGAAAAATTGTAAATTGTATCTCAAGTTTTAGAATCCGTCGATTATGAAAAGCTAGTGTATTATGGGAGGTGAAGCTTGGGAAGCAATAAAAAATTTGCAAATTGTAAATTGTATCTAGAGTTATAGAATATATAATACAAAGGAAAAGTTGTTTTTGGGCATTTCAAGGTATTTTCACAAAAAATTAGGGGGTCTCCCTTAGGGTAATTGATGTTATGATATTTTTGGGGAAAAAATATCAATAGTAAGTTTCATGTCCACCGAAGTGTCCACCATAAATGCCACATTGATAGTGAAAAGTGACCTTTTCTTTTCCTTTTGATGAACACATCTCAGTAACATTTCATAAATAGATTTAAGATAGAAAACCTCTTCAATAATGATATATTTAGATGAAATAATGTGAAGGTGACACCTCTACTATGAATTGTCACCCTTAGGATAATTAAAGTCAATTAAATATCTTATGATATAATTATACCAAGGAGATGAGATGATCATAGGTTTTTATATATAGTATATAAGTTCTTTAGTAAAATTAGTATCAATGAGATAACTTAATTCTAAGGGGGAAACTTCCAATGAATCAACAATAATTTATCCCTTGATGGACTTTTTGTTGACATAGGTAATATTGAATTCACTCAAAATCATGATGAAAGGCCTAGCCTTCAATGAGAGGGCTAGTTGGGTTATGAATGTTCATAAGTATTGAGACCTCACTATGACCCTTGTTTCTTAATTAAACATCTAATGTCACAATTGTTTGGTTATGAAGACAATGGATAGACACTATTTTACTACTTGTGTATAGTGAGTCTCATAATCAATGAGAGTGAAACTAATAAAGTAGATGTCCCAATCTTGTTAATTATCATCTTCTTGGACCAACATATAGGCAAGGGATAATTCAGTCACTCTTATGTAAATTATGAGGGTTTTAATATTTTTAGTCACCATGAGCATTGGGGGAGACATGAGAAAAAAATTACTACTTAATATAGGTCATGACAATCCTTCATCCAAACCAAGCCACTCTCATTTTGAGTAAATTATTAATAGGATGAACTACATAAGTAAGATTATGCACAAATATATGAATCACACTTTTCCAACCTTTGAGTGGACCACAAGCATCCCTAGTCATCTAAAACACAATCTTAGACCCTCATTTCTAGATCATGGCCCTTCATGCTCAATAGCCTACTAGTTGGATATTAGTGGCACATTAAGGACACTATATCCATGTGGCGTTAGTGTCCCTAAAATTACATTAATGTCCTTTACCCTAAATTTCTTGAATGGATATATTTTTAAAATTAACACCCTATTAAGGTTAGCTTAAGTATCTTTTATTGCCTACACAATCTAATGAACACTATAAATACATGACTTTTATACATCTATCTATTAGATGGAAATTAGATGCAAAATACCTATCCAAACATAAAAAAATTTGATCAAAATCAAGGTTATTAATCCCTATTCTACCCTACTTATGCATACCACCATCTATATTTGCCTTAAGCCCAAATTTTCCATATTTCTAATCTCAAGCACACTCAAGGCATTCAAGACCACTATCATTCTATCATCACTTGAAATTACACTAGAACTTAGGTCGGGAGAACTACATCAATATTGATCCCTCCTTGGAGTATTGGCATGTAATAAAATCTCTTCACAGTGGGGTGTTAAAGATGTGCAACCTATCCTACTAACACATTTTTTAGCTCATGCATTACTTGCAAGGAGGAGTAGGGTTTGCATCATAAATCATCTTTTATAATCATAATACAAAGTTTCAAACTTCATGTGTGCAAGAATAGAACCAAAAAACATAGGTGTAAGTACACCTAGAATTTAGGAGTAGTCCCACATAGAGGGCACTAATGCCATTTTCAAGACACTAGAGCTGCATAGTGATACTATCCAAGTGTGGTGCTACTTTTTAGGAGAGGATCTAACATGAGAATCTAGTTGATGACAATCATACCTAATTTTATCTTAGTTTTTATCACTCAGATCTTCCATATCAAGTGTTTTATAGATAAGTCTCTATTTGCCCATATTTATTACTATTTTTATAAAGTTAAAGAAATTCAAAATCTATACCAAATTAGTGGTTATATATTGCATATTTTTTCACTGATTTAAACTACTTAGCCCTTTAATAAAACATAATATTTACATAGATAAACCCTAAAAGGTTGAAACATTAAGCTTGTAAATTAAGTAATAGTTCCCCATAGTTTTAGGTTTGATGTCAATCTCTAAGGCATTCATCATGTGTTGGGTGTATTTTGATATTATCCTGTATAAGTAATGATATTTCCATATTCTTCAATTTCTAATTCTACAACTCCTATCATGTAATTTTTCTCCTAGGGTCCTAATTGGGAAACCACATCAAGGTTGACTATGCCATAAGTAGTGGCCTCAGCATCATGAGTACCTTCTAGTGGTGGTTGGTTTGTTTGGTTACCCCATGATTGGTTTTGGATAGTCAACCACTAATGGTCTAAAAATGGATTTTGATAGATTCCTAAGTTGACATTTTTTAGTACCACATGAATATTTACTAGGGCTTGAGGGTTTGTAATAACATTCCCTGATAACATGTCTACAGATGGTTTTAGTTGGTACTCAAGGAATATTTGAATGAACTTGTTATATTCCTTCCAAACATGAGTATTGTAACCATTGTCTCCATGGAAAAGTCAGTAAAAATTTGGATCCTAATCTTTGGGCCTATGATTCTCATTTTGTTGACCAAAATTTTGTGGGTTGTTTCAATGATGAAATTATGAATTTTTATAATGGGGATACATATTGGAATTCATTTGGAGGTAGATTCTAAAATTATGTGTTATGGGGTGGAGGATAGTTAAAATCAATTATAAAAATTATGGGTTGAGGATTCTGGGTCTTCGCACCTACATTATTGTTATAATTATTTTTATTATTATCATGGGTTGAGGAGGATTATTATTTGGATTAAGATGAACCCACCTTTGACTAGTGTGGAATATATATGTGTTATAAAACTTCTTGACTCCTAATTTTTCTAAATGTTTTGTTAAGGTGAAGATTTAGAATTTTCCCATCGTACTTATAGAACCCATTATAAGCATTAAGATCATCTAGGTTGAGGTTACAATTATGGACTCCTTAGACCTCCATGCATGAATTCTTGAGGAAGATTATTTATATAATATTTGGCTTCTTTTTTTGGTCTATCAAACAATCCATAGTGGTATTATGGTTCCTATTTATAACCTTAAGACCCTGGTTGTTAGGGTTGATTTGGTTATAGATTTGATAAATCCCATTTTTTTAATTTGGGATGACTATCTTCCCATTGGTTCCATAGGTTTTACAAGCACTATCAATGTCTTCTTGGTAAATTCTTAGATCACTTTCAAGTGCTTAATCATAGGATCAATAAGGTAACTTTTGAATATATTCCCTTGTTTATTTATTGATGGAATGTAAAAAGATATCACATAATTCTCTTTGGTCCATGTATGGGACACTAGCAAACAAGTATAGTACTTTACACCATCTTGTGATGAAATGGGCATCAGATTCATTATGTTCTTACTTGATGTGTAATAAATCTCATATGCCAATCTTAAGTAACTTATTTATATCAAAGGCTTTGATAAAATTGGCCATGATTTGGTGAAATAAATGTATAGATCCCTCAAAGAGGTGATAATACCAATCAAGGGAAATTCATACAAGGGTTTTTTGAAAACAAATTACAATTACCCCATCTTAAGGTAAGAGCTCTTAAATAATAGTAGCATATGCCTTGATATGCACATTTTGATCTTCTTCTCCTTTGAATTTAGGGAGGTTGGTTAGGGGACAAAGTAAAATAACTCCTCATATATTGTGATTGATGGGAATATTCAAATATTCATCCTAAGTCCAATAGTATTAAAGTCTACTAAAGGCATGGTGGGATGGGATTAAAGAGGGGGATTTGGATAATAAAAGAGTGGGAAATTATTTGAATGAAAATGAGGTTGATATGGTAGGGTGTGGTAAGCCAAAAAATAGTTTTCTAGTTACATGGACCTAGAATACATGTGGTATTAATATTATAGAGGAATAGATGAAGGAGTAAGATGTGGTGTTTGAAAAGGAGTATTATATGTAGATGGAAGATTGATGACCACATAACTCAGAGGGATGAAAGGTTATGGAATGTTGATCACCACATCATTAGGATGGGTGTAGGTATAGACACTTCTAACAAGGTCTTATAGAGGAGGTTGATATGATGGATGAATGTTATAAGTTAGTGAATTTGGGATGCCATGAGTAAGGATATCCCTTAGATATTATCTCGAGGCATGATTGGTAAGAGGTAAGTTATATAAATATAATTAAGGTTAGTAGATTGTTGTTGAAATGTAAATAGTGGAGGAATGGCCTTGTCTAATAGGGTTAGTATCCACCCATTTATTTAAAGAGGCTTGGTTACACTCTAGATCATTAAGCATACCCACTAAAGTTGATATGAGTTCATTTAGGGAAGAAGTGGTGGTGGTTATAGTGACTTCACTAATAGTAGGTTTAAGAGGTATGATTTGATGATCATGAATTATCTAAATTAGGTTAGAGGTATCTAGAGGAGCTATTAGGTTTTGTTATTGTGGGTTTAAAACATTTTAGTTTCTAGTGTGGGGATTCAAAGTTACCTAGAATATACTTATCCCATATTTTATATTAAGGGTTATATCAATTTATTGATTGTATTTAGTTTCACCTTCAATATCTAGGATTTATAGACTAGCTAGTGGTGCTTTTAAATGTGAGGGTTAGTCCCACTTCCACTAGTGAAGGAAAGTTTTTTGGAATTAGGGTGATTGTTAATGGTTTCAGATGGCTCTCATAATTCATGGAACACTATCCATGGTCTGATATGTGAGTTAAAGGAGTGGTTTTGATAATGGGTTTCTATGTTTTATGTGTATTTTTTGTTATTATAACTATGGAGAGGGGCTTCACCACCTATTTGAAGACTCCTATAGGTCTCAAAGTCTATGGTTCTATCAAAGATGTCCTAACTAGACATAATGATGGGGTATGAAATACCCATGAAATATGAAAGAGAGAGAAAAGTGGAGAATAAAGATAAAAATAAGAATACACAAAATGATGTGCCTTTCATGCCAAGTTCACTATATTTTTACACACATAAAGTGACATGCCAACCATACGCACTTGACTTCTTAATGTCTAGCCAAGATGGTCGATAAAAATAAGATTGAAATCAAAAAGTCTAGAGGTTAGGGAGATTAGGATGAGGTATTATAATATGGTTTTGAATGATGGCCATAAAAGGATGCTTGTGATAATACTAGAAGATCTCTATAGCATCATGTTACCCATTTAGATATGCTAATTAATGGGAATAATAACTCCAAGGTCCTTAGGTGTTAGTAAGGATGATGTATTAGAGTTATTGTTTAATCCTAAAGATGAATAACTAGGTATGGTTAGGTTGTATTACTCTAGGGGTCTGATCATCTCTTTTGGGTTGTCTAGTCAATGTCATATGTAATAGAAAATTAAAACATGATGAGGCTAGTCTTGGGAATAAAATTTAAATGATGAGTGATGAAGTTATGTACTTAGAGATCATTATATTGTTGGCCTCACATATAGATGGGTATAACTATGGTATTTTCTTACACACACTCTTACTCATCAAGAATGTTGATTTGGGCAATGATGATATGGGGGAAAACTCATTTCTAAGTTCTAAATTAATGTCACTTTGAACATTGCTACTAGGAATGGTAGATCTAACCCTATGTAAGATACCATTTATAATATGGTATGTACACTCTATAAGTATCATAAAATATGAAAATATAATGATGTGATGGATTTATTAAGTATATATTTTATCTAGAAAATGAGTTAAAATATTGTTTTTATGTATGTGTAGAAGCAAGGTTTGGGCTTGTACTTGTCTTCACAAGTATTAGTCAGTTGTTTTTTTTTGGATGTTTTTACAATGTGTTGTAAAAAAATCAAACTATGTTAATTACTAAAAATGAAATTACATAGAATGATCTAAATGAAAGGATGAAATTAAATACTAATTTTCTTATTCTTTTAATATTTTTATGCATGCAAAACTAAAACTAATATCTAGATTAAGGATGCAAGTGTTGATTTTACCCTTTTTTAGATGTAATATTTCACCTATATGTAAGCTAAATGAAGGCTTCCCCTTTTTTATCTTTTTAAAATATTAATAAATGAAAATATTATTCAACTAAAACTTTATAACATGTAACCAAAAATTAGATTCAAACCCTAGAGTATAAATTCTAAGTATTTATAAATTATTTTGTGCATGCAAGCTAGATTCTAGTCTTTTTGGAGTTTTAAATGATTGTTTATAAAATTAGATAATATAATATGAGGTGAATACAAAATCAATATTTTGATTTTTATGATTTAGAACAACATTATTTTCTTATGCAAATGAATAAAATCAAATCTAAGATGTATGTTTTTTCCTTTGTCTACGTTGTGTAAGCTTGTGTGTGTGTGTGCGTGTGTGTGTGTGTGTGTGTGTGTGTGTGTGTGTGTGTGTGTGTGTGTGTCTGTGTGTGTGTGTGTGTGTGTGTGTGTGTGTGTGTGTGTGTGTGTGTGTGTGTGTGTGTGTGTGTGTGTGTGTGTGTGTGTGTGTGTGTGTGTGTGTGTGTGTTTGTGAGTTTTATAAATATAAAATAATATTATTTTAAGTGGTTTTAGCTAATGAATTTGTGTAATTATTTACCCTATTTTTTAATATAAACTACGTGCTTTGAGTTATTTCATGTAAACAAAATTGAAAGATCCAAGATACTTTTTCAGGTGAAAAATAAATAAAGGAGAAGAGTTTGTTTCAAATTTATTTTATAAATTTAAATACTAATATAATAAAAAAAACTAGTCTAATATAATAAATGAATAAAAATTGAAAGTGAAACCCCCCAACCTGATCAATGGTGATGACTAAGTGAAGGTAGATATTGTTGTAGTGAGTATATTATCTTATTTTATGTTATATTATTATTTTATCATTAAAAATACTTGTAAATCTTAGATAAGAGGATAAAAATAAAATAAATTAAGAGGGACATAATCTTGAAGAAAAGAGTAGTTGAATAGTGGGTGGACTAATCCACAAATGAAAAGAGTTGGTTGTTGATTCATGGATTATCCTCTCCAAAATTGCATATAAAACCATGAAGATGATAAAAAATAAAAGAAAAAACACATTAAAAACTAAAATTAGGTAGGCTAGGGATATTGAAGACTCAAAATCTTTAATCTCTAAATATTGGATCCATAAACCTAAGGAAGAAGATATATTTGTAAGGGAAGAAAGACATTGCATGTGATAATCTAACTATAGATTTAACCAATTTTAAAATAGATAAGAGAGATAATATTTGATAAAAATAAATTTAGGGATGAGTTAAGCCATCTAGGAAGTGATCACAAGGTAAAATAAGCAAGAAACATGATCAAGATCATGTAAAATATGTGAAAAGTGAAATCTCAAAAGCTTTTTACAAAAATTCACAAACAATGACAAAACCACTTCCTTGTGTATGTGGTAGAGACAAAACTATTGTGTTCATATATGTAACTACCATGGCATGTTAAAAAAATACCACCTATGTAGTGAACTCATCATATTAGTTTACAAAACCGCTTAAGCATAAACATCACTAGAGTGGTGGTATCATAATGGAAAGTGGTGGTTATGTTACATGAACCAACAATTTCATCACATAAAAAGTAAATATAAAATTTATATTAAATAACTCAAACAAATGGAAATTTAACAATCAAAAAAGGGGCCCAAAAGGTCAAGAAATAGCATCATGATAAAGAGAACTTCAGGTCTGAGCTTATATATAGGTGGAGATCATTGCATCATCATTAAATTTTTCATAAATGTTACACCATGTAATTTTTAGTTATGTAAATTCATTTAGGTGCATCTAATTCATAGCATCTTGAGCAAGGTCCATTATAATATGAGAATGATCATATTATTTTCTAGTTAGATATATGAGAGGTTCATGTTGTTTAATTCAAGATCTCATTCCAAAACACTCATGAGATTGAGTGTTTTAAAAGAGAATAGTGGGAACAATGATGGTATTTCATCTTCCATTTTAGGACTAAGGTGAAATCATCCTATGTCATGGTTGTGTGTATTTGACTTCATAATGGATCCTACATGGAATAATATCTAAGAGATGTAGTGCCACTGCTGGGGATTCAATCTTAATGGCTGAGTTAATGAGTTAATTACTTGATTTTGTTGCTAATATTCATGAACTTTACTTTACCATTTTCTAAATGAAATTTAGTGGAAGTTCAATCTCCAAAATAAACACAAAAAAGAGGGAAGAGTAAGGAAAGAAAGAGTGTTTCCAAATCAAGATGAGATTAATGCTTCAATAATAAAGCTAAGTGCATATGTTATTTTTATACCACTATGTGGTAAGTATCACCAAAGGTTTTAAGTCCAATACTACACAATGAGAAGATTTTGGGGAAGTAATGAAGAATGTAAGCTCTTTCATTTTATGAATGTAATGGTTATGATGTGATCATTTTTTATAACCCCTTTGTGAAATCATATTTTACTTACAATATTAATAACCTATTTATTAGTTTGCAAGTTATCTTGGAAGTTTATGTGTTATTTTTTGTGGACTTCTAGTATTGGTATTTAGTGAGGGTTCATAAATCAAACATTCTTCACTATTTCCCCAGCCTCTTCTCATTGTGTAGTATTGGAGTTAAAACCTTTGGTGGGACTCTGCACACAGGGATATAACTATGGTAGATACACTTAGCTTGATTTTTGAAGTATTAATCTCATCTTGATCTGGAAACACTTTTTATTGTCTTAATATTCCCTTTTTGTGTTTATTTTGGAGATTTAGCTACCCCTTTCTTTCATTTAAAAAATGCTAAAGCAAAGTGAATGAATATTAGTAGCAAACTCAAGTAACTAACTCATTCACTTAACCATCAGGATTGAACCCCCAATGGTGGCACTACATCTCTTGGACATTATTCCATGCAAGCTCCATCATGGCCTAGGATGGGAATCTCATGCTACTTGGGGGTGAATCCCATACTTATCTATAAATATGTAACTATATTATATTTTTGAGGTCGATAATTTTTTAACTCAAAAGTGTTATTGGAATTAGTTTAGGATCTCACCTACAGTTTCCTTCACCCTTTTTGAATTATAAAAATTTGGCCATGATTGATACCTTTGTAATAGAATTTGTTGTTTTAATGAATGCAATTTTAGCTTTTGAGAAATGCATATTTTGTTTATCAAAGTATCCCTCATTTTAGTTTTATGTGAATGTTAGTGCTCTTATAATTATTTTAAGGCTCTATCACTTTATGAATGTAATGATTATGATGTGCTCGTATATTATAATCCCTTTGTGAACACCTTCCATTTTCCTTACAATATTGATAACATGTGATAGTCTACAAGTTATCTTGTAATTTTATTTGCTATTTTTTGTGGACTTATAGGATTGGTATTTAGTGAGGGTTCATAAATCAAGCATTCTTCACTACTTCCCAACATCTTTCCATTGTGTACTATTGGAGTTAAAAAATTTGGTGAGAATCATCACAAAATGGTATAATTGTGGCAAATTCACGTAGTTTGATTGTTAAACATTAATCTTGTAAAGTTTAGTAATCAATTTCTTATGGATTTCTACCTCTCATGGTGAAAATGAAGACTACAGTTTGAGGTCCTAGGACTTTTTTTAGTCCCTATTTTAATTTATATGGTTTCATAAAATAGGTAAGCATTCCCTTATTAAAATTCATTTAGATGAAGAGGAAGATTAGGCTCCTCATTTTTAGCATCAAAGATATCAAATTCTTCATTAGAGGAGAGATAATCTTCAATATTATAGAAGGAATAATATTAATTAGACACAAGGGAAGAAGTGGGATAACAAGTGAAATAAAAGCCCTTTTTGTGGTGCAATGATGGAAAATCATCATAGGCTCCTAGGAATTATAAGACAACCTCATCATTTCCATCAAATTCAAGGATTAGGGGATAGTTTTATGTCCAATACATGTAACGGATTGGTTATTTAAAACCTTTTAGACAAGTGGTTTAGATCTAATAGATAATAAAAAATCTGATTTTGGTATTACTATATGAGGGATAAATAAATAAGAAGAATCATTCATAGAATCAAAAATTTACTTGCTTTATATAGTAATGACCTCTATGGAAATAAAGTTAAAATCCTTGGCAACCTTGTGTGTTGCATTCTTATAGAGCATAATATGTTTAGATTTAGTCTAGTAGACTTTTAAAATTTGGTTAGTCATTAATTTAAAGTCACCTTGGATTTTTATATTCTAAACACCTAATATTTTTGAAATATCATCCCTAACTATAGGGTTTCATACTCTACACCATTGTTCATGCATTCAAAGTTTAGTTTGAATCCCTAAAGAGTGTGATCCTTTCTCCAAGGAATCATGTCCCTATGTCAAGATGACATTTTTCCCCATCATAGTTAAGGGTCCATTAATCGGTCATAAAGTAAGAATCATCATCTTTCTTAGGGATCATTTCTTGGTATTTTGAGATCTCAACCATGCAAATGTCAAGTATGATATATATCCTCTCTTGGGATTTGAGATTTTGGGATTTGGGAATATTGTATGTTTTCACTCCGTGAGGGTTAGAGGTAAGCGTAAGGGGTTGATCCTTCTCCAATATATTGAAAATCTTATCTATAGACTTGGTTAGGATGGTTATCACTATGGTACAAATTTTAGTATTCACCTTTTTTATTATTTTGACCTCTTTGTCTTCAAGCTTTTCATTTGATGGAAGTTTAAGGATTTCACCACCCCTATTTTAGATAAATACCTTGGGTGATGTGGTATCTTTGCCTTGAACCAAATTTTTTGGCTTCACTGTACCATTGGTGTAAAATTAATAATCAATGTGCAACCCTAGTTTCTTATGCATAGTTTCTTGAAGAACATTAAAATACTTATGGACCCCTTAATTGACAAAGACTTTCCCCAAATAGAGGAACCTAATTATTTGGAATAAGTTAGAAGAGACTACCTTCATCTTTTGAATCCAAGGTCTACCCAATATCATGTTATAATTCATATCCTTATCAATTACATAAAATTCTATCAATACAGTCTTGGGACCCAAAGTGACTAGAAGCACGATGGTTTATTTTGATGTAGACTTGAGGCTATCCTAGCCTTAGAAAGTTATTTTAGTGGTTTATAAATTGATCTCTCCATAACCAATTTTTTGGAGAAATTAAAATGGGACTATGTTGACATTCACCCCCTCATCAACCATCACTCTCATTACATAGTTATTGTAGATCCACATTTGTAGATACAAAGTTGGATCTCCTTTTCTAGACATTTTAGTCTTGATAGGTAGGATATTAAGGTCAAACAAGTAACTAACATATCTCAATTTTTATCCAATGGGAACATGCCAAAATCAATGTAATTTATTTGAGCCTATGGTGGAGGTGTGACCTAACTAGGTGGCCCAATCCCAAGGCATCAATCAATATTAAACAATGGGTAAGAGAGTTTTTTAGCAAGTGCAATAAAGAGATATTGAAAATTTTATTTGTAAGTTTAATCACTTAAAAGTGGTATTTGAGTACTAACAGTGCCACTTGAGACAACCTATTCCTATCTTATCCCTAGCCCTATCCTAAATACTTTTATCACACTTTTCCATCCTTTATGTAGACCATAGACATCCCTAGTCAGCTAAAACATAGTCTCAAACCCTCATTTCCAGATCCTAGCCCTTCATGCCTAGTAGCCTACCATTTGGACATTAGTACCATATTAATTACATTACAACCATGTTGTGCTAGTGTCCCCAAAATGGTGATAATGTATTTTACCCTAAATTTCCAAAATGGATATATTTTATTAATTAATAACTCCTAAGTTCATCATACCATCTTTTATTATTTGCACAAGCTAAAACACTATAAATACATGACTCTTATACCTCTATCCACTAGGGAAATTATATACAAAATACCTATCTAAACATGAAATAGGTTGAGAAAAATCAAGGTTATTAATCTTTATTTTGTCCTACTTATGCATACCACCATCTATAGCTACCCTAAACCTATATTTTCCATATTTTCAATCTCAAGCACACTCAAGGCATTCAACACCACTATCATTCTAGCATCACTTGCACTTGCACTAGCAATTGGTGGGGAGAACTACATAGAGTTTGGTCCCTCCTTATAGTATTGGTATGTAGGTATATCTATTCACAATGAGGTGTTACGTATGTCTAACCTATCCTACTAACTAACACACTTTTTATCTCATGCCTTAATTAAGAAGAGGATTAGGGTTTGTATCATAAATTAGTTATTACAGGAAAAATACAAAGTTTCAAACTTCATGTATGCAAGAATAGAACCCAAAAACATAGGTGCAAGTACACATAGAATTCAAGAGTAGTCCCACATAGAGGACACTAGCATCATTTTCAAGCCACTATAGCTGCATGGTGATACTATCCAAGTATGGTGCTACTGTCTAAAAGAGGATCTAACATAGGGATTTAGTTGATGACACTTAGACCTATTTATATCTAAGTATTTATCACTCATATATTTCATATAAGGTATTTTCAAAATAAGTCCCTATTTTCAAATATTTATTATTATCATTATTATTATTATTATTATTATTATAAAGTTAAAGCAAGTCAAAATCTATAACAAATCAGTGTTTATTTATTGCATATTATTTCCCTAATTAAGACTACTCAGCCCTTTAATAAAACATAGGTTTACATAGATAAACCCTAAAATGTTGAAATAGTAAGCTTATAAATTAAGTCATAGTTCCCCATAGGTTTGGTCTCAATGTCAATCTCTAAGACATTCATCATGTATGGCATGTATTTTTATATTATCTTGTGCAAGTAATGATATTTCCATCTTCTTTAATTTCTAATTTTACAACTCCTATCATGCAAGTTTTTCCTTGTGGTCCCAATTAGGAAACAACATCAAGTTTGACTATGCCATAAGTAGAGGCCTAAGCATCATGAGTATATTTTAATGGTGCTTGGTTTGTTTGGTTACCCCATGACTAGTTTTAGATAGTTAACCAATAATGGTCTAAAAATGGATTTTGAGAGATGCCTAAGTTGACATTTTTTGATATTGCATGACTATTTACTAGGGATGAGGGTTTCCATTAACATTCCCTAATAATATGTATACAAATGGTTTTCATTTATCCTCAATGAGTCTTAGAATTAACTTATTATATTTCATGCAGACATGAGTATTGTTTCTAATGTCTCCATGGAAAAGGTAGTATACATTTGTATCATAATATTTGGGCCTTTGATTCTCATTAGGTTGACCAAAATGTTATGGGTTATTTCAATGATGAAATTATTGATTTTGATAATTTGGATACATGTTGGAATTGATTTAGAGGTAGACTCTAAAATTATGTATTATGGGGTGGAGGACAATAAAAATCAATTGTATTAACTATGGGTTAAGGATTATGGTTCTTCACACCTACATTATTGTTGTTGTTGTTGTTGTTGTTGTTGTTGTTATTATTATTATTATTATTATTATTATTATTATTATTATTATTATTATTATTATTATATTTTTTCATGGGTTGAGGAGAATTATTTTTTAGATTAGGATGAACCCACCTTTGATTGGTATGAAATCTAGGCTAGGCATAATTGGATTCCTGGGTCTCCTCAAAAAGTTAAAAAAATAAAAAAAGCCAACATGAGTAGGAAAGGAACCCAATCTGAGGCACACTAGTAGGCCTAGATTACCAAAGAGAAAAGCATAAACAAACCAAATAACCCCACAAAACCAAGTGTGGGCCCCCCTAGGGTGCAAAAGGGAACCAATCCCATAAAATTAAGATGGACCATTGAGGAAAATAAAAATAACACAAAAATAAAGATAGGAGCACCAATAAACAAAACTAAAACTAACAAAACCAATTATAGTAGGCTCCATATATTATTCAAACTATGTATGTGTTACAAATATTCTTGACTCCTAATTTTTATAAAACATTCCTTAGGGGGAAGATTTATAATTTCCCCATTATACTTTCAAAACCACTAATAAGCATTAAAATCCTGTAGGTTTAGGTTACAATTCTGAACTCCTTGGACCTCTATGCATGAATTCTTGAGGATGATTATGTAAATAGTATTTTGCCTCTTTTTTGGTCTATCACACCATCCATAGTGGTATTTTGGTTACCATTTATAACCTTAGGACCTTGGTTGTTAGGTTTGATTTGGTTATAGTTTTGATAAATCCCATTATTTTGATTTGGGATGATTATATTCCCATTGATTTCATAGGTTTTACAAGCACTATCAATGGCTTCTTGGTCAATTCTTAGATCACTTTCAAGTTCTTATCCATAGGACCGATAAGGAAACTTTTGAACATATTCCCTTGTTTATTTATTAATGAAATGTAAAAAGACATCACATAGTTCTCTTTGGTCCATGTGTGGCACACTAGCAAATAAGTATGGAACTTTTCACCGTCTTGTGATGAATTGGGTAGTATATTCATTATGTTCTTGTTTGATGTACAAGAACTATTGTATGCCAATCTCAAGGAACTTGTTCATATCAAAGGCTTTGATAAAATTAGCCATGATTTGGAAAAATAAATGTATATATCCCTCAAGGAGGTGATAATACCAATCAAGGGAAATTCATTCAAGGATTTTTGTAAAATAAATTTAAACTACCCCTTCTTAAGGTAAGAACTCTCAAAAAATAGTAGCATATGCCTTGATATGCACATTTGGATCTTCTTCTCCTTTGAATTTAGGGAGGTTGGGTAGGGGACAAGGTAAAATAACTCCTCATATATTGTGATTGATGGGATTTTTCAAATATTCATCCTAGGTCCCCATAGTATTGAAGTCTACCAAAGGCATGGTGGGATGGGATTGAAGAGGGGGATTTGGATTAAAAAAGAGTGGGAAATTATTGGAAGGAAAAGAAGGTTGATATGGCAAGGTATAGTAAGCCAAAAAAATAGTTGTTTAGTTGGGTGGACTTAGAATACATGTGGTATTAAGATGGTAGAATAATAGATGGAGTAGGATGTGGTGTTTGAAAATGAGTAGTATATGCAGATGGCAGATTGATGCCTACATAACTTAAAGGGATGTAAGGTTGTGGCATATTGATCATGACATTTTAAGGATGGGTATAGGTATAAACACTTCCAACAAGGTCTTGAAAAGGAATTTGATATGATGGATAAATGTTATACATTAGTGAATTTCGTATTCTATGAGTAATGATATCCCTTAGATATTAGCTCAAGGCCTGATTGGTAAGAGGTAGGTTATATGGAAACAATGGTGATTAGTAGGTTGTTACTGAAATGGAAATATGGGAGGAATGGCCTTGTTTATGAGGGTTAGTGTCCACCCCTTGATTTAGAGAGGATTGGTTACACTCTAAATCATTAATTATACCCATAAAAGTTGAGATGAGTTCAATTAGGAAATAAGTGGTGGTGGTTATGGTGACCTCCTTAATAGTAAGTTTAAGAGGTATGATTTAATGATCATGAGTGATCTAATTTGGGTTAGAGGTATCTGGAGGAGCTATTGGGTTTTGTTGTTAAGGGTTTAAAACATTTTGGTTTCTAGTGTGGGGATATAAAGGTACCTACAATCTACTTATCCCATCTTCTAGATTATGGGTTCTATCAATTTAGTGATTGTATTTGGTTTCACTTTTAGCATTTAGGCTTTATAGACTAGCTAGTGGTGTTTTTAAATATGAGGGTTGGTCCCACTTTTACTAGTGAAGAAAAAATTTTGGAATTAGGGTGATTGTTAATGGTTTTAGATGGCTCTCACAACTCATGGAATGTTATCTATGTTCTGATATGTGATGTAAAGGGGAAATTTTGACATTGGGTTTCTATGTTTTGTGTGTATTTTTTGTTATTCTAACTATGGATGGAGGCTTCACCACCTAGTTAAAGACTCCTTCTATAGGTCTCAAAGTCTATGGTTTTGTCAAAGATGTCCTAATTAGACATAATGAGGGGGTATATAAATGTCCATGTAATAAAGAAGAGATAAAAGAGTGGAAAACAAAGAGAAAAAATAGTAATACACAAAAAGATGTGCCTTTCATGTCAAGTTCACTAGATTTGTACACACATAAAGTGACATGCTAACCTTGCGCACTTAACTTCTTAAGGTCTAGATAAGATAGTCAATGAAAATAAGATTGGAATCAATAGGTCTAGGGGTTAGGGAGATTAGGATGAGGTATTATACTAAAGTTTTGAATGATGGCCATAAAAGGATGCTTATGATGATACTAGAATATCTCTATAGCATCATGTTGCTCATTTAAAGCTGCTAACTGATGGAAATCATAACTCCAAGGTCCTTTAGTGTTAGTAAGGATGATGTATTAGAGTTCTTGGTTGATGATAGGGATGAATAACTAGGTATAGTTAGGTTGTATTACTCTAAGGATCTAATCATCTCTTTTGGGTTGTCTAGTCAATGTCATATGTAATAGAAAATTAAAAGATGATGAGGCTAGTCTTGGGGATAAAATTTAAAATATGAGTGATAAAGTTATATACTTGGAGTTCATTGTATTGTTGACCTCAATTATAGATAGGTATAACTATGGGATTTTCTTACACACACTCTTTCTCTTTAATAATGTTAATTTTTTCAATGATGATATGGGGGAAAACTCATTTCTAAGTTCTATGTTAATGTCACTTTGAATGTTTCTACTAGGAATGGGAGATATAACCCTAGGTAAGATACCATCTCTAATATGGTATGGACACTCTTTAAGTGTCATAAAATATGAAAATATAATGATGTGATGGATTTATTAAGTGTACATTATCTATGAAATGAGTTAAAATAGGTACTTATTTTTATATATGTGTAGAAGTAAGGTTTGGGCTTGTACTTATCTTAACAAGTATTAGTTAGCTGTATTTTTTTGGATGTTTTTACAATGTATTGTAAAAAAATCAAACTTTGTTAATTGCTGAAAATGAAATTACTTAGAATGATTTAAATGAAAGGATAAAATTAAATACCATTGTTTTTATTATTTTAAAATATATTTTTATGCATGCAAAATTAAAACTAATATCTAGACTAAGGATGCAAGTGTTGATTTTACCATTTTCTAGATGCAATATTTCACCTATATGCAAGCTAAATGAATATTTTCCCTTTTTTATATTTTTAAAATATGAATGAATGAAACTATTATTCAATTAAAACTTTATAACATGCAACCAAAAATCAGATTCAAACCCTAGAGTAAAAATTCTAAGTATTTGTAAATTGTTTTGTGCATGCATGCTAGAAACTAGTCTTTTGGAGTTTTAAATTATTGTTTATAAAATTAGATAATATAATATGAGGTTAATAAAAAATAAATATTATTATTTTTATTATTTAGGACAAATTTCTTTTCTTATGCAGATGAATAAAATCGAATATAAGATGTAAGCTTTTCCCTTTATCTTTGTTGTATATGTTTTTCTAGGTGTGTGTGTGTGTGTGTGTGTGTGTGTGTATTTGTTAAATAATATTATTTTAATTGTTTTTATATAATGACTATATGTAATTAATTTACCCTATGTTTTGATGCAAACTACATGCTTTGAGCTCTTTTATGCAAACAAAATTGAAAGATCTAAGCTAATTTTTTTGGTGAAACATAAATCGAGGAGAAAAGTTTATTTTAAAGTTATTTTATGTTTTATAAATATAAATACAAATGTAATAAAAAACTAATATAATCTAATCTAATAAATGAAATAAAATTCAAAGTAAAACCCCCCAACCTAATCAATGGTGATGACTAAGTGAAGGCAAATATTGTTATAGTGAGTATACTATGCTCTTTTATGTTATCTTCTTATTTTCTCATTAAAAATACTTGGAAATATTATACAAGAGGATGAAAATAAAATAAATTAATAGGGACATAATATTGAATAAAAGTAGTTGAATAGTGAGTGGACTAATCCATAAAGGAAAAGAGTTGGTTATTGATTTGTGGATTATCCTCTCCAAAGTTGCATATAAAAACATGAAGATGATCACAAATCAAAGCAAAGACACATTCAAAACTAAAATTAGGTAGGCTAGGTATTTTTAAGACTCAAAATCTTTAATCTCTAATGTAAATATTGGATCCATAAACCTAAGGAAGAAGATATATTTTTAAGGGAGGAAAGACATAGCATGTGATAATCTAACTATAGCTTGAACCAATTTTAAAATGGATAAGAGAGATAATATTTGATTAAAAAAAAATTAGGGATGATTTAAGCCATCTAGGAAGTGATCACAAGGTAAAATAAGTAAGAAACATGATTAAGATCATGTAAAATATGTGAAAATTGAAATCTCAGAAGATTTTTAGAAAAATCCACAAATAATGACAAAACCACTTCCTTGTGTACATGGTAGAGACAAAACTATTGCATTCATAGATGTAACTACCATGTCATGTTAAAAAAATACCACCTATGTAGTGAACTCATCATGTTAGTTTATAAAACTACTACAATGTAAACATCACTAGAGTGGTGGTATCTTAATGGAGAGTGGTGGTTATGTTATAAGAACCATTAGTGTCATCATATAAGAAGTAAATCTAAAATTTAAAGTAAATAACTCAAACAAAAGGAAAACTAACAATAAAAAAGGGCCCAAAAGGTCAATAAATACCATCATGATTAAGAGAACTTTAGGCCTGAGCTTATATATAGTTGGAGATCCTTGCATCATCATTAGATATTTCATAAATGTTACACCATGTAATTTTTAGTTGCATAAATTCATCTAGTTGCAGTCACTACATGATATCTATGACATCTTAAACAAGGGCCATTATACCATGGAAATGATCATATTATTTTCCAGTTGGATATATGATAGGTTCATGTTGTTCAAAAGATCCCATTCCAAAATACTCATGAGATTGATTATTTTCAAAGAGAACAGTATGAACAATGATGGACTTTCATCCTACACTTTAGGACTAATGTG
Source organism: Torreya grandis (assembly GCA_037957365.1). NCBI lineage: Eukaryota > Viridiplantae > Streptophyta > Pinopsida > Cupressales > Taxaceae > Torreya > Torreya grandis. The sequence goes on from JARHVA010004778.1 coordinate 137,477, forward strand.
AAATCAACCCAGGGCATGGTTATGGGTATGTGGCTTCATGATGGATCATGCATGTAATAATCTCTAAGAGATGCAGTGCCACCACTGGGGGTTAAATACTAATAGTTGAGTTAATGAGTAAGTTTACTTTGATTTACCATTTCTTAATGAAAGGGATGGGTAGTTCAATATCCAAAATAAACACACAAAAAAGAGGGAAGATTAATGCAAGAGAGAGTGTTTCCAAATCAAGATGAGATTAATGCTTCAACAATCAAGCTAAGTGAATTTGTCATAGTTATACCATTATGAGATGTAGTGCACTTTGATTTACCATTTCTAAATGAAAGGGATTGGTAGTTCAATATCCAAAATAAACAGAAAAAGGAGGGAAGAGTAAGGCAAGAAAGAGTGTTTCCAAATCAATATGAGATTAATGCTTCAACAATCAAGCTAAATGAATTTGTCATAGTTATACCACTATGTGTTGAGCCTCACCAAAGTTTTTAACTCCAATACTACATAATGGGAAGATTGGGGAAGGAATGAATAATGTAAGCTCTATCATTTTATGAATTCAATGGTTATGATGTGCTCATCTATTATACCCCTTTATGAAATCCTATTTTCCTTACAATATTAATAAAAAATGTGTTAGTCTGCAAGTTATCTTGGAGTTTTGTGTTATTTTTTATGGACTACTAGTATTGGTATTTAATGAGGGTTCATAAATAAAGCATTCTTCACTACATCCCCACACTCTTCCCATTGTGTATTATTAGAGTTAAAACCTTTGGTGAGACTCAACACATAGTGGTATAACTATGGCAGATACACTTATCTCAATTGTTGAAGCATTAATCTCATCTTGATCTAGAAATACTCTTTATTGTTTTACTCTTCCCTATTTTTGTATTGATTTTGAAGATTGAACTACCCTTCCCTTTCATTTAGAAAATGTTAAATCAAAGTGCATGGATATTAGCAGCAAACTCAAGTAACTAACTCATTAACTCAACCATCAAGATTTAACATCTGGTGGTGGCACTACATCTCTTGGAGATTATTCCATGTAGCCTCCACATGATCTAGGATGGGAATATCATGTTACTTGGGGGTGAATCCCATCCTTATCTAAAATATGTAACTGCATTATATTTTTGAGGTTGATAATTTTTTAGCTCAAAAGTATTATTATAATCAATCCAAGATCTCACCTGTGGTTTCCTTCTCCCTTTTTGAATAATAGAATTTTGGCCATGATCAATATCTTTGTAATAGAACTTATTGTTTTAATGAATGCAATTTTAGCTTTTGTGATATGCATATTATGTTTATCAAACTATCCCTCATTCAATTTTATATGAATGTTAGTGTTTGTATAATTATTTTAAGGCTCTATCATTTTATGAATGCAATGATTATGATGTGCTCATCTATGATAATCCCTTTGAGAACTCTTTCCATTTTCCTTATAATATTTATAACATGTGTTAGTCTGCAAGTTATCTTGGAATTTTATCTATTATTTGTTGTGGACTTCTAGGATTGTTATTTAGTGAGGGTTCATAAATCAAGCATTCTTCATTGCTTCCCTAGACTCTTCCCATTGTGTAGTATTGGAGTTAAAACCTTTAGTGAGACTCAGCACACATTGGTATAATTATGGTAGATGTACTTAGCTTAATTGTTAACATTAATCTCATCTTGATCTAGAAACACTCTTTCCTTGCTTATTCTTCCCTCTTTCTTGTGTTCATTTTGGAGATTTAACTACCCCTCCCTTCCATTTATAAAATGGTAAAGAAAAGTGAATGAATATTAGTAGTAGACTGAAGTAACTAACTCATTAACTTAACCATCAGTATTGAAACCTTGATGGTGACACTGCATATTTGAATATTATTCCATGTGAGATATATTGTGAATGAAAATACCTAAAATCATGCCCTGGGTTGATTTCACATCAGTCCTAAAATGGAGGACAAAACTCCATCATTTTTCCCACTATTCTCTTTAAAAATATTCAATTTCATGATTATTTTGGAATGGGATCTTACACCAAATAATAATTCCCTATGTTTAGGCTTATATGGATACCTTTTGTGATGGATGATTCCTTCACATGAGTGAGAAGGTGAGATTAGTAGCATGTTTTACAATTGATCCCTCATATGCTATTATTGGAGACCATTTAGTTAGATCAGATCATATGTATGTCATACATAGGTACAATGGATGCATGATCATCATGGTAAACCATAGTATAGGCACATGGATAGAGGAATATTGCTAGAAACTACATCTAGTGGGTGGATCCACATCCATATGACCACATCTTGAAACATTTTAGGCTTACATGTCTAGCAGCTCATTTGGTGGTGCCATCATTTGGGCCCACCATGTTAGAGAGACTATAAGCATAGAAGGAAGTGTAGTTTTAGTTGTAGTACCTATGGTGAGGCATCAATATACTAGGGTGGAAATATAATGATAGATATGACACTAATTAATATCAACACCTTGAAGACAATAGCAACAAATAGATCTACATTCAACTTTAGTTTATAACTGGACCATTGAGTTCTAAACATGCAAATTGACTCGTTAGGATATAGAGGTCCAATAGGGGAGATATAGGTACTTATCTCTAACATAGATCCATGATAGCATTCATGTGTTAATCTATTGGGTTGATGGTACTATTGTTATTAATTATATGTGTTTTATTTTACACTATCACTTTTATTTCCTATAGGTAGAGATATACATGCTCGATGCTAGTGATAGATAGACTACAGATTATGAATATATATATATATATGAGATATGATTTTATTTTGATTTTTTTTTCATATGTGATGGTAGAAGAGAAGAAATAATAGAGGAATCTGGTGGAGGCTACCCACCATGAGATTTTGGACCCCATGTTTCCTTAAAATGACACATATGGATGTCATATTCTATGGTACAAGTGACTAGAGTACATGGTACTTAGTTTAGGTTGGTATAGATGAGATCAGGATTTTATTCATTTTTTATTAATGGCAGATGGTGTAATGGGAGTGGTAGTAGTGTGGTAAGATCTAGACACAAAGAGAGTTACACACATGGATATAATTGGACAAGTATTGAGGCTATAATCTCAAGGTTAATACCTATAAATATAGGTCCAAGGACTAAAATCATGGTCACAAACTCTACATTGGATTCTACATGTGCCATGATTTGGACCATCTATGGGGATCATGGTACCTCACCCTCCTAAAGGGGTCAAGGTAGACCACAAGCCTAAAGCATACATTGTACACAACTGTAGTCATTTTTTATGTACCATATGATATATTAGGATGTATTTTGTATAAAATTGATCCATTTATATATATATATACACACAGATATATATATATATATACATACATACATATATATGCATATATATGCATATATATGTATATATACATATATATATATATACATATATACATACATATATATATATATACATATATATATATACATACATATATATACATACATAAATATATATATGTATATATATGTATGTATATATATATATGTATATATGTATATATATATATATATGTATATATACATATATATATATATATGTATATATACATATATATATATATATGTATATATACATATATATATATATATAGACTCATGGTTGTTATCTACATGTATGATGTAATGGTTTATTTTCTTTCTAACACACATTACTATTTAATATCATGCTATGGGAAAATATTATTATCTATGATGTATGTTTTATTCTTTTCTATCAAATGTGAGCAAATGCATGGTCAAAAATTTAAAAAAAGACTAAAATTTATAAAATACAAATGTAAAACACACTAAATCCTATGAAAATGTATGTGAAACATTGTAAGTAAATAAAAATATCCAATGTAATAAAATACAAACAATAATCAAACAAGGATTTGCAAGAAAAAGAATGTAATTTTATGTAAAATGAGTCAAGGCAAGTTAAGCATAAATAAAACATATATGATATACCAAATAATGTAATTCCAAAATGAAAGATAATTCAAATCAACTTAATTTAAACAAAATGAAAAATAAAGATTGATATACAAAAATTGCAATTTTGAAATAAAAGACAAGCCAAGTTCACTTAAATCAAACATAAAGAAAAATAAAAAATATTGTAAACAAGTGTCATTCAAAAATGTAGACAAGTCAAGTCAACTTATATCAAATATGGATAAAGACACAAAATGATATATTGAAAATTTTATTTTAAATGTAAGACAAGTCAACTAAGTCAAACACAAATAAAAACATAAAATGATATAATAAAAATGTTTTATGTAAGATAAAATGAATTTCACAAAATCAAATAAGAACATTATGGGGGGAAAAATAAAATACTCCAATGAGAAAAAAATTGGAATCAATGCTCATTCTAAACATTATGTATGAAAACACAACCATCTAATGGCATGAATATGATGAATAAGATGGTGTGGATGAAATATGATGTGTGTTTGTAAGGAAGGCTTGGTTAGATTCCCTAGGTCTTACAATGCAACTCATAAAGTGAAATGCCAAGTGATGTAATAAATAATGAATGAAAATCAGCTCTCAAGGATTATGAGAGAATACATGATCATCTACAAGTGATATCCATCAAGATGATATCAGGTAATAATATGAAATAATAGATGCAAGGCACCACGTGGGTGATATATAAATCCTTAGCAAAGACAAAACACTCTAGACAAGTGGGAAAGATTAAAATATTTTTACATCAAGCACATAAAAAACTCCACCTAAAAATCACAAATCTTGGGATAATAATGTAATGCATAGATCGTCCCATGAAGGATATATACATTAAAAATAAAATGGATCCTACCTTACCACAATGTGTTACCCACTCCTCAATACCCCTTACAAAGTTGTTAGCCTACTGAAAAGATTGGTTACTTATTTGAGAGGATAGGTAGCACTATAAATAGGAATATGTAATTATATACCAATTAAAGAGACCTCATAATCAATTCTAGTGGTCTACCACACCTCAATAGACCTTGGATCTATCATGAGTCCAACTATGGAATTTAAGCTTCAACTAGAATAGGAGATATGCCAAACAAAAATCACGTATTTAGTCTGATCTAAATTTTAAGATATAATTTTGCCTTTTATATTTTTCCTTTTCTTATACTATGACTTTTAACTCTTTTGGTTTTTCTATTTTCCTCCTTTATATAGATATTGAAAATCCAAACATGGGTGACGTACATAACTAACACAAGAGAGCTTATGTTCGTCTAATAGAGATGAGAACCTAAATACCATGGTTCCTAAAACACTTCTATACTTTCCCCATGTGGAAGGGTGCAATCTTAAAAACTAACCTACATGTTCCTAAAGTGAAAGGGAAAATGTGGAAAGATGTGGGTTGTGAGAGATCCATCCATGTAATAAGAAATTGATACAATGTTGATTATGCTCATAGCTAACCACAAGGAGGAAAAAAGGTGATCTAAAAAAGATGAGGTTATTCTATGAAAATATGATATTCATGTCACTAAATAAGCTTTGCTAACCTATATATACCACAAGCACTAATATACAACGTCATCCAAATAATTATAAGGAGACTAAGGCAAACTAAAAAATGGTGAAAGCGTGATATACAAAACCTTAAAGTGGGACCTAATATTCTCAAGTGAAGTAAAGGCTTATTATATAATGATCATAAAAGATGCAAAGAAAATATATACAATGTTAAAAAAGATTAAAGATGCTGAAAATTAGAAGAATGTGATAAAATTAAGATATATACAATAAGCATCACATGCTAAAAATAATAATAAAATCAAATCCACTCATATGAACATGTGAAAATAATATGATATGACTCAATTATGTGCTCAAAAATACCATGAAATTTCTCAACATAAATTATCTATAAAATCTAAAAATTCATATTGTAATTTTTATTTGGCTCTAATCATGGTCTCCTCTACTCTCTTTAAAATCCATGTGAGGATTGTCTAGTGTAAGAGTTCTATAGAGAAAGTAGGAACACTAAAAGAAGGAAAAGATTATGAGACCTCCTAAGAATAATATTGAATGAGAGGAAATTTTAGCCTTTGGTCACATACATCCTTTGGTCTACTAAATGGCTCTAGTCATAGGGAAGGTTGTTCCTTCTTCCTGGGTGAATCATGTGAGAAATATTATGAAGGTTGAGGTGAAGGCCTTATAAATTCTAAAATAAATGTTGGAGAAATATTCACCTATCTATATGGTTTGTAGCACACTACTACTAAATACAATACACATCCGCTTAATTTGGGATATACTCTGGTATAATATTTAATGGAGGCATATTCAAAAGTCTAGGAGATTAATCTATTGTGGTGTGAAGAAAATATAGATATTACCAAAGAGATTGATAAAAATTTTAAGAATGTGTGTTTATCCCATAGATACAACAAATTCACCTAGGATTAATAGGCCAAGGTGGTCGATTATCTATGGTGGGAAGTGAGCCTTTTGGCTTATACTATGTTAAAAATATTTGTTATTCTCAATAATATTTGGCCTAATGACCAAATACCTTGATCCAGGAGGATATCCACTACCAACCAAATTAGATGGTCTCAAATATTTCTAAAACTATTCGCACATAGAATAACTCATCAATATATTTCCAATGAAATTTGTACAATGTCAAATAGATATCATATGTGAAAGTTATGGCCTAATGAAGGTGGAAACAAATAGGAAAAAACATAGTGTTGATATCATCAACTGACTAGACTGTATGACATAACATGTGGACTAATCATAGCCTTCAACATGAAATTCACAAAGCTCCACCAAGTGTTATGAGTTCTATTACAAGTTCCACATAATACATGGTCTCATGATGATCCAAGGGGATCTCTCCATTTTTAAAAAAATAAAAGTTCCATATTCTGATAAAAATAAATGCACAGTGTAGAGCTCGTCGAGAGCTTTCCAATGTTTTTCACGGTTTGCAAAACGAACACCGTATGCAAAAGTTATGGGCCGCTGAAGTTTTGGTTCGACAGGTAAAAATTTGGTGTCGTAAAGTGACGTGGCATTATTTACATGCAACAAGTGGACCAATCAGAGGTTGACACGTGGCATAACTAAGCTCAGAGATAAGCTTGTTGACCAAGCCATGTGGCAAGCAAGGTGGCAAGTTGGAAGAAAAGACCGAGTTCGAAGGGGAGACCAAGCAAAGGTGGCGAGTTTGAAGAAGTCTTGTTTGGCGCATTTATCAAAGGCATGTTGAATAGGCACCTTAAGCCCACCAAAGGGGGGCATTAACACATTCAATGAGGCACTTAAGCCTCCTAAAAAAATTCAGCCACCTTCCCAATGCAGCGCATGTGGGACAAATGCGTCCAAAATGGATTCCAAGGCACCTAAAATGGAGGGAAGACAATTTCAAAATCAGTCAAGGTGCCTAGAAAGGTGGGCAGCCAGTTTTGAACCCCTAACCTTGTGGCAAAAAGATAGGAGACTTAGCCACTACGCCACGGGCTTGCAACTAATTATAAAAGTATGAATCTATATCTGTTTTAAACAGGTTCTGGACTGTGTTTTTTATTTTTAAAAGCCGAGACTTTGTAAAGCTTTGGGAAAGCTTATATAATGGATTTTTATCTATTTTTCGGCCATAATACTCAGTCTTAATACTCTTTTTATCCAATTTGCATATTAGAGGAGTATTTTTAATCCCATAGAGGAGATTTTTAGGACTTTTGAAGCAACTTTGCAGGTGTGAAGACTCACGAAATTCGAAGGTGCCGGGCTTGATTATCAATCACAGTGAAGGTGAATTTTTGCATTGAGAGATCAACTTGCAAGAAAGTTGTTTATTGTTTCTAGGTTTTTGAAATTCCCTTAATGGAAGCGGTCCACTCCTTTGGAGAACCCAGAGATGTAGGCATCATTTGTTGAGTCGAACTCTGTTATCACGTTTCGTGTTTCTTGGTAATTTGTCATTTTGATGCATGATCTTGTTTCAGTTTGTTGATTTGGTTTAATTAGTAAATGAACTTATGCAAGTAATTTTCATTATGACAATTATGACACAACGTTATTAAAAAATTGGTTTAATAATCAAGAATGTTTTATGCCAAAACATTGAGATGCAAGTTCTTTTGAGTTTTTCAAGAATTTGTTAAGTTTTGAGAAATTCAGTATTCATAATTAAAACTTCAATTTGAGTTGATTTAGTGTAGTTTATGGATTAAGTTGGTATCAGAGTAGTTGATCAACAGGATTTAACAATTGGTTGTTGTTTTTGCTTCTATTTCGGCATTTGTTTCAATTTTTGTGATTCGACAGGTGCAATGGGCAAGTTATCAAATAGAGCCAAGCTTGATGAGCTTGAAGCATATAACCAACAGATCCAAGAAGAGAATGCTTTCTTGAGAGCAAGATTGAACTCCTTGGATGAGGAGATTTTCCATTTGAAAATGGAGTTACAAGCCAAGGATGAGCTCGTGGACAAACTATAGAATGGTGGACAAGTGAAGGATTCACCTTGCACTATAGATGCAGGGACTATGATAGATGAAAACATTGTAAGTGCATGTAAGTCATCAATTGATTTTCCTTCCCATGAATAATCTAGTAAAAATAATTTTGGTAAATTTGAAAAATATAAAAAAGGAATAGGTTCAAAATTACTTGTTAAAATGGGATATAATGGAAAAGGCCTAGGAAAAGATGGCCAAGGTGATACTAACCCCATTCAAGTAGAGAATAAGCCTAATCGTGCAGGGATAGGATACAAATCTGGTATTCAGAATGAAACAAGTGAATGCTCTAAGAAGCAAAAGCAAGATGTGTTATGGAGAATTGTAAATCCTCTTTGATGGAAGGTAAAACACATTTTTTTTGCCACACTTGCAATCATGTTGATTATAATTCTACCAGACAACATAAATATTCCAATGTTCCTTTTGATTATGGTACACAAAATTTATGACACGTTTATCCATGCAATTTTTGTGGATTGTCTAATCATTGTGTAGCCAAATGTTGGAAACATAAATCTTTTTTAGGAAAGATTTTGAAAGACTATTCTCCTGGACAAAGTTCTGAGAGTAGCAATAAGAATATGTTTTCCAATAGAGTGGACAAAAGGTTTTATACTCACTGTAACAAAAGTGGACATCAGGTTGAAAAGTGTTGGAGACTTCAACCATCACACCATCCTAGAAATGGTAAGATTAAGATGGTCTATAAACCTATCAATAAGGTAATTAATGAAGTTAAATCAACCCATACAAATGTTATTAAATCCACTAAATAAATCTCACCAACTAATCAATAAAATTTGATTAAGAGGGTTGGTAAACAAATTTTGACATTCATGTTGTCATGATTAGTGGATTTATAATGCATTCATATTTTGGGATCCTTGTTATGTGATGATAAAGGACATTCACCATGATTTGAATGCTGATATGGTTTATTGGAGTGGCCCGTAGAGAACAACCAAGGGACAGGTTAAACATACTTGGAATATTTTCTCATGTTTGGGATTTTGAAACTTCATTTTTAAAACCTTGACAACAGTATATGCAATTTATATGGACATGAGCAGTATGTCTATTTTTAGAAATTTGCATTGTAGTTTATATGTTGTCTTTATATTGTGCAAATAGAGGCTTATAAGACCCTTTATGGGCACCATTTGTAATTATACTAATTATACAAACTATTTGTAGCCATGCATGACATTTGCACATTCTATAAGACCCTTATTCATTTTTGGGCATTTTATTGTAACTGTCAATTGTGGTTACAAATAGTGTGTAAAATTATTACACTAATAAATTGGTTTGCAATTGCACTTGGTGAACAATTTTCAGTGATTGGTAGATGCACCATTTTTGATATGTGACATTTGAGAAAGCAGTGTGTTTCTATCCACAATGTGGCAATGGGTAGATATTTGTTTTTCACTGAAATTTCAAGGATTCAATTTGAAATTTGAATCATTACTATGATATGTTGCAGTGATGTTTTTGCAGAAGCATTTTAATGGAGACCACGCTTTTGGGGTCCAAAAGTGCTTAGTGGGGAGGTTTGATCTAGGTGGATCTCTCCATTTTTGAAAAAAATAAAAGTTATATATTTTGATAAAAATGATTGCATAGCATAGAGCTCATCGAGAGATTTCTGACGCTTTTCACAGTTTGAAAAACGGACACCGTATGCAAAAGTTATGGGCCGCTGAAGTTTTGGTTCGACAGGTAAAAATTTGGTGTCGTAAAGTGACGTGGCATTATTTACATGCAACAAGTGGACCAATCAGAGGTTGACACATGGCATGACTAAGTTTAGAGATAAGCTCATTGACCAAGCCATGTGGCAAGTAAGGTGGTGAGTTGGAAGAAAAGACCGAGTTCGAAGGGGAGACCAAGCAAAGGTGGCAAGTTTGAAGAAGTCTTGTTTGGTGCATTTATCAAAGGCATGTTGACTAGACGCCTTAAGCCCACCAAAGGTGGGCATTGACACATTCAATGAGGTGCTTAAGCCTCCTAAAAAAATGCAGCCACCTTCCTAATGCAGCGCATGTGGGACAAATGCGTCCAAAACGGATTCCAAGGCACCTAAAATGGAGGGAAGACAAGTTCAAAATCAGTCAAGGCACCTAGAAAGGTGGGCGGCCAGTTTTGAACCCCTAACCTTGTGGCAAAAAGATAGGAGACTTAGCCACTATGCCACAGGCTTGCAACTAATTATCAAAGCATGAATTTATATTTGTTTTAAATAGGTTCTGGACTGTGTTTTTTATTTTTAAAAGCTGAGACTTTGTAAAAGCTTTGGGAAAGCTTATGTAATGGATTTTTATCTATTTTCCAGCCATAATACTCAGTCTTAATACTCTTTTTATACAATTTGCATATTGGAGGAGTATTTTTAAGCCCATAGAGGAGATTTTTAGGACTTTTGAAGCAACTTTGTAGGTGTGAAGACTCATGAAATTTGAAGGTATCGGGCTTGATTATCAGTCACGGTGAAGGTGAATTTTTGCATTGAGAGATCAACTTGTAGGAAAGTTGTTTATTGTTTCTAGGTTTTTGAAATGCCGTTAATGAAAATGGTCCACTCCTTTGGAGAACCCAGAGATGTAGGCATCATTTGTTGAGCCGAACTCTGTTATCACATTTCGTGTTTCTTGGTAATTTGTCATTTTGATGCATGATCTTGTTTCAGTTTGTTGATTTGGTTTAATTAGTAAATGAACTTATGCAATTAATTTTCATTATGACAATTATAACACAACGTTATTAAAAAACCGATTCAATAACTGAGAACGTTTTATGCCAAAACATTGAGATGCAAGTCCTTTTGAGTTTTTCGAGAATTTGTTAAGTTTTGAGAAATTCAGTATTCATAATTAAAACTTCACTTTGAGTTGATTCAGTGTAGTTTACGGATCACATGACCAAGTTACAAGGGATGAAATATATCTCTTAAATAGATTTTGATTGTTACCCCCACCAAAGTGGGATAAAACATTATCCAAAGCACCATAAAAAAGCCTCCTCATGAGCTAAAGCATGGGATTTAGAGTGGGGCTCAACCCCCTCACCCCACTTGGCCTATTTTTAAGGCCTAATAACAAGCTACGCCATTTTTGGAAAACCAAATTCAAGACTTTATTTTTATCCCTTAATTTTGGGATTTCTTATTAAAAATAAAGAATATGAGGCATTTTCTAAGGGGATTTGAATTCCTAACCCTATCCAAAAGGGATAAGGTTTTAACCCATAAATAAAGGGCCTTGAAAACACTATAAAAGGCTTAATATTGTAGTTAAAAACACAAAATAAAGCTTGTAAGCTTTAAATCCCTTGTAAAGGAGAACAGGAAGAGAAAGCAAAGTTTTTATGTTTGATATTATAGGAATAGCACATTGAAGGTGAAGAGCCCATTGCATAGACCTCTTAGAGATATTATAGGAAAATTTTAGTCTCTTATTAGGAGACAAATCAAGTTTGTATGTTTATCCTATAATAATAGCAATTACAAGCCAACAACCATTACATAGACCTATGAGAGACATTACAACAAACTTATGTAGCCCCTCATTTGGGAGAGATAAGTAAGAGATAGTCTAGAAGAGCCAAAGATAGATCTAAACTTCCTAGAGGACATTAGACAATTTTTTTCAAATAAATATCCCCTTACTGGGAGAATTTGATGTAATATTTGGTATTTTTGAATCATTTTAATCAATCAGTCTAGACTTTGAGAGGACTCAGAGATGTAGCCCTATCTTGGGTGAACTTCATTATCAACTCAGTTTGTGGATTGTCTCTATTCTTTAGTACTTGATTTTAATTTATTTTTTTAAATATTGAATTTTAATTTTTTAAGCCATTTTTTCATGTAAAAAAGGGAAATTGAGAAAGTCATTAAAATCTCTAAAAACTGGGTTTTTAGTGAGTTTGTGCATAATTTTCCATTTTTAGATCAAGTTTGGTATCAAAGTGGTTTTCCAAAGGGTTTTCTAACACATTTTTTATTTTTTGTTAGATTTTTCCATTTGTATAATTTGTAATTTAGAAGTGCAAGTTTCTTGGTTATAAAAGTACAACCATGGGCAAAGCTCTAAAGAGATAAAGGCTCCAATAGCTTGAAATCATAAACTAATAGATTCAAGAAAAGAAATTTAAATTAAGACAAGTATTACATTATTTAGAGGATGAGAAAAAAGATTTGTAAGATTGATTGATGTTCTATAGAGAATTTATCATGGGAATCATTCAGGAGTTGTAAATTGAGTTGTCAACCAAGGAAGAGATTTTGGTAAAGTTCCTGAATGATGGAGTAGAGAAGAAATAATATTCTACCATGTAAAGGAGACCACCCTCTATCACAAATATATAAACCATAACTAAGGTATTCATAATAAGTAATTCATCATGTTCTATTTCTTCTCATCGAGATATAAATGCTTCTTTTGGTGAATTTAAGAAGCATACTCAGGGTATTGACTCCAAATTGCTAACCAAGATGGGTTTTGGTGGGCAAGGAATGACTAATCCCATATACATTGAGTAAATGCCTCATTATGTAGGTTTGGGATATGTTAGTGGTAAAAGAGAAGTTGGAGAATGTTCCAATATAGTTGAAGCAAAAAAAATTTCTAAGAGAGAAGAGCCCAAGCACATAGACCATACAAGGAGATTGTGCACTTACTTCATGATGGTGAGAGTGAATTTAATGTGGAATAAAGAAAGGGACAACCTTTAAATCATCAAAAAACATCCAAAAATAATTAAAATCGTCTCTAAAGAGATATGAACAACCCAAAGGAGGAGGTAATACATATTCCCCTCATCATATTTGCATAAAGGATAACCCTAAAAGGTATGGAAAACATAATTATTCCAATGTTTACTTCTATTATGAGAATAATGGCCCTTTAACATAAATTTTTTGGTGTGAACATCTATGTTATTTTTGTGGAATTAATAACCATTATGTGGCCATGTCTTGGAAGAGAAAGTCCATACAAAGGAATTTCATGTCTTTCAAGAGGAAGGAGACTTGTTGTAAATATCACTTTTGAAGTCAAAATGTGAATAATGGAAAGAAGGTATTATTGTCTAATAAAGTGGGAAATAATTATTGTGCTCATTTTATTATGAGTGTCCATTTGGTTGAAAAATGTGGAAGCTTCATCCACAACTTCACCCAAATACATATAAGAAGGAAGATGTGCAATCACATATAAGTAAGGAGGTTATTCAAACCCCTATAAATAAATAGGCAGCACATGAAAGATTTGGTCAAGCACCAATAGTTCAAAACACAACCCATGAATAATCCCACATATCCATATAATATACCATCAAGAGGAAATAAGCCAAAGAGGATAATCTACCATATTGGATTGGTAAGAGATGCTTTGGTTTAATGGATAGTATATTTGCATAGCTGAGTTTTGTGTGCTTATGTATCACCTCCAAATAACTTATTATGTTTCCATTTCTGAATAATCATGAAAGAAACTAACCCCATGTGTATGAGAAAGTGTGGAGGTAGATCACTCATTGAGAGTGAATATTGAGTAGCCATCCAAAGATAAGAAGCACATTATGAGTATCCCATTATAAGAGGTTGTATCATTTTCTATTTTGTGTTCTCATGTTCATGTTGACATTCATGTTAACATTTTTTCTTATCACTTCTTGTAGTGTTTGATAATATTATTAAAGAATCACTCCATTGAAGAGAAATCCAAACAAAGGTTCTCAAAGTTAGACAGTAGTAGAGACATGTTGATAGATTGAAGTGTTCTTTCAAGAGGGAAATGAAGGGGCATGAAATCAACATGATAAGTGATTCCATGGTGATTGGCACTCAAAAAAAACAATTTTATTTTATGACCTTATGTTGTAATTCATTTTCTTTCATTAAAATATGTTCTTTCAATATATGTGTAATTATTTATATGCACATCTTCTAAAAACCCAAACTGGGCAATGTTTATAAATCAAATTATGTTTAAAATCCTTCTATCTTGTAATCAATTATAATACCACAAGAAGGTTAAATTGTACAAGTGGTGACATTTTATAACACCACTTACTATGTAATGTAATTTTTTGTACTTGTTAATAATGTTGAGTGGCAAAGAAAATGTAAAAAGCATCTCTTAATGGGAGAGATTCACCTTATCATACAAGTAATTCATTGAGTTGGATAAGATAATCCACCAAGAATAATACTAAGACACCAAGAGTGTATAAGGTCATTTTTTAGAGATGAGAGAGTCGTGAACTCTCTTTATAACCTGGGTTTATAGGTATCAGTTTAGATAGTCATATTTCAAGAGAGAAATAAATTTATCCTCTTATTATCATGAATCAAGGTGATAATAGTTCCTTCTATTGATTTTTCTCTTGAATTACTTGATTATTTTTAGGAAGAGGTTATTATTGATAGAAGAGAGAGGAAATAATCAAGCTTTTGGTGGTCCAAAATATTTTAGAGGAGAGTGGTGATCTTGGAATATTTCTAATAAAGACCAAATTATATGGTCCTAAATCTTCCCAAAACTATTTTTACATCAAATATCTCATTGAGATGTTTCTAAATCAATTTTAATGGGGTCAAACAAACATCGTATGTGAAATTTAGGGCCTATTGAAGGTAGCAACAAATAAGGAAAAAATAACACATTACTGGCATCATTAGCTAACTAGACCTATATGGCCTAACACATGGACTAATCATAGCCTTAACAATGGCATTCATAAATATCCACCAAGTTATATGAGTTTTAAGTAAGTTTCATGATATACATGGTCTCATGACCAAGTTATAAGGGATGAAATTTATCTCTTAAATAACTTTTGATTGTTATCCCCATCAAAGTGGGATAAAAAATTATCCAAACTTTTAAAAAAACATCCTCCTCATGAGAGAATGTGTGGGATTTGGAGTAGGGATTGACCCCCTCACCCCACTTGGCCTATTTTTAAGGCTTAACAATAAGTTAAGCCATATTTGGCAAACCAAATTCAATACATTTTATTTATCCCTTAATTTGGGGATTTCTTGTTAAAAATAAAGGATATGAGGCATTTTCCCAGGGGATTGAAATTCATAACCCTATGCAAAAGGTATAAGGCTTTACTACATAAATCAATGGCCTTATAAACCCTATAAAAGGCTCAATATTGTAATTAACAACACAAAAGAAAGCTTGTAATCTTTAGATCCCTTGTAAAGGAGAACAAGAGGAGAAAGTAAAGTTACTATGTCTCATATTATAAGAGTAGCACATTGAAGACCAAGATCCCATTGCAAAAACCTCCTATAAACATTACAAGGAAATTTTAGCCCCTTATTGTGATACAAATCAATTTGGTGTGTCTATCTTGTCATAATAACAATTACAAGCCAAGAGTCATTGCACAAACCTTTGAGAGACATTATAATGAATTTGTGTAGGCCCTCATTTTGAAGAGACAAGCAAGAGATAGTCCAAAATACCCAAAGCTAGACTTCTTAGAGGACATCAGATGCTTGTTTGTAGATCAACATCCCCTTATTGGTATAATTCGATGTAATATTTGGTTATTTTACATCATTTTAATTGATCAATTCAGTGTTTGAGTGGACTTAGAAACATAACCCTATTTTGGATGAACTTTGTTATCAATTCAATTTATGGGTTATCTTTATTATTTAGTAATTTATTTTAATTTTAGTTTTTAAATACTAAATTTTAAACATTTAATCAAATTTTCATGTAAAAAGGGTAAGTTAAGAAAGTCATTAAAATATCCAAAAACTAGGTTTTTAATGAGCTTGTGCATAAACTACCATTTTTGAATCATACCTTATGAAACCCATAGTACATTTCATCTTATTTTGTGGGTGGGATTGGTAACACATCTAACATAGGTGGATAATAATATTAGGGTCTATTTGGAACCTCATCAAATAATTCATTATTGTTGAAACATATAGAGGTAGACTCTAGAACTTCATTATACTTCAAATATATTTGGTATGCTCTACAATGTTACTAAGAGTGACCATATACTCTATGGAAATACAAAAATCACTACTACTTATTTATGATTCAACCTTGATGTGGGACAAATTAGTGTGGCCAACATCTTGGGAAGAAGCATACTCAAAGGATAAAATAACCTAGTGAACTAGTATGGTCTAATCATGGTGTGATCATTGAGCATGCTTCAAAAAGGCTTAAAATAAAAAGTGTTACACATGGTAAAATTCAAAATTCACTCCATTTGTGACTTTTGGACATCAAAAAAAGTATGAATAACATCATATAACTCATAATTTAATTAAATTAACACTTTAATAGAACCTCTCATAAGAATGTTGAAGAGAAGCACAATAATGGAGGACTTCGTCATCTTTACCTTAGGCATAGTTGGCCAAGTATGGGTCATCGAGGGAATATGTATCATCCTAATATAGGGTAATAATATAAATTTTAATGGCTTATACCACTATCTCAAAATATGAAGAGTGTGAAGTGGGTTTCTTAGGAATGACCATAAAAGGGGGAAACTCATTAGTTGGCTTCTCATGAGGATGAGGTCAAAATTGAGGAGGCTACTAAGATATGATAATAAAAGGAAGGTTTGAATTTTTTATCATGAGACTAATCTCATTAGGATCATCATCATTATAATCTAAGAGGTTAGGTTGGAAATTTCCCACAATCTTGGGGTGGCCATTATAACCTCAGTTATAATCGATAAGATAGTTATAACATTGGTACTCTTAGAAAGTGATACTAGGTAAAAGTTCAAGGGTATGTATTTTTAAAGATGCCACATTCTTTAAATTATTTTAAATTCTAAGGTTTGGTTGCACCTTGAATATTATATATAGTACCCTTATGAGGAAACTTGACACACTATCAAGCGAAGGAAATCATTGCCCTCATGCAGTGAGTCTAGGGGTGACCAATAAAGATGTTATATGATAAAATAAAGTTAGAGATCATAACCTTAAATTGAACCATGAAAAGTGGGAGTGTTATATGAATCCAAACACATCTAAGGGGAGGCATTTGTATTTTATCATAGCCTTGACACATACTTTGGGTAGAATTAAGGTTACACTCAAAGTATCCAAGGGTTTTGATGAATTTAAGGGAGGTAACATAAGTGTTATACCCTTTTTCACTCAAGGCATTGACTCAAATATCACAAACTTTGAGATTAATGAATAAATGAGAACAATCTTCATGAAATAATATTTAATCAAGGATCATATAGGTAATAAGAAACTTTATTGAAAGATATAAATATATAGTTTCATCAACCTAGATGGACATTTATTCACATTGTTGGAAAATATTATCTTTAGAGCCAGGCAAATTAGCTTTTTTCCCCATATGTGGAGTTTGAGGAATGTTCATGACAAATAAAATTTGCATCAATTAGTTGTGATGATGTAAATAAATATTCATGATCTCAAATAACATAATTTAGGAAGGGAACTTAGAAACTATGGTTCCCATTTTTCAAATCCTATCTGAGTTGAACAAGAGTGAAAAAGAAGTACAAAATCTTAAGTCAAATTAGTTGAGGAAGGAGTTGATCTAGATTGAAACTGAGGCCAAATATTTTTGTCTAATCTTAGCCTAATAGATATAGTTGGGATAGGTTGATCTAATGATATTGGGTTGGTAAATTCCATTGGTTGAATAAAAACATCAAAATTTGACTATATCATCTAAGTCAATATAGTAGCATAAGAATGATAGATAAGGACTAAAATTATCATCTAGACTGGTATAGTTAGGATAATATTAGTTAGGTAAATAGATTGTATCAGGATGGTCAATGCAATTTGCTTAGATTGACTGATAAGAGACTATACAAGGTTGGGTAACACAGTTAAAACTAGGATTGATGTAAAAAAATCTAATAGTAGACTGGTTGATGTAGTATAGAATGTAGGAAATGGTATCACATTAATTGTCATAGTTGTAAAACAATAAAATTTTATCGGGTTGACCAATACAACTAGGCAATCTATAATAATAGATGTAATGATTTCCTTAAGCTTTATATTTATGAAATGACATGGAGGGTTATTATGAACTATTATGTAAGTAGGATAATGAATACAAGTCTAATGAGAATAAGGATCAATATAGGAGACTATGAATTTCATGTTTTTCATGTTAACCAAGTTTTATGTGTAACTAGTAGAGTGTGGGTCAACGGTGGTGACAACAAAAGTTATGGTTGGAGGTTGATTTTGAGTATTTGGTTATTGATTTTTATAAGGTTAGCATTATCCTAGTGAATAACTTCATGTTTGACTCTAGAATCATGTGATTTTATTACATTTTCATAATCAATTTTTCATTTACAAATCATAGCTTCATGATAAAATTTGAAATAAGATAGGATTACATGTCTCATGATAATTTTCCCAATTTGCATGAAACCATAAAAAAAAATGAGGGTCATACAAATGAGCACTAGGTTAGTAGGCATCAAATTCTCTAGGTGAAGGTTTATAAAGATGTTTTCTAATCTCATCTAGGGAAAGAGGGTGATGAACTTCAAAAAATTTAACTTCTAAGGAAGGAGGAGGCTAGAATGGACTTCCCTTAATAGTTTGGGTAAGTTTCACTTCGTTGGAGCCTCTGAAGATAACAACATTGATGGTTCACATGGACTTGTATGTGTTTGAGATACCATCATTAGTGGCATTCTTATTCTTATACTTCATAAGCACTTGAGTTTTAGGTCTAGGTTGGGAAGGAGTAGATTGTCTTATGATGTGGTCTTATCTTTTAGCTTGATTGGGTTTATTCCAAGGATTTTGGAGAGAGTCTTAATTATATATTGTAGTTTAGGATGAAGATCATTAGTAAACAATTGGAAGAGGTTTTCATTTGAAATATTATGCTTATCTTTTTTAGCTAAAGCTTTTAAATGCTTGATTAAAACTTGGGTAGTCTCAAATTCGGCTTGCTTTCAATTAATGAAGTGGGATAAGCTATTTTCAAGGTGATAATTAGTTTTATTGAACTAAATCATTAACTAAATCCTCTAAGCTAGAGATAAATTTGGACTTGAGTTGGTTATACTAATCTAAAGCATCACCATAAAAGGTTTTAGATATAGTTTGGTAGCCACAAAGGTGTTAAGATTGATCTAGTGTCTATAGATATTTCTAATGAATTTCAAATAAAAAGCAAGATCAATGGATCCATTATAGCTGATAGAAGGAGAAATGACACATATGTCTATGTTTACAATTTCAGGAGCCAATGGTTCATTTTGAAGATGTTTAATGAGTTTTTTGAAAAGCGAGGGTTGTGGAATGATATTACCATGAGAATTTATAATGGGGCATGGGGGTTATTTATATTTTTCACTCCCATTAAGGTTGTTAAGGATGATATTTCATTTTCAAAAGTTTGTTTTACATTTCTATCATTTGAGCATTACTATTATCTTTAAAACTAACCAATTAGTTCATGGCTTGTAACATGAGTTATTAAGGATCAAGAGAATTTTAACTGGCTTGTTGGGATTGAGTAGATGTGTTGTTGACATTGGTATTAATATAGGTGCTTTGGGTTGACCCACTAAATAAAGGTCCTACCATGTTAGTATCAATACTAGGCATGGAGGATGAAGAAGGGATTGATGAAGTTGCATATTGACTTACCTCAAGTTTGGTATAAAAATTAAGAGTAGGTGAAAGAGGTCTATCCACATAGGGAGCCATCATGAGATGATAAATCACCACAAGATCCTTTTCTCTATACTCAGTATGATTTTGAAGTTAAAAGGTCATTCTATTGATAAACTCAAGATTACACTAATTGTATACCACTCTCATGATTCAATGTGAGTAATCTTGATGGGTGGTCCTAGGATTTTCACATGGATCATAACTATTAGATCGATTTGAAGTCACATGGAAATTACTAATATCTTGGTCTTATGTGGTATTATAAAGCAAACAAGTTTTAGGGACTTTATGAGAGTTGGTTAGTTCCATTAAATCCTATTGGATTTTCTCTCCATATTGATTAAATATATACTTAATTATGGAAGAGAAGAGGATAAATGAACTAGGATGGTTAGTGTAGTTAAAATGGGAAAACTCAAATCAAACAATATCAAGCTAGTTGATACAATTGATAACTAAAACTAATAAAAATATAGTATATCATATTAGTCAATGCAATCAAGAGACTAAAAATAATTATATCAGGTTGGCCAATATATTTGGTATAAATAGGGCATATTCAGTTGGTTGATACATTTTGTAAAAGGTATAAACAAACTATATTAGGTTGTTTGATGTATACAAACACAATGCAAAATGGTATTAGGTTGGTTGATAAAGTTTATAAATTAGGCAAACTAATATTTAGCTAGATAATTTATTGAAATGAGATAGGGATGTATACTAAAAGGATCTGATTGATTTTTAGGCCTTATTAAATACTAATCCTAGACATAATATAGTGAATATAATCACGAATACACTTACCATGGAGGATTCCACCATAATTGTGGCCACACTAACCCATATCTAAGATATGTTGAAAGTAGCTTCTTGGGCTAAATAATTATTGGTGCATTATATAATCAAATATATGAATAACTTTTTATAGTTTAATAAAAATAGGGAAACTCTAGGTGTTTCTAATATACCATGAGGTACATGAAAGCTAAAGTCCATGTATAGTGTTATATAATGGCTTGAGTATTGGTAAAATATGCTTTACACCATGGTGTTAGTAAAATAAATAATCACATGGCCCAAAATGATAGCTTATACTTAGTTTTAAAACTACTAGAACATAGTTCTAGGTAAAAGAAAAGAAAAATGAAGATTGAAATCTAGATTTGCATCATGCAGTGAAATTAAATGGGAAAACAAAATGGTATTGGGTTGGTTGATACATTTGTAATATAATGAACTGAAATAAAACACACTTAACTATATCTAATTGGTTGATATAATTTTACAAACACACAAAATTGTATCAAGTTGGTTGGTAGAGTCTAGAAAAAATGTAGAACAATACTGCCTAGCCAATACCATTCACAAACTAGCAAAAAAATCTATCAAGTTGGCTGATATAGTAAGGTTGATTTTTTGGAATATTTTACTAATAAATTATTCCAATTTAATGTATAATAAGTTTCACCATGGGTTCAATATAATGTATGTACAAGATAGGATCAACCTATAACTATCTTCTTTCTCTCAATAAATTAAGACTTGAATAAAGTCAATCAAATATAGCCTAGGGTACCTAGATGATTGGGTAAGGACAAAATTAATTTCATAGATATATCATAGGGTTACCTACTACATTAATTTTAGTAGTAAATGGTTTCAAATCCTAATTATATGACACAAATATGTAGTTCTCACAAGACCTCAACAAAGATATAATATGATTGTAAAGTAACAAGTTGTACAAGATATAGTGAATTAGGGATGGGTTAAAATTATCATACAAGGTAAGGTGCCATGGTCAACCAAATGGGATTCTAGGAAACCTAAATTTATTGTGATAATTTTAAGCATTCTTATAACCACACCAACTTATTTGGTGTGGAAAAGGCCAAAACAAGTATACACATACATATATTCACAAATAAATACACAACATCTAATCTACTAAGTAACAAATAAAAATGTATAGGCATATAATATACTTATATTTGGGTGGACCCATAAATATTTAAATCTCCCCTTAGCTCATTTTTATATTTTTAATAGATTTTTGAGGTTTAAAAAATCAAATGGTTAGACAAATACCTAGATATCCTCCTATTGAACTTTAATGACACCACAAGACAAGGCTCCTCAAGATAATATTATACACCATTAACTCTCCAAAATTGAATTAGGGTATAGATTCAAGTGAAATTAGAGTGAATAATTTTGATATGATATGATATGAATGAAATTTGACCCCTATATATAGTGTTCCACTACCCAAAACTAGCCCTAAACAATAAGCTGATAGTATTAGCCTAGTTCATACAGTTGAAATAATTTGGATGCCATAGAATGGTATTAGCTAGGTTGATTCAATAAAAATGTCATAAAATATGATAATAACTGGATTATGTTGGCTTAGATAATATAATAAAGGTGAATACATAGAGTAGACCGTATCATCTAGGCCAATACCATAAGATGTAGGGAAGTAAAAAATATGGATAAGAGACATGCATGAGAGATAAATGGATAGACACTTAGAGCATGTAAAAATAATAATAGGCATCTACTTGATTAGGATAAAATAACATCTCTCAAATTGACACAAACCTTTCCTACCCCATTCCTAATGCACCCTTTAAGGCATGCACTCAGGGAGATCAATGTGTTGACAAGATGTTACAATAGAAAGTGTCATTAAATTAAAAAGTGAAAAATATTATGTGTATACACAATAAATTTGTTATTTATGCATGATCTTTCACTCATCCTTATTTTGGTACATATGTGTTTCAAATAAAAATTTCACACAAGTAGTTAACTAATACATATTGAATTAAGACTATTTCATAAGTGGGATCTCTATTAATACAATATAAAATAGTAATAAAACTTACCCTATGGAAAAAATATAGATAAATAAAATAACTAGATGATCAAGGAAACAATAAAAATGTAAATTAAAGTTAAATAATATAATCTAACACCCATGGTGACTATACAAGATTTTGAAACTAAAACACCATTTTGAAAGTGACTGGTTTGCTACCCTAAAAATATGACTCTTAACTATTACTACAATAGAATCAATGTTGTGTTAAATGTGTATCATACAAAATTGGTATGCTGATGATTATGTACCTATTAATTTTGAATCTATACTTGTATATTCTCTTATTTACAACTACTTAATCCAATACATAAGTTAATAATAAACTATTATGTACCTTCATGCAGCATATTTGGTGTCTAAATTTTATTATTTGTCTTTTCTTTAGCTTCTTGACCTAATTCCCTACAAATATATGCATGAGGAATATAAATCATACAAGGTTAGATATCTCAATAAACCTTTATATATTTATATATACATATCCCACATGCATGTAATTAGAGCTAATGTAGATATCATGCATATGATTTTAATCCCAACCCAAATGATAGATAAGTTTCATCTCCTTTCCCTAGGAAATTAATTACAACTACATGAAAATTCACCTATCCTTATTTTCATCCAAGATGTAACTAAACCTTTGTAAATGGTCCTTAAGATCATAAATATAACTCTTTGGTATGCCCCTAACATTGAATTCCTTTTGATTATTCATTGATACTCCTTATTTAAATACCTCTAGGTGGATTTGTATATATAGGCTTATAAAATTCAAATTGGGGACCTATTGGCATGCAAGATAAAAAAATATAAGATAAGGAATCCAAAAAAGTAGGCTCACACAAGCAAAAATTAAGAAGGGCAAAGAGCCCAAAAAAGCAAAGGGACACAATCAGTGACTTATCATTTGTATATTAGATATAATAATTGAGCCATAAAATGTGTCCTAGATGAAAAAAATTATTAGATGACTAGAATAGAAAGGAGATAAAGGGATCATATGAAGAAGGGGAGAGAGAGAGAGAGAGAGAGAGAGAGAGAGAGAGAGAGAGAGAGAGAACACATTAAAAGTGCTAATAAGTACCTAATATGAATTAATAAACCATATTCACAAAATTACACTCAAAAAAATCAATAATACACTTTGTACTAAAATTAGTTGTATACATAATAACCCACTTTGAGATGCATGTGTGCATCGAAGTAAAATAATAATTGAAATGTGTGCCTACACTTACCTAGGGAAGGATGGATGAAATATTTGAATGCTTAGGTGAGATTCCACCCACACTTTGGTTTCCACAAAAACTAGTATACCTTCAAGTAATGGGAAATCTCAAATAAATAGTCATTGTCATAATAAATTATTGTGAATATAGTAATTATAACTTAGATTTTAAAATTTGAATACACTTAGTGGTACACAAATAAAGCTAACATTTCTTGGTAACTACAGCTAAAAATAAAATTTTCTCATGCTTTCTCATGTACTATAACTTTTAAAGTAAGTTATAATAACTCAATTTTGCTTCCCGATTAAGGAAGCAAATAATTATTATTTCTTGGCCATTTTATGTGCTTCTTCTCAATTTTTTCATTCAATCTTTCACTTCGTCTGGAAAAAAATGAATGTAAAATATGTATATGCATGCCCCCCATTTGAGGTGAGGGATTGTAAACCTATTATTTCAAATCAATCATCTCAAAATAAAGAGTCATGTGCATCAAATGTTATCATGTAATATACTTAATCTATAATAAATATTTGTAAGTACTTAGTAAACACATGTATATAAATATATAAAAATTTAATAATGTAATGATCATTAGTTTTAATTGACTCAATTGAGCATAAGGATGTGAAAGTGAGGGTAATAAATATGCCCTCATGTAGTAGGAAGATAAATAGGTATCATGTTTATGAAAAATCATGTATAATAGATAAAATTATGTAAATCTCAATGAGTAAGTGCAACCTCATATGGTTATGAGATAGTAAGGGGAAAATAATATTCCTAGTCATAGCGAGGTGATGGTGAATGAAGTTATGACCCAATGTTAGTTTCGTGAAAGATATTGATACTAAGTTCAAGGAGATAGGAATGGGTATGCTGCACCCAATGAAAAAAATAAGGTATGAACAAGTGATATGCCCCAATATGGTAAGATATGTCAATAAATATATCATATGTAGAAACCATTATGTGATTAGATGTATGTAGGAATATGTCATGTCCTAATATATGCAATATAATATCAATAGGCATAAGGGTGAGATAAGGCTTCACATATATAATATATGTATCAATAATACTCATGGAGAATATGTGGGTATGATGCCCACAAAGACAATACAATTAATGCAATTCAAATGGGTATGATTTTCTCAAAGAAGATATATAAATACATATAATTGATAAATTTCATAACAAGTATGGGTATGATTACCTAAAGGCAATGTATATATAAAAAAATGATATGAATCATTGTATGACATATGTGATGGTGTTGCATGCCCCCCAAAGGGTAAAATATAATAAATGTGCACTTCAAGAGAGAATATTTGTCATTGTTATTTAGTGAGTAATCATAATATGTGTATATAAATGTAGTCATCTCAATAAAAAATATGTGTGATAGTATGGTATATTATCATTTAATACACTATAAGGAAGCAATAAATGTATTAAAATATACAATAAATGTCTCAACATTGATATACATGGTTCATGGTGTCAAATAACATGATTAGGTTGGAAAAAATCAATTTTAAGCCTTTTGGTAGGTGAAATAGGATCATTGGATGTTAGAACTAGCTCACAATATTATTTAATATTTGGCATTGCAACTAAAGAAAAAAATTGTAGTATATAATCCACTTGAATTTTAATTCTAAAACCATTTTCACTTTCAAACTTCTTAATTTTATTAATCTAGATTTTTAACTAGTCATCATGGTTATGAGATGTGACAGTATTCTATGCCAATTAGATTGGGTAAGGGTGTAGGTGGCCACTAGGTATGATGTTGAAGAGGTAAGGACCATTTTTAGTGATTTTTTTTAATTTTTGTAAAATTTAAATTTTTTTCTTAAGTTTTTTATTTTTAAATTCCTAGTTAGGACTATCACCAATTACATACTCTAGCCAATGATGTTTCACCCTTTTGTGCCAACTATGTCCACTACTTGTCAATTATGTATTGGGTTTTATCGATATTGTACCATATTGCACCAATTTTGATGCTATGTATTTTGAATATATCGTGATGTTTGTCAAATTTATCCTAACAAATGTTTTTCTAGATATATATTATTTTGTTTAATTTTTACATGTTCTTTTTATATTTCAATCTCAAGAGTTTGATATTGCTTGTGTTTGTTTGTGGTTGTAGGATGTTTTACATGTTCAGAGTGGAGATATATTCATTTATAAGAGATGATTATAAAGTTAGGCCTAAGTGATGAGGATCAAGCATAGGTTTTATGCTTTGGATATTCTACATGCAATCCATCTGAGGATCATACCATGTGATATTGTACCATTGACAACCCAAGTTGAGTGTTGGTACTATGATACATGTACCATTTGGCTTCCTATGAGTGATATGATGGTTATTCTAGATAATTTCTAACATATATTTAATATTTTTATCAAAGTCAAAGAGGTACAGGTGGTTGGATTTTAACATACTAGGATATATTAGGATATGAGATATTACATGGGTGGGTAGCTAAGGCATGATAGATATTGTGATAAAAAAAAATTAGTAAATATAGTGACAAGCATACCTCCATGATTGCTAAAGTATTTGAGTATATTTATTATGGTGTTCATTGCAACTGACACCCATTTTTTTATAATAACATTTGGATTTAGGAATATAATTTATGGAATGGAGGAGTGTGGAATATTATACATATGGGGTAGATCCATGTTGGGTCATTTATATAGAGATTCATATATATTACTATGAAGAGATGTGGAGGTATAATAGTGTCAGTATGTTCTTAAAAGTGTGGATCGATGAGTATTTTTTTTTTATTTGATCAATAAGACTTACTATTAGAGGGTGGATACTATCACATCCCTATCATGATGGGTGAACCCATAAGCACATAAATTATATGTGTAATAAAATCACTCAAATATAAATTGAAGAAGATAATAATACTAAATATATATTTGAGCCACATCAAGGGGAAACCTCTAAAATTTTACAATAAGAATATAATTCCCAATATTATTATTTTAGAGATCCTTTCTCATATTTATTAATAGACAATACTAGGTAGAGTCACGTCCCATCATTCTAACTAGGTTGGCCTAAAGAAACAACAAACTAATGAAATAAAATATAAATGTTAATTTTCTCATATGTTAGCCCACACATGTCCCTATACATGTTATAGGCTAAGGGCATAGCATGCCCTTCCATTTTAAACCAAATTTATATTCAATATTGACTATAGGAATGCCTCAACCTCCCAAGTTGTATCCTCATTGGGCATACTCTTCCACTTAATTAGATACTTTATAATCTCCTATGTCTATAAATTTTTATTGTGTGTTTGAGGTATTACATTAAGTTCCAAAATGATTCTTCCATTTTTATTATTGGGAATAGAATAGGGATACAAAAATCATACAATATAATTCGTGGACACATGTGCAACTCACACTATTTTATCTTTTACATCTCTTTTTGTATGTATTCAGCACTTAAAAGCATAGTAATAGTCTATAGAATTTGAAGAGTCTTTCATATAGATGTATCAAATTATTGGAATATGAAGTGACAACACCTTGTAAAACTCTATATAGTTCTCATTTATATTATAAAATGGTTATGATGTGATATATCTTAATATAAAGTTATGAAACGGTTTCTCTTGAAGTGTCTTTTATCATTGTTTAGTGCACATTGAATGCTCTATTTTCCTAAATATATTAATAATGTAGATTATTTTTCATGTTTTATACTTACTAAGTCTATCTTTCATGCATAAATATATTTGATTTACTTTTTAAGGGCTTATTTCAGTCTAATTCTTTGTATATAGTATACTTTCATCACACTTCACATAGTTATCCCTATATCAGCATGTTCTAATGGGTTTTCCAAGAACCTCTACTAACAATGGTGTAATGAGTGTGGATGATTAAAACATGTTATGATGGATACCAGGAAGAGAGATGTAGAGAGATGGCTAGATGAAATAATCCACAAATTTGTGGAGTAAGAAGCAAAAATAATATGAAAGACTACAAAATAATGTATTCAAGAACATATTCATGGATAAATATATGAAATATTCTAGTGAAAGTTGCTTAGACTACTAGCTACATGGTTTTCTATATTGGAGTACTATTGTTGTAATCCTAGAAGTATAAAATTTATAGTTTAGATGGAAGAAAACCTAGATAGTCTATGAACTTTAGATACTAATTAGACCCATGCGATAGATTATTAGATGAAGACTACCATCTATGATTATATCACAACATTTTATTTACAAGGATATCTAGATTTTGAAACTACACAAGACTTGTTTTTAGGGGAATCCAAGGAAATTTTCTCTAATGACTACCTACTCTTATCAAGATGTTGGTAATTGAAAAAGCCATGATGCCTACTCCTAAAAATGTGGAGTAATGACTTTAGGTGTTATAGATGTGCATGTGATGTAGGAGTGAATGATGCAAAGATAAATAGAGGAACTTGAACGTAAACCCATAATATGAAGGACATAGAGAAGTAGAGTGAGAAGAAAATTATGGGATTAGAAAGAGAACTACGATAACAAAGAAGGTGGAATAAATAGTCTAACCCAAATTTAACTATGAATAAGAGTAGGAGTAAAATAGAGGATGTATAAGAGAGGGGAGCCTAAAGAGATTTTACACAAGATATAAAAATTGGAGAGTTTGATATTATGTAAAGTGAGGAATGGAAGGGCCCAATAAATAAGAGGACAAACGTTGGGATAGAGAGGATATAGAACAAAGTGAGGAAAAAGAGGAAAGTAGTTTAACAGTAAAGTAGTTAGAGGATAGAAGTATATCATAGTTAAAAGGGAAGATATTATTTGGAGTATGGAAATAATATTCTATGGAAAAATTTATGCACTATCACAGGAAAATTTTAAGTTCACAATTGTAGAAAGAACAAGTTAAAGAAATAGATCATTTATCTTGAAAGTATGCATCCCCCAAGCCCATTTTATTTCTATCAAAGGAAAAATAAAGTGAAAAGATTGGCACAAGAAGAAATTGGTTTGAATCAATTAAAAATAAATTTGGTAAACTTAGTGAAAAAACTAAGAACATAATAGACAAGAAGAGGTTAGAAGAGGTTGGGTTATATTTCACAACTATTTTTAAGAAACCCATAAGGACTAGTTTACAAAACCCATTAGTAGAGATTATAAGCACACCATACATGGCATTTTGCATGGAAATTTTTATTTATTTAACACCATATGATTGGTCTTTGGACCTTTAACAAATACCTTTGATATGAAATGGTAGGTTAAGGTAGTGACTACTAAAGATGTGAAGAAATGTGAACTTTTAGGAGCCTTAAATGGACAAGCTTTAGAGTTAATTTATAAAATGGATATTAATTCCTTAATTATTCAACAAGTTAAGGATTATTTTATTTCAAAATTAAAGATGAAAAAATTTTCAAGCTAGACAATTCATGATCTTGAGATTTAGTAATAAAGCAAAGAATTAGTATGGGAGTATGATCATAGATTTTTAGATGTAATGAGAAAAATAAATTTTATCTTGGAAGATAAAGATTAGGATACTTGGTTTTGGAGGGATTGTAATCAAGGATTAGGCTTTTTATTACATAGTCACGATTCTTGACCAAGGCTGCTTCACTAGCTTAAGGATTATGGAGAAACATTAACTGGCTCTAAAATTGAGATGATAATAGATGTTTTTCTCAATAAGATGGATGATCTTTATAAGATAAATAAACTTAAGATGTTTCTAAGGTTTTATGGAGTGTGGTAAGGAAGGACATCATAGGAATTATCCTAAAATCAAAATAGAATTCTTTGGCATATGCAAAGTAGTAGGACATGCAACATCAAAGTGTCATCTACTATAATAGTGCATTCCAAACCCACATAATTTATATTGTAATTTGAATAATCATGATGAGAAAAAATTTCATGATATGTATGAACTAAAATAATTCATCACTAATAAAATATTTGTAGTCACACTATAATAAATACCTACTATGAAGTAGGGAATTATAGGATCAGAAGTATAAATGTCTAGCATGACACAAGGTGTTCTGGGGTGGATGCCTTCATTTCCATAGTATCAACCCTAGGGTCTAGAAAGATAGACACCATCATCTCCACAATATCAGTACCAATCATCATGGAATACTATGATTTTAAATTTGCATCAATCAAATTGGAATCCATCATTTATTCAATGATAGTATGGTGGATATGATGTGTAGTAACAACAATTAGTGGGATTTTATCATAAATAATCACAAGTTTGGTGTTTCTAATGAAATATGTGATGATACAAAGGATGGTACTATGATGGATACCAGTGAGGTTGAGATGATGATATTTGATAATCTCATCAACCAATTTAGTGTTTTTTATGTGGCAAATATAATCACTTCACATGAAACTACCTGACTAATTCTCAAAATAAAATGTACTACATCTATTTCAAAGTTACATGATAACGTCATATTTCATACTTCCTATTTTTAGAGAAGCAAAAGAAAGAGAAACATGTGGAACTTAAATATGATAAATTCACACCCTATGGAAATGTGTTCATGTAAGTAGTCACATGGTAATAACATGTAGAGAAAGGATTGCCTCCTTTAGAAATGCCATAGGACCGAAGAATTGGGAAGGTTCAATAGGATAAGTATCTTAACCCTAAAAAGTTAAAAGGTTTGATGTACTAAGCAACCCAAGTTCTTTAGAACATACAATAATAGGTTGCATCAGAGGGTGATGTCATAGTCATTAATGCACATATGTATGGGTATATTTTCTACATAATGAGATAAGAAGTAGTGACTACCTTAACTAACCTTATAAAACTTTTGAACACTCTATGAAATTAATATATCTTTCAAAATATGACAAATATTTTTCATAACTTTTTAGAGTATTCATTCACAATAAGGTCACTAGCATAGTGATAAGGTTAATTGGTATGTAAAAATTAAGAATCCCTCAGATGTTGATCCTCACATGGATATTGAGTTAGTAAGATATGTGGTACCCAATGTTATATTTTATTTTGGAAACATGATGAATATGATTCCATAGCCTACATGGGAATCTTTTGGATGACCAACACTTAGCTACAGTGCAGTCACATTAGAAATCATAGACTATGGCAGGGTAAAGCCTATTGATCAATTGAAAGATGTAGAAATCAAAGTGGCTAACCTAAGCTTGTGAGAATATTTTAAAGTGATTGACATGAAGACTAATGAAACACACTACCCTACATTAATTGGTAATAAGTGGGAATATGATGTTCAAATGACCATTAATATAATGCATAATCAGATGAAAGCACACCAAGGGGATAAAATCATCATTATACCCCTGAATAAAGTAGAACATAAGCCATACATCATACCCAAGGATTTGAATTCATCATATACATATGGGGATAATATTTGACTTAATATGAGTATTAAACTAATCCTAATGCCCTATAAGTTGGAGAATATAAATTTTGTCAACCAAAAACACAACCTCAAAAATAGTTGTAAATAACTAAATAATTTACATACATGCATGTGATCATAAAGGCACAAGTTTTATAGTTCTAAATGGACAAATGCATGTCACCTTCTATGTGATCATCAACTAGGTCAAAAGTGTAATTTATGTACTAATTAGGTATGATAGATATGGACTACACCAAGTAATTAATGAAGGATTCTTGCCATGGGAGATTGCATCCTTAGTTAGTGGTGACCTAGATAATTACATGTTTAATTAGTCAAGGGGAGATCATGAGGTACACCCAATGCACATAGTTTTTACCACATAATGCCAATTTTATCAATACTTTACAACTAATGACTTGAATCAATTTATTCTAAGGTTCAAACATCATGTGTCAAACATAGATCAAAGGGTGAGTGTGTTAAATTATACACTAAAAGAAGATGTTATGACTTGGTGGGTAGTTCATAAAAGTAAATAGTTACCATAGGATAAGGCCTACAAACTATTGTGATCTCATTTTCAACTACCTTCTACTATTATGTAACAAGAAGGACAATGCCCTGAGATGCATGAGCATAAGTGTGTATATGTGTGGTATGTGCATAGGGTGTAGAACTCAAATATTGGGTACATATTTTCAAATATATTTTTTTAATGCTCCTAATATCCTAATACATGTACCAATAATTTAGATGTGAAACACATAATTAGCCTCAAGTAAAACAAGATTTCATTCAAACTTTTGTATTTTTAGGATGAAAATACTCTAGTGCATAATGCTTTGAAGAGTTTTAAAATATTCTTGTGTCATGGGTGAGTAGAAGACTTAAGTACTATGATAGATTCATCTTCATGGTAATAATAAGCTATAGATTTGAATGAAGCTATCCAACATTACAAGGCAACCAAATAAAAAGAGCAATTTTTTTGTCAAATCATGCAATAGGATTGTAGATGATGAGGAACTAATAGAGCCCAATGATAGTTATGAGGACCTAAATTTGAAGGTTTTATTTAAACTAGAATAAGAAATAAATCCACCAAAATACAAAATCATAGAAGAAACTGAAGATGTAAAACTATGAAATCTAAATTTTCCTAAATAAGAAGGATAGAGAACTCTGTGAGAGTTCATTCCCATTGGATTTTACAAGATATATCAAAAACCATTGAATAAATGTGTAAATTACATTGGGATAGAGTTTATTCCCAAGCTTGTGACTATAGGAGATTTATTGTCTTAGACTGTGATTTCTAAAGGGATACAACTATTATGATATTATCAAGATGTCTTTATAATCAAGTTTGGAGGGGTGAAGGGTGTAGATCCATCATGAGGATAAATGCACATCAAACTAAAGGAATATGAAAGACCTATGAAAAAGTGTCTATATTGACTAAATCCTAGCTTGAATCTAAAAGTAAAGTATAAAATGGATAAGATGAAGGAATTAAGCATCATCTATCAAGTGGTAGGTTAGTCAAGTGGTAGTGAAGCCTAATAAGTCAATGGAAATTAGTGTGTGTGGAGACAACCATGCACCGAATGATGTTTGTATTAATGATCCATTTCATATACCTTTTATAGATAAAGTTTTGGAATTAATCATAGGACATGAAGTGTATTCTTTCATAGATGGATTTAGTGGGTACCACTAGATCCCGATCGTAGTATAATATCAAACCAAAATAACTTCTATAATAGAATGGGGTTATTTTCCATACAAGGTAATGTCATTTAGTTTGAATAATACTCCAATTGTCTTCTCTAGGGCTATTATCATTGCCTTTGAGGATTGTATTCATGATTTCCTAGAGGTATACTTAGATGATTAGGTTGTATTTTCTTTATTCACAAGAGCACATCTCTAAATTCTGACTTATGTAAGAGCGTTCTTGAGCATTATGTATTGCATTGAATTTTAAAAAGTGATTGTTTATAACACCCTTTGGTGCCCTATTGGGGCATGTAGTGTGCATTGATGGTATTTTGGTGGATCAAGCTAAAATCATAGTAATTTTTAGAATGCCATCACCTTCAAGCTTGACAAAAGTAAGATATTTTTTAGGCTATAGAGGATATTATATAAAATTCATCAAAGGATATACAACTATATTTTCACCCATGGAGAAGCCACTATGCAAGGATACAAGGTTTTATGGATAAATGAGTTCTAAGTAGAATTTTTGGATCTAAAGTAAAGATCAGTTACATCTCCTATATTATTTTTTCTTGACTAAAACAAACTGTTTCATGTTCATGTGGATGATCTAGATACTATGAAAGAAGTTTTATCAGAAAAACTAAGAGATAGAGGATTGGAAGTTAACAATCTAATTTATAAAGTATATCATGACCATCACATTTGATCTAAATAATTCTTTCTAAATTATATGGTCTTACTATATGATAATAGATTTAGATCTTTCTCGGCAAGTTTCACCTTAGATGGAAGGCACCTTAAATCATTCATGACATCTTGTATAAAGGAACAATTATTTTAAATGATCTTTAGGTAACCTTATTACCAAGATGTGTAAATGGTTATAGGCTTAATCCTTGCCATCAATACTCTCTATCAA
The DNA here is from genome assembly GCA_037957365.1 of Torreya grandis. Taxonomy (NCBI): domain Eukaryota; kingdom Viridiplantae; phylum Streptophyta; class Pinopsida; order Cupressales; family Taxaceae; genus Torreya; species Torreya grandis. The sequence continues at coordinate 171,964 of JARHVA010004778.1, forward strand.
TTATCACAAAAATTTGAGAGAGAGTGATAAGTATCACCATGTAGTTGAAGAGTTTTTATTAATGTATTATTTTTGTATTTTGGTTTTAGTTTTGTGTGTGTTTGTATAGTGTGATATTTATATCATAAGACACTAAAATAAATTTTGATAAATCAAATTTGTAGCATGTGATAGATGAACAAATCTAACATGAAGGAAATATAATTATCATTGGTTACATAGGGATCATCATTTAAGTCTAGGAATGAGGCACTAGTAACTAAGGTACGAAAAAGGAACAATCAACATCATAAAAAATGTTAAGGATGATACACTTGAAATATTACATATTTCCCAAAGTAGATCAAATGTTAGAATGAAAGGATGTACAATAAAGGAAATTGGATAGGTGAGAAGAACATCAATAACTTCCATTGAGTAAATAAAGGGTTTGTGACAAATAATTTCAAATGTCCAATCATTAGCAACTAGTTGACATTAAATTTTCAAGTGAAATCATGTGTAACTAACTTAGCATATTCTAATCATTTTTTTAGATGGATTCAAGAGTAAAAATCTATATAACCAAGGGTTAAAATAACATAGAGACATTACACACTATTGTAAATAATATAGATCTATGATCTACATCTAATTCAACTAATTGTGCACAATTTTTTCATCAACACTAATACATCTAAAGAAATTGTTTAATTTCATCTACAACAACAAACATGGATCATGCATAATTGTTAATTCCACTCATATATACATAAAAGGAAGAAATTGGGATTGAATTAACACTTAGATAAACTAAATGCCATGATCTAGACCCTTTCAACATTATTGATGCTATAGAATCCAATATCTTTAACCCAAATCAACTAGAAGTAGCACAAGTAAGAGCTCTGACACTTCAACACCATCTATGAGGTTGTGATGCAAAGTGACTCATCAAGTTGCCTAACTTCAAACAGTTAGATGAGGTTATGCTAACACTATTTAGTAGATATAATGAGCGCATGATTCATATGTCATAAGATGTTACCATCTTCATCAATGTTGCAACCATGGCAAGAGCAACAGGACTTTTATCTCATGAAAATATCCTTTGTCATATAAAACCAAGTCTCCACCCATTCACTTAGACACAAAATAAAAGTATACTAGGGTATCTAGGGGTATTCTTATCAACATGATATATGACAGATCTATTTGCATTCTTTTTTAGTGCATAACCAAGTGGTTCTCATAAACTACCAAGAGTGCATGGTAAGTGATAAAAGGGGTCATTTACATTGCCTACCTTATGATAAAATGCTTGATAACTTTAATTGGCCTAAATTTTTAGCCTTTGAGATCATGAATAACATTAAGAACATTATCACAGAAAGATCATAGATGTTCTAGTATCAATTCTTGGTCCTCCTACTCTAGTTTACCCAATGGAAATCATCAGAGGGCCCAGTGAATCTAGATGAAGACTTTTGGCCTGTGACCACATTTACTAATCTCTTTTTGACTAAGATAGGGTAGTACTATGCTCAATAGGGTAATTCAATACATGGTGGATTGATGTCCAAGCCTTAATGATCTTACACCCCAGATTACCAAAGAATGTTCCATAGTGTTTTGGGTAACATGCATCTATCAAAAAGTTGTATGATGGAATCCACATCAGATTCAATGAGTTTCATAAGGCAATATCTACCCCACTACCATTCTTCATCACTATGTTAGATGCTAAGGCAAAATTAATCTAATAGAAATCCCTACCTTCTAGGTTATTATAACACATATGATTTATACCTCTAATCACATAGCCTTTGCCTACATAGGCATAATCCCAAGCACAAGCACCATTGTAGACAAAAGTAGCTACATTGTAAGCTAATAAGGGAAAGTGAAAGGCACCAACATGATGATATTAACCACCACCACCAAAGAAGAGAACATGTAATACCAAGTATTGGATAGACAACAAGCATGTTCTAAAAATCATTACAGAGTGTCACTTTGTAGAGTTAGGAATGGATAAATAGTAATTATTGTAGTCATTGGTCATAGACATTGGCAAAAATATTTATGATCAAGAAAAAGAGAAATAATTATTATTTTTAAAGGCAATACACACCTTATAGGTATAGAATTAGGTATGAACAGACTTGTGGGTTAATATTACCCAACCTCTTCCTTATATCATAGTATATGTTGTTGGGTAGGAAAAAGTGCACTAATGATTTCAAGCAAAAAAAATTTAGATGGATCTAGTTATAGGATCTTCCACTATACAGGAAATATACTCTCCTTTTCAAGAAAGTCAACCACCATCCCTAGTGTGTATGCTATAGACCCATTTTGTATCTAGGGTGTCTTAAATAATCCATTAATAGATGGTTACTTTTTTGATCTAGTGGTGGAGGTCGAACCATAGCAGACCAAAGGACTTAGGCAACAACCTCAAGAGATAGTTAAAGATTACAAGTGAAGATCACCTCATACCTCTACCTGATTCTAGATATAATAGTCTATCATGAAGAGGTACTATGGTTAAATAAAAATCATCATCTAATTCATAATCACCATTTGATTTTCCAACTCCTATGTAGGAGCTAAAGGAGGCAACTCTACCATAGCCTAAGTAGTTCATCCAACAAATAGAAATTTTAGCATAAGAATATGTTGTCATAGTGTAAAAATGAGAATAAAAGGTTCATTAGGTAGATGTAAAGAAAGATAAAAATTTATAAAAGAAGAATATGAAAGAAGAGGTAAAGCACAAAGCTATTGATGAGGAGGAATAATTGAATTAGCAAGTAAAAGATGAAGAATGTAGGAAAAATATTGAGAAAGCTAAGGCATAAAAAAAGGGATAAAGAAGTGGAGGTGAAGAAGAAATAAGAAGAAGAAGAAGCAATGAGGAAGCAAAAATAAAAATAGAATCAAGAAGTGCAAGGAATGCAACAAAATAAAGATGAAGTAGAAGCAATTGCAAAGGCTTGAGAAGCACAAAAGACTAAATAAGTGTTATGTAACTAGGAGGAGCAATCTGAGAGGAAGGTTGAGGATAAGGAGGCCAAAACCAAGGTTGAGGTAAAATCTAAATATAAGTCTGATGTGGAATCAAAATTTAAGGCAAAAGTAGAGAACATAATGCAGCCAGAAGTCACAACAAAGCCATAAATATAGACCACCAAGCTCTGAGACCTAGTAATCATTGTCCACATCTCAAGACTTACAATCTACTTAGGGAAGTGTGCAAGATGAGGCACCTTAAAATAAACCCCAAATCTATATCCAATGGTTATGGGAAGTCCCCACATCATCCATGCATCATAAATGTTTTATCTTCCCATGGTGTAGATCAAGAAGGCACTTATGATGATTGTGACTTCCATTTTTTTTGTGGCTATAATAGTGCATGAAGCATATCTTGATGTTTCCCAGGTTTTGCTTACTAATAAAATATAAATTGAAACTACCTTTCAAGATTAAATTATGTAGAAAGCTTAGGCCTTAGATCAAGAAGTCTCATAACTGTAGAGGACAATGTAGATCTTCACCTTCGATTCACTAATGTGTGCTAGCTCATTGATAACACATTCCCTACATTGGTCACCCAAGTCTTTGATGACCAAGTGATGTTGGAAGAGAATTATTTCTCATCCCTCTTGTCAAAGCTAAATAACAACTAGATTGTTTTGAACAAGCTACAATTGCTTCAAAAGGTAATAACATCAAAGCAGAGATAGAGGTACTTTTTGAGCTCTTGGAATAATATAAACAAGTTTTGGATACAACTTTAGTTTAAGCCAAATAAATCACACAAGGCATGCTTAATTAGAGGCACTATCTCACCAATCCATTATTTAAGGAAAAACCAAAGTTTGATAAGTCAAACAAAGCCAAAGAAGTGATGGAAGAACATTTAGCTACCTCGATAACAATGGAAATTGCACTCAAGTAGTTGATGAAATCATGCAACAATGTCATGTAGAAGCTATAGACATGGAAAAATGATATCATTAAAGCACATTTACTAGAATTCAAATTCAAATGCATATAAATCAACTAGAATAATTATCTTAGGATATCTAGATCAAAGTTTCAAATACTAAAGCACTCATCACCATCATAAAAGATGAAGATATTCATATTATGATGGTGTCCCAAGTCCCATTATGCATAATGTTCACTATGGTGTAGGAAGTTCTCACTGACTATAAAATTATAAAATAAGATTTATCACATCTAGAAAGCTCCATCACATAACTTATTAAAGATCCATGGTTTATTCTTCCTAACTAGAAATAATAAGTGCTTCATCAAAGGAATATGGCCATGATTTTATAGCCAGTGATCCAACAATAAAAACCACATCTACCACCAGATTCTATAGCTTCAACTTCTTCTACATCTCAAGTAGAATAAACATCACAACACCCACAAGATTAGTCAACGTATAACATGCCACCTCCTTCTCAGTAGGTACTATACACACTTTAAATTTCTTAATTTTGAAGAATGTTTGCACACTCCAATAGGATGGCCTTAATAATTAAGAGTGTGTTGAGATTAATTGAAAACCTATAAAGGGCAGCCACATGTTAGGATAATCTATTAAAAACTTAAAAGGGTGGTGGACTAGTATGTTACTTAGTTGAAAACCCAAAAGGGTAGCTAATTAGTGTGAAAAGGGTGAAAACTAATAAATGACACCCAAAGTGATTACCACAACTTATGTTTCTAGTTCAATTCCTTGGCACAATCAAAGTTTTTAGCTTCAACACAGGCCACATTTTATGTGACTTTATCTCAAGATGAGATAACTATTTAAGTCTAGGAAAGTGTTCAGAGTAGAATAGGTCTACAAAAATTTTAGAGTTTAATTGGTAGACACATGTGTGAATCACATTATTTTATGTTTTATATATCTTTTTGTATGCATTCAGCACTTGAAAGCATAGTTATAGTCTACATAATGTGAAGAGTCCTTCCTTTAGATATATCAAAAGGTTAGAATATGAAGTGACATCACTTTGTAAAAATCTATAAATAGCACTCATTTGTATTTTAAAATGGTTTCAATGTGATAGATATTAATATGAAGTTTTGAAATGGTTTCTCTTTAGGTGTCTTTTATCATTGTTCAGTGCATAGTGAATACTCTATTTTCCTAAATATGTTAATCATGTATATTATTATACATGTTCTTTACCTATTAACTTTGTGTTTCATGCATAAATATATTTTTTTACTTTTGAATGGCTTAATTTAGTTTGATTTACTATTTTTTTAATATTTATGTCACACTTTACACAGTTATCCCTGCATTAGCATATTATAATGGGTTTTCCAAGAATCTATGTTAACACTTATCAAGATCTAGTAACTCTGTATGGGATGAAACTCATTGTCCATTTACCTTATTTGAAACATATGATATTGTATGTATTTTCATTGATTGAGGTAACATCAGATTATAATCTACACTACCAATCATCTGAAAGACTTGATAAGGGCCATAATTAGATTTTCTTATATGGTTTTAAATGCACAAATATCTAATATCCAACTTCAAAATTTATTTTACTATTGTGATGGTAATCTTGTTGATTTATGCAATTCCTCATCATTTACAAGTTCTTTTTGAGACTAGAGAGTACCTCATGTTGGTGTTGAATGTGTTCTTTGAATGCTCAAGCATTTCCCTAAACTCTCAAAGATGAGTTTTTGGATCATGGATGGAATTCATATAGTTCCATAAAAGGATACATTTTGTTTGAGGTATGATAATAAGTTTTATACCAACATTCTTCTCTTATCATCCATTAAACCCATATCTATTTTTTATCTGAAGTAAAAAAAAGTAAGATAACCCTCTAAGCACTTGTTGACCACCTCAATTTTTACATCATATTAGAGATGATAATATGAGATAAGATCTATTTGGGTACCAAAACATGAGAATAATTTCATCCACAAATTATTGGTAAAGATAGGATCATGACCACTTACTATTATCTTTGAGGTACCATGTATATTTTGAACTATATCCATAAAGTATGGATGTACTATCCTCACTAAAAATAGATGTGATAATTTGAAAAAAGGGGAATTTTGGTGAGTCTATCGATAAAAATCTTGATGATAATTTCCACTTCATATTTCATTAACCCTATGGTGAAATCAATGGAAACCTCCTCTTACCTTTGGCTAGGAATAGATAGAGGTTTTAACATACCCTATATCTTGATTATCTCACCTTTGTTATACTAACACACCATACATTTTTCCACAGAATTCTATACTTTACCTTTTATTCCTTCCCAGAAATTCTTGCTTGAATATATGATAAATTTTTAAGAAACTTGAGTGCCTACCTACTAGAGAAGTGTGGAGCCTATAAGCACCTTATGCTTAAGGGTTGGGTTTTTTCATAGGTAAAACATATTCTTGTACCATAGAGTATCCCCTTTCCATGTAAATTTATGTAATAATCCTAAATCTAGTTATATCTTTTCAATGAGATCCTATTTAATTATATGTTGTAGAAAAGTTTATTGGTTTAGATTTTGTGCCTAGTCGTGCACTTAACAGTTAAGCTAGGTCAGTTTTATACTTGGTACAACTAGGTAAGAACATGGTAAAGTCTATTATACACAAAATTTAACACACTACTATGTTGGCATCAATTTCACATAAGGTGCAAGCCTTGTACACTCACTTGAAGTGCAACAAAAAAGGAACTGAGCCCGCATTAGGCTAGTTGAAACATGGCATAACCTTGGGGTTAATAAGACTTGATCACTTGTGAAGTGTCTTAGGTAGCCTATCAATGATAGGATATTCTAGGGAAGCTCATTAATAATGAGCCTATTCAAGGGTGTAAGTCTTATGGTGCAGGTTCATATCTAGCTAGGTAGAACTCTTATCAGTATAAGCTAAGGGGATAGTGAGTTAAGGGTCATTTAGGCACTTAGTCGAGTCATAGGGATGGCTTATGTTCAAGTGATAATTATTCAAGTTATCACTCTAGGCATGGGTCTTAAGGCCTTAATGCACACTAATCTCAACACTTATTTTATTTCGTAGGTATGCCAAAGTCACTATATGGCACAGCAATGCCCTTAGCGACCTGGGATGGACCTTTATACCACAATACATTTAAAGCATGAAAACTATATCATTATTCCTATAAAACTAAAGTCATAAACATATAACAGTGCTAACTATATATGAATAATCAACACCCCATTGCTTCGATAACATTCTTCATTGATTTATAGTTTCAACAAACAATGTTTAGGACATGAAAACAAACATGTGATCATCTTTGAAACTACTCATGCCTAGTGGCTCACAAGTGAGCTTCGACCATAAATTATACATTCTAACCTAGTTCATATAGATTAAAAAATACTAATGATGACTCTTGATTTTAATAGAGCTTTGATAACCATAATCACCTCTCTTTATATTTAGGTTCAAGCTCATTTAAATAGGTGAAGGAATATCTTCTTTCCAGGTAGAATGAGTGCATGACAAATGTTGAGCCATCATTGTGGGTTATTATGTTGTCAAATCCACTACTCTGACACCCATGCTCTCTAACCACCATGTGCAATCACTCAACAAGATTCTTCTTCAAATCCAAGCAATAAGCAACTGCCTACCAACTGGTGCAAGATCATTAAAGATTCTTCCAACTAATGATAATGGTTTCAAAAGGGAAATAATTTACATGACTACCATGCATCGAGATATGTCAAGTTGGTGTGGTCCACTAGGTAAGTTATCAAAAAGGGGCCCAACATTACCCCACAAAATTTCTAGTCCACCCTAAAATAGTCTTTTAGTGCCTTTGGTACACAAAATTCAGGCACACCTTGCTCAAGTTCTACCTTGAAGTTTTCAAATCCATAGATAGTGAGCTTGATCTCTTCAATGATGACTTCTACTTTAGTTGATGTAGATTTGAGGGTGAGTATGTTTGTGATTTTTAATTATTTTATGAAGGATTGAATCCTTTCCCTTACTTGCCTTACCCCACTATCTAGGATAACCCCTTACTAACTTGCCTTCATTTGGAAGGCACGGAAGAGTGCCTGCAAGTCTTGCTCCTGGGTCTTTAGTTGGGTACTTAGGGTGTTGACCTTATTCATCACTTGTACATGCTTGGTTTTATCTAGTTTGAAGGAGTATTAGAACAAGGCATCTTTTTCCTCCTTTGCCTTTTTTAGGCATGCATCAATGATAATTGTTTGGGTGGTAAAGTTATAAAATATGATATCTGCTTCTTCCACGCTCTCTTCTAGTTTGGTGAAGAGGTCTTCTACCACATATAGATTTTTGTTTATTTCTCTCTTCATGGCCTCATAGGGTTCTTCCTTCTCCTCGGGCACTTGATTCATCAAGGGAAGCATTTGTTCTACCATCATGCAAAATTGATCAACCTTTTTCATCTCCAAAGTATCCACACCATCTAAAAAGTATGGCTCTACCTCTTTTATATGTTTGAATAGGTTTTAGAGTTTGAGATTAATTGCCTTTAATTCCTCCTTTACTTTGAGGGCAATGCCTTTTCACTAGGTGGCATGAACATCATTGATAATGTTCTTACATGCCACTTCGAAAGTCATTTTGAGGAGGGTGTTAACTGACCTCACAAGGCTCATATCCCTAGTATTCACTAGTTGGTAGTCATGCCCCTCCTCTGGCTTCTTTATGCTTTGGATTTATTTCTTTAGAACCTTGAACTAAGGCTCATCCCTGTATCAATCAAGAGCAAAAGAGACTTGATGGCATGTTAGTGTTGTGGTAGTTTTGGGGTACATGTACTCCATCATGAAAAATCCATCTTCTTCAGTGAATCCCCATAGCATTTTTTCCTTATAGTTTGGCTCATACTCTTCTTCTTCTACTATCTCCTTCTCTTCTCCACTAGTACTAGTGCTCCCTCTAGTGCCTTCTTCCTCTCTTTTTTATTCTTCTTGGGGTTCTTCATTGGACTTCTCCCCATGGTCTACTTCTTCTTCTTCATTGGCACTTAACTCACCATCATGTTCTTCTTATCATAATGGTTATTTAGTGGGCTTTTCTCCCCTTATCCATTTCCTATTGTCATGGCTCTTCAGTGCGAGATTCCTCAATGCTAGCCTCTCTCTCCCTTGCCCAAATAGAGTCTCTACTTCATTTTATATTTATTTTTATAAGGTGTTATTATCACCTTTTTTATCTTCAGGTGCCCCTTTTAAACTAGGATGAACCTATTGTGCATCTTCTTCTACCATCTTGATAAAGGCACTAAGCACCTTTTTTGGTACCTTTTCCTCTCTAGGTTCCACATTATTGACAACCTTCTTCTTATCTCTTTCCTTCACCATCTTGGCCCTTTCTTCATGGGCTACCTTTTCCTCTTTTTCATTCTTTCTAGACTTTTCTTCCATGGCTTTTCTTTCTACTTCCTCTTCCTTGTCTTTCCCCTTTCCATCCTTCCTCCATGTGGTTTGCACTACACATTTATTTTCTCTCACCTTTATCTCTTTGGCCTCTATTTGATCAATTTCAACATGGGACATACCCTTAGCCCTCATATCCTCTTGTTTTTAGTGAAAATTTAGCACCATATTGATGTGTTCTTGACCTAAGCCTTTGTCCTCCCATTTTCACTTCAACTCTTCTTTAGTTGGTGTGTTTGAATGTGTTGCTTCTTTAGGTCCTTCTCCTATTTCTCCTTCCTTCTTCCTTTATTCCTTTTTCCCCTTCATCTTTTATGCCTTGCACTCCTCCTCTTCTTTCCTTCGCTCCTTCACCTCAACCATCTCAATGACCTCTTTCAACATTCCAACCTTGGTCATTTATTATTTTTTCTCCTCCATCTCCTATGCCCTCTATATCTCAGCTTCACTAAAGTTGATTTTCTTCCATCTTTGCATCATCTTATCTAACTCAATTTAAGGTGGTGGGGATGAGGTCCCTTCACTTAATGAGGAGTCATCTTCCTTGGGCACAATATATATGCCCCTCCTGAATATTTCTTCTTCCATCTCCTCTTCCTCCCCTTCCTTTTTTATATCAAAAAGAACTATCTTGGGCACTAGAATATGTACCTTCCCCTTCTTATTTGTGTTGGGATATGTCTTTGGCACAAATTTCATGTACTTATTGGATGGGGTCAAAGGAGAAGCTCCTCCACCTAATGTAATTTTTAGCTTCAATCACTCCTCTATTTCTTCCAAAGTATTCCCCTTTTCCTCTGGGGAGACTTATTCATTTCTAGTGGCACTGAGGTCCCTTCATCACTGATTTGGATAGGAAAATCAGTGCTTTATGTTGCACTTTCTTCCTAGGTTGTCTTATTCTATGGCTTCTTTCAAAATTAATCTTATGGATGAAGCCAATTATGGTTTCCTTTAGGAGGGGATTGATTTATGTACAATCCAACTCATCATCTTCATCTTTGATGGCTCTTCCATTGGCATGGATGAACTGGCACAGTAATCTACACCTCTCCATATCTAGTTCTTTGAATGAGATGTCTAGTTGTTATGCATTAGGGATCCACCATAGTTCATCTCTGAAATATCTCATTGAGAAGGCATAGGGGAGCTTCAGCCACCCTAACATGTTGCCATCAACCAACAACAAGCACACTACATAGTAGTGTTGTATCACAGTAAAGGTTGCCATTCAATAAAGGCTCTTGGGGAGCTCTTGATGAATGCACCACTCTAGTTCAAAGGCTTCTAAGTATTTATCATACCCATCACATCATGTATGCTTTATATTTAGTGTTAAAGAGGTGGGGCAAGTAAATTCTCTATATTTTTGTGCTAAGGAATCATTATGTTTTAAGAAAACCTAGAGATTGTCCTCATTCCCATTTGGGATCCCAATTTCCTCCATGATAATCAATATAAGGATAGACCCTGACCTGAAGGTCCTCTTCATACTATGGCACTCCAGCGCATTTTTCACCAACTCCTTGGAAATGAACTTTACAATATTAAATTGCACACATTTCACCATGTGATATGTGATGCATAGGTATGCCTATGATACATCAGTCTATCAACTGCCTAGGCATAGTTTAGAACTTACAAGGCATGTTGTTTCCCTCATGTTAGGGTCCTTTCACTTGGTGATGGGGAACATAAAAACCCCTTGAAATATTTAAGGAGTTGAGCTATGTGCTCCACATCTTCATCCTCATCCATTACTTGATAGATGTCTCTTCTAGCATATGGGAGCCCAGTTATTCTCTTAATTAACTGTGCAAAAATCTTCATGTGCTTACCTAAAAAGTATATGTGGTCCTTATAGACATGCAAGAGTAGAAACTATATAAGTTCCTTTGGCTTCTTAAAGCAAGGTAACTCATAAATTTGATTTACATCAAAAGAGGTCAACTTATCTTGAATTGAGAAATCGAACAGGGCATCACCTTGTAGCATCTTACTCCCTGTGTCCACCATCTAATCTTGCACCAAGTCTTACAAGTGACTCGATATCCAGTGGTGATACTCCTTTATCTAGAAGACATGCATAAATGAATGCCAAATCTCCCCTAATGCAACTTATTTAATAGATTTCATGAACAAATATGACATCTTTTTTATCACCCTAGTGTTAACTTCTATGATGTTAACTATTTCAACCAGATGTGCCTTGGTTTTGGCAGCTATCATTTCTTCCACAATCCTAACTTGCTTGGTTTCTTTTATGCCTCTATGGAGCTTGATGCCTTGTGTTTATTCACCATCCTGAATTACTTATTTTGAACCTTGGTGGGCATGAGTTGTTAATGCCTTGAATGGTGGCTAATACTTTTGTAGTCACAAGATATGTGGTTGTACCTTCAGCTCCCAAGCTTCATTGGAGATTAATTGTGGCTTGGGTGATAACTTCTTGCTCTAATTGTTTATTTCCTACACAATTCTATCTCCACACCTCTTCAAATTGGACTTATTGTGAATGTAATCCTCCTCAATATGTTGTCATTTTACTCTTGGTGCTTGAAGTGCTCAAATTCATGCTATGACAGGGTTTTTACCTTTGACTGTCTAGTTTCTTTCCTAGGTTCTCTCTAGGTCTTAAATTATCTTAAACTTTGTAACCTAATCAAGTCTATCATTTTTCATTTTATACCCTTCTCTATCATATACTATCATTAATGTGGGCTTTATGGCATAGGTGACTTTATTTCTTGAAAAAAAATTAAAATCTATGAAATCCTCTAAAATTCTCAATGCATTAATTGCATATCTTTGTGCCTTCACAACTGCTTTATTAAATGTTCCCTAATGATAATTTGGTGAAGTGACGTTAAATTCAAATAGTCACTTCCCACTTAAATTTGGGTGGACACTATATGTCTTAGATGATTTCCCTTTATAATTGTTCACTTGGCATAACCTTCACCTTCCTTGTGGCAACCCGGGCATAGCACCTCACATGTGTGTGATTCAACCTCCTCAGTTTCACTTTTTCCTCTAGTTGTGGTTCCATTTTAAGCATATTTCTCTATCTTAGTCAATTCCTTACACTTAATCTTTCCTTAGCCTATCTTACCCCATACAAATCCTTTGCACTAGCCCTCTAATGCTTCATCATATGTTTCTATAGTATTTTATACAACCAAATTATGCATCTTCAGTTTTTATCTACCACCCAACCATGTTGAGAATCTTCACCTTATTCATTTTATTCTTACATCTTCAAAGTATAGAAGCTTCCTCATGCCTAGAAACTTAGGCATTTGGCCCTAAGTGATTATAAAGTAGATGGGCTCAACTCACCTGACTCCTATTATGCACATAATCACTAGAGTAATTCATTCTTGGGATTCCAAGAGCCCTAAAATGATCACCTTACACACATGGATCTTGCACAATTTTCACTTATATTTGGTGAGTTTCACACACACATAACTTAGGTGTCTAACCTCATGTGCTGATATGGTGAAAAAGCTTGACTCACTTGATTAGGATTATACATGAGAGGAAAGGTGAATTCACTAGAGCTAGACTAGATTCACGTGCCCATAAAATAGGTGTCATGGCCTCATGTGCTCAAAAATCATAAGTTTTTGATTCACCCCACTGGAATTATGCATGAGTGATAGCAGATAAGTCCTTGTGGCTATTGTGAATTACATATTGCTTCTTTACACTATACAAAAAATAGAAATAAAATTAAAGAGATCAATTTGGCTTGTGCTAAATTATCTTCTGGTCAGCTCAACTCCAACTGACTAGTGACTAAGAGGTTGATGTATTTATGGAACAAGCACCATCCTACTACCAATATAGATTTAATTAGTTTCTATTGAAATGCCTTGTTATCATTTTTCTAGATAATCCAATTTTTATGCACCTATCTCCAATATCTAGTGGATGATGTTGGGGCCCATCCACCTTATTTTTAATTTACCTAGGTGCTTAAAGTACTTAGAATCATAGAATAGCACCAATGTTACTCCTTCAGTTATCTCTTTATGATTTATATGTTTGTCATGCTAGTGCTGCTGATGTGCCTTATTGATTTTTTGACTCCATCTTGCTTGGGAATGCTTCTCATCTAAGTGTTCCAAGTCTTCCAACTTTGTGCTTAAAGATTCTTGGTCATCTAGATGATCAATCCATGAAATTCATAAAGATGGCACCAAAAATTCCATGGGAAGAACTAATTCATCATCAAACACCAGTAGAAATGGTGTAGTCTTATTTAAGTGCTTGTAGGTTGTGTGGTACACGCATAGTACCATTGAAACATGATCATCCCAATCCTTATGATCAATGTCACATATCTTCATAAGGCACATTCTTAGGATTTTATTAAATGATTTAGCCATGTCATTTGCCTATGGATGATATGGGGTGGTCTTGTGGTGAACCACCATGTAATCATTTAAAATAATGTGTACATCTCATTGATGAAATGAGTGCCCCTATCACTAGTCAAACTTAATGGGCACCCATAACAACTTATAATTTTCTCCCAAATGAAGCATATGGTTGTTATGGTTATGTAGTCTTTCATTAGTATAGCCTCAGCCTACTTATTAAAATAGTTATTTGTTACCAAAATATACCTTCCACCTATGCACCATGTTGTAGGAGTATTGGCCTAAATAAATCAATGGCCCATTTATTGAATCGTGCCTAGGTAAGAATGGGGATGAGAGGCATCTCATCTTAGTGGTTGGGTTTTTTAGTGCATTGGCATATGTCACATGCCTTGGTGTACTCCTTTGCATCTTAGAATAGACTTGGCCACCATAAGCCTAACTGTAATACCTTTCACATCATTGCCTCTCCTCTATAATGGCCTTTTGTAATTCCCTCATGCACTTCCTATAGGATGGAGCCCCATTCATGTTCTAGAACATACCAATGCAAGACATCATCTCTAATTAGTTTGTATAGATCCCCCTCAATAAGTTGGAAGAGGGTGGCATGAACTAAACATTGTTTCTTCTCCTTAGTTGACATGGTCTAGGGTGCAAACCCAAACATTAGGAAGGTGAAAATATCTACCAAATATTTAGGTACATGTTGGACTCTATATAGCTACATGTTTTGCATGTTGTCCTCAATTGGTATCACCACATTGCTAAAATTGATGTGAGATAAATGGTCTGGCCACAAGTTTTGCTTTCTAGGTTTAATGAAAATAGAGAACTAGAATTCTAGGAATAGGATTATCCATCTACATATGCACCCGTGTAAAATAGGCTTATTCACAAGGTAGTTGAGCACCTCATGATCAATGAAAAATATGAATGGAGTCACCAATAGATATTGCCTAAACTTTTGTAAAGCATAGACCATTGTTAGTGCCTCATGCTCAATGGTGGTGTAATTTTGTTCTACTTCTGTTAATTCCATTATTGCGAAGGATATGGGATGATCCATCTTGCCCTTTCCTAGTTGCATGAATATGTCACTAATTACAGAACTTGAATCATTGACATGGATGTGGAAAGGAGTAGTCTAGTCTGGAAATTATAGAATTAGTGTGCTATCCAATTTAAACTTCAATGTTTTAAATGCCTCTTCTTGTGCCTTACCCCAATAAAATAGGCCAAACTTGTGAAAAATATCCTCTAGAGGCACTATTATTCTAGCATAGTTCCATATAAAATTCTTATATTAGCCATAATAGCTTAGAAAGGTGTGAATATATATCTACATTAAAGGAGTCTAGAGCTAAATCATGATGGCTATCTTCACAAGGTCAACAGGTAAAACATATTTGTAGATGATGTGCCTGAGAAATGTTCTAAATGGGGCTATGAAGACAAAATTATTCAAATTTAAAGATATCTAAAGATGCATGTACCTCTCAAACATGAGGCATATATTTTCATAGTGGTCTTTTACAAGGCCATATATAATCTAGTCATCAAGATAAACTTGGAAGAACTTATGGATGAAATCCTTGAAAGTAGTGATCACTACCTTAGAGAATATATCTAGCACATTATTGAGTCAAAGGGTATCACATTATAAGAAAAATAACCCCATGCAGTTTTAAAGGTTATTTTGGGCTTATCCTCCTCCTCAATTTGCACCTAATGTTAGCCCAAGAACTCATCAATGAAAGTGTAGATTTTACTACCCATAACACCATCTAGGACCTCATCAATGAATAGGGTCAAGAAAAAGTCAGTGACACAGGTGGAATTCAAAATTTGATAGTCGATGAAAATCTATATGTGCCCATCCTTCTTGATGATTATGACCATTGAGCTCACCTATTTAGACTCTTAGATAGGGTAGATGATGCCCATGGCTAGCATTCTATCTATCTTTGCTTTTACCTTGATGTGGAGGTTAGGATTCATTCTATATGAGCACTTTTTAATAGACCTTGTACCATCCACCAACTTGATGCTCGTTTTTCCAAGGGAAGGTTAGGTTCCCTTCATGTCTCAGTAGCTACATGGGAACAAGTCATAAAATTCCTTTAGAAGGTATACAATTTACACCATGCCTACCTTAGACCAGTAAGTGCCTATAGTGGCAATCTTTGGCTCACCTTCTATGTTGATGTCTACTTTAGTGGTCTTGAGTGGCATATGGTAGGGTTCATTCCTCTCCTGATGAGAGTATTTAAATTTCCTTATCCCCATAGTTGTTTCAATTCAAATATGCATTGTATCTTCTTCATCTAGGGCACTATCATCCACAAGACACACAAGTTTTTATCTTCCTGTTAAAGCCTTCCTATTGTGATCTTTCTAGGCATCATCATCTTCCTCATTAGAGTCACTATTAAGTGTCTTTTCTTCAAATAATGTTAAGAGTGCTAATCCTTTCTCCTTAAACATGTCTTTAAGGCACTCTTCTAAGATGGTAATGTCCTTAAATACTTCCTTATGAATGACTTATATGACTCTAGTAGCTCTAAGTTCTATGAAGAGAAGGAGAAGGTGTGCATGAACCTCTCCTTAAGTATCTCCTAGTTTCTAGTCTCATAAAAAGTTTCATTAACAATGTACCACACTCATGCCCAAGTTTTTAAAGTCCTATAGAAGACATGCACCCATAGGCTTCTTGGCACGTTCTCACCATAAATATTCCAAGTTTATTCACACACATGCACATGTGTGATTAGATCATAATCACCTAAGTAGGTATGTCCAAGTCCTCATTACTCTTTCCAAACCTAGTGCATATTGTTACCTTCACATCTTTCCATTTCGGCAAGCTAGGTATTTGCACTATCCACTAATGAGAAGCAGTGCTCTTTAAGGTATGCACTAGTGTGCCCATTCTATCTATTTCCTTAAAGATGCAAGATTTAATGTCATGGGCATACCTCTCTATAGGCTAGCTTCCTTCATACTTTGGGAGTGTTAAAATATTCCCTTTACTTAGCTAAAAGGCCCTTTTCTCTACCTTTATAGCATGAGAAACCCATTTTTTCTAAATACAATCAATCTTAACTAGTCCTATTTTGGATGGTCTGGGCTCAGTTGTTCATACTAGGTGGCATCTTCAGCTAGTGACTTCATAAGCCTCTTTGACCACCAATCATAGGCTATGTCAATTGTATCAAAATTTTATTATCCATCTTCCCATTTGAGCACTCCCTATTCACTTGGGTTAAAATTCTCAATGCCCTACATTTTGATGTGATAAATGTGGTTGATCTCATATTTAAGATCAACACTCTCCACATATGGAGGCCCTTGATTGCTTGATAGGGGGATCACCACCCTTTCTTTACCATTCTCAAAATTCATGTAGTGCTTATTGAAGTGCTAATTTACATTATTAGCATATCACCATGGCCTACATAAGAGCACTGGATAGCTATATTTCTCTACCAATTCGATTAACTCAAAGTCATCTAAAAATTTGGTGCCCATGATATCTATAATGGTGCCTTTCAAGATGATAATAGGTTATGCTCAGGTTTTGTTGGCCATAAACAACATATGTGGGGATGGCTTTAAGAGTGGTCATCCCATCTTCTCCTAGGCAATTTTGGTCAAAATGTTAACCTTGATACTCATATCCATAAGGACCTCACAAATAGAGCATCCATTGATGGTGGCATTTATTAGTAGTTCTTTGTCATACTCTATATTTTGAGTATGCCTTAATTCACATTCCCACTCCATTTGTGGCATAGAAACTTCAATCATCTAAGGCATTACCTCTTCCTTTAGTCTCTTCCTTATATGCTCTAAAATCAAGTTTTTTAATAAGGGTAGTATTACCTTGATTTTTAGGAGGTGAAGTATCTTGATTAACTCCTAAAATTCAGTCCCTTGGCTATCTTGCTTCCTACTTGAGGCACTTGCATGTGTCTCTAGATCCCTAGCTAGTTGGAGCTCTCCTTGAAAATTTTGTATTATGTTCATGGCTTGTTATAAGAAATCTTTCTATTAGACCAAGTCAAGTTAGGGCACAACTCCTAGTGTAGGTCATGTTATTTGTTCAATGTAACTTAGCTTGCTATACTCCAAGCACAATAATTTTGTTAGTGCAATAGGTGGCTAAGTGTTGAACCCACTCTAAGTTGTGGTCTGCACCTTAGGTGGTTTGTTAAAAGTCTGTTGTAGCTTAGGAGCCCATTTTTCTTCTTTTTTTTGTGTTTAACCATGGTGGCACCCTTATTTGCACCAGGTTGACCTTGAGTCATCTTTTTATATAAATCTGGGTAATCCTCAACTACATGTGGTCCTTGACAATACCTATACATTAGGTGCATGGGGTAGTCATGTTAGTAAAACTTAGCTGACCCACACTTTTAACATGATCACAGTGGGAATATTCCTCTACCATGTCCTCCACCTTGCTTGTGCATTCCTCACTAATTTCTATAACCAGTATTTTGCTAGCCATAGCCTTCATTTTTTTGGCTTGCCTACCCATCGATTATGGTTATTACCTACCTTGTTCATTTTTCCATATTTTGGCACATCTCATCAATGAATCAATAATCTATTATTGAATGAGTAGAGGCATCACACATCTTAAAATATATGGTAGTGTTTACTTAACTGGCACATTATAATAGGGGATATTTTTGAGAGTCATCTGACCCATGACAAACTTTACTATTGATAAGTAAGGTGAAAACATTTATAGCTGAGTAATTATTCTTTTTATTCCCCTCCATCTCATAGTAGGTACACCACAATCAACTATGAGTGTTATGCATCAAACCAACAGTCAGCATCTATAACTGAGAAGCCATTGACATGATCTATACCTCCATAAATGGGTTGATCTTAGTGTCAATGTTGCTTACTACCTCAACTCAAATCATGGATCCAAGTGCTCCATAGGGGTCTATGAAGGTCTTCATAGACAATTCTCTTTTGAAAGGTACTAGTAGGTCCCCAACAAACCATTGCACATGTTGGGAAGGGTGGATATCATATAAATTCTTCAAAAGGAGGGTTTTAAACCACACATCATATAGGTGCATACTCTTAGATATCCCTTGGCTAATTTTCTTGAGCATCATGATGCTCTATTACTCAAACTCAAGAATATCAAATTCATTTAAGAAGGCCTCCTTTAGTATATCATAATCAACCATGGCCTAGTTCAGATCAAATTTTTGATACCAAGTATAGATATGATCTAGCAAGGTGGTCATGAACTAAATCACCTTATACTCTAATTGGGTAATACCCTGAGTACACCATTGAAGTTTACACTTAAACATATGCTCTATAAAATTCTCTATAACATGATACTTGGGCAAGTGCATCACCATTTTGTAATAATTCTACTAAGGGGGTGGTGTTGGAGTTTGAGGCATTTTCCCCCTTGACATGGATGTTGGAGGTGATCCTCTAATGCCTTTGGGTGTAGGGTTAAACACTAACCCTATTGGTATAGATTTCATCATCAAGCTCGATAGCATGTTTTTGCTCACTTGTGGCATCAGGCCACTTCTTTTGGGTTATTTCCTAGTCGATGCAGTTAATATCCTATGAATGAAAATGCTTACACTTATGTTTTTGATTCCTAGGTTGGAAACCACTAGTCTCATGGCATTTTGGTTTAATTCTTTGTAAGGTATCACTTGTTTAATTACAAAGTCTTGGTTTAAATCTTGAAGTCTATCAAAGTCAATGTTGATAATAGGGTCATTTATCATTCTTCTATCTTCTGGTGGAGAATCCTACACAGAGCTTACACTTTAGGTTAAAAAGGGGTAGTTACTTCTAGCACATCCTTATTTATCACATCTTGTAGGAACACAAGGCATTCTATACCTAATTTTTGAACTCAGTCTCATGCTTCTTTCTCTCTCCCATCACACTATTAAAATTCAAGGGATCCTTCCCCATGCCCTTCCTACTCACTATGGGTCCTCTTAACACTATTGAGTTTTAGATCCTCTACCAGCCTACACCTTCACTTGTTATAGATCTATCTTCTAAGCTCTTAGGTTTTAGGTTTCTCATCCCTTTTAATTATTCCTCGCCTATAATTCCCATTCTCACCTTCTACACTTGTTCATACGTACAAGGATTTTAGACTTCCATATTTATAGTTTCAATATCATAATCCACCAGTAATTTATTTAGTTTAATACCAATCCCTCTTATGAATGCAACCCTTGGTTTGTGAAATAACTTATACTATATTTCTTAAGAGCAAGAGAAGGTTGACACTAAAAATTCCAACACATAGTTGTTCATTGCATCACTCTACCATTTGTCTATAGTGCACATCTAAACATCATCTAAGTTCTCAAGCCCCTCTATGCACTTCTTAGTCCACTCAAGGCACTGGTTGTAGCTTCATCTTCTATAGGTGGTATAGGTAACCAACCAATGGTACATATGCTTAGGTAGTTCATAAAATAACACCTCATATAGAGCATCATATAGGTTAGCTTGCACCCATTATCTTAGTTTTTGTCCTTGGCATGTTGGATGCTTATGTACGAAACTATCTTCCACTTGTTCTAGCTAGCACTCAATGTTCTCGAGTGATAATTAGATCATCATCTTATTTCACCATTGTAGTAAAAAAATTCAACTTGGGTCTCAGTAATGGAACTAAAATGTTGTATGAAAATTCATTGGTTTAGATTTTTTACCTAGTCATGCACTTAGTAGTCAAGCCAGGTTAGTTTTATACTTGGTATAGCTAGGAACGAGCATGGTAAAGTCTATGGTGCATAACATTTAACACACTACAATAATTGCATCAATTTCACACAAGGTGCAAACCTCATGTGCTCATATGAATCATAATAATAAAGGAACTAGGCCCGCATTGGGCTAGTTAAAATATGGTGTAACCTTGGGGTCAATAGGACTTGATCATTTTTGAAATAGCTTAGGTAGCCTATCATCACTAGGATATTCTAGGAAATCTCAAAAGTCATGAGCATATTCAAGGGTGCAAGTCTTATATTATAGGTTCATATCTAGCTAGGTATAACTCTTATCAATATAAGCTAGGGGGATAGTGAGTTAGGGGTCATTCAAGTACTTAGTTGAGTCATGGGGATGACTTACGTTTAAATGCTCATTCTTCAAGTTAGCACTCTAGGCATAGGTTTTAGGACCTTGATGCACATTGGTCTCAATACTTAATCTATTTTATAGGTATGCTAAAGTCACTATAAGGCACAATAATGCCATTAGCAACTTGGGATGGACCTTTATACCATAATACATTTAAAGCATGGAAACTATATCATTATTCCTATAAAAATAAAGTCACAAACATACAACAGTGCTAACTATATGTGAATAATCAACACCTCATTTCTTTAATAACATTCTTCATTGATTTACAGTTTCAACATATAAATTTCAAGACATGAAAACAAACATGTTCTCCTCTTTGAAACTACTCATCCCCAGTGGCTCATAAATGAGCTTGGGCTATACATTCTAGATTCTAACCTGGTTCATATATATTATAAAATACTAAGGATGGCTCTTTATTTCAATAGAGCTTCACTAACCATAATCACCTCTCTTTATCTTTAGGTTCAAGCTCATTTAAATAGTTGGAGGAGCATCTTCTTACCAGGTGGGATGGGTGCATGTTATATGTTGAGCTATCACTAGGGGTTGTTATACCATCATCTCCACTACTCTGACACCCATGCTCTGCAACCACCATGTGTAAGCACTAAACAAGATTCTCCTTCAAACCTAGACACTAAGTAACTACCTGCTATCTGGAATAAGATCACCAAAGATTCTTCTAGCTAGTATTAATAGTTTCAAAAGGGCAATCATTTGCATGACTACCATGTATCGAGATGTGTCTATCTAGTGTAGTTCACTTGGTAAGTTAAAAAAAGGGGGCCCAACATTGTATCATTATCCCACTATGGTCTTACATCATCCACCCAATCTACATATAATATGTACATATACAATATTGTCTCTATGGATTCATCATTTTAGATAGTGCATTAGCCATGACATTCTCCCTTCCCTTCTTGTATAAAATATAAAATTCATATCCCAACATCTTTTTGGCACATTGTTGTTATTCTAATGACAACCTTTATTCCAAGAAGTATTTTATACTATCATTCTTTTTTCTTTAATTTAAAATGTCTTCCCATCATATATGGTCATCATTGTTTTACTGCATGAAGGATGGCATCATTTATTTATCATTTATAAACTTTATAAATGTGTTACCTTTGAGTTGGAGTCTATAAAATGCAATGGGTCATCTTTATAACATGAATATTTCTCCCATGCCATAACCTAAAGAATCACAATCCACAATGAATCTTTTGGAGAAATATGGAATAGTTGAAACTAGGGTGATGCATATGGCCTCCTTTAGATTCTCAAATTATTAAGTGATTGCCTCATTCTAGTGGAAAGAGTCCTTCAATAAGGCTTTGATTAGTGTTTATATGTTACCATAACTTTTTTTTAAATAATAATAGTAACATATGAGACCCAATAATA
Organism: Torreya grandis; assembly: GCA_037957365.1. Classification (NCBI taxonomy): domain Eukaryota; kingdom Viridiplantae; phylum Streptophyta; class Pinopsida; order Cupressales; family Taxaceae; genus Torreya; species Torreya grandis. Next base: position 194,378 of record JARHVA010004778.1, read on the forward strand.
CTCAAAGTTTTTTTAGTTTTCTATGCAATTTTCATTCTATCATACCCTTGATCTTATGTGGATCCCTATTGATAATTTCATGTGAAATAATGTGGCCAAATAATCTGCCTCCTTTACTTCAAAAGCAAATTTGTAAAGCTTGGTATATAATGGTTTTGTTCAATAATATCCAAAACTTAATTCACATGATGCAAGTGTTCCTCCCATGTTTTACTATATATTAAAATGTTTTCATGGAAATGGCCTAAAAATAGAGTTTATCAAACTCTAAAATTTAGTTGGTTCATTAGTGAGACCAAAAATAATAACCATAATTTCATATTTGCCCTCATGGATTCTAAAAGATTTCTTACAAATATCCTCATCTTTGATTCTGATTTAAAGATAACCAAAATGAAGATCATGTTTCTTAAAATAAATAACATCATGTAATTCATCTAGAAAAACATAAATTACCATAATAAGGATCATATCTTTAATGGTTTACTTGTTGGGTTCCATGTATTCAAGACACGTGTATACACATAATATTTTCAAACTTTATCAATTACTAATGATTTCTCTCTTTCATGAACCCAGTGAGTCTCAATCTCTCTGAGTGCATGCCTTAAAGGGTGCATTAGGAAGAGATTAAGCATACCATTGGTTTTTTTCAAGATTGTTGTCCCCTATAACACCACTTGAAATTAACACAAACCTCTCCTATATAGTTCCCTAAGCTTAGATACCTCCCTTACACACTCCTCCAACAAATTCATTGCCTTAAAAAACCCCTACCTAAGCTAAAAACTCTTTTTAATATTTATTGAATAATGTCATCCTGGGTTGACCTTGTACTTAAATTATATTAGCATGTCACAGGACTCTGTCAGCCTCAGTTGACCTAGTCTAGGACCTAACTTATTTTTATCAATTAACAATATAGGGTTGATTAGGCTGACACTATCAACTAAACTTTTACAAGATTTTAGGATTGGATTAAACTATATATTCACATCCTTTTTTCCATTTCTTAGAGAGAGAGAAGAATAAGAACATCATATATTATGCATCTTCTTATCCAACATTCTACTTAAGGAATAATGTTTAGGGTTTTAATATTACACTTGGAGATATGGATCTTTTTTTGTGGAGAATTCTTTTGGATGCATAGAGAAGTTGTGTAGCATAGAGTTGACTTATCCTTTTTGTCCTTACATACCATAACAACCTCTTATGAAGCACCTTTGCCAAGGGAGATATTGAGGCTCGACAAGTTCGTCTTCAAAGGTAAGTACTCATAACTTTGTTCTTCCTTTGTTAAAGTATATAGATTTTTATTTATTATCTTATATGCTTCTCTCTCCAAGCACTAATATTTCATATACATTGGCTTCAGTATAGATCTTATATGCATGTTTACTTTAATGTTTATTACCCCCATATTGTGTTAGAGTCTTTGGTGAGCACTAGAATAGATTTTACTTTACTTTGTGAATATAGAAAACATAGGACCTATCTAGGGTTATCACATGGTGTTACTTTACTAGAGGCTTTAGAACCCTCTCTAGTGATATTATTGTGGTAAGGGACCCATTGGTTAGGTCTAGTACATCCATCTTGGTAATGACTCTGATTGTCTACATATACCAACAAGCAGAAGGGGAAGTGTGGTTTATCTCCTTTGAGCTAAGATTGATTCATAGATCAGCTTCACTTTAACTTGTATACATTGTGGTGAACACAATGTGAATTTAGCCCTTATAATTTTTCTTTCATGCATTCATTTATTATCATTTTATATATTTTAATTTTAACAATATTGTATCAAACTTATCAATATAGTCTAACATTTTGTGCATAGGTTTAACACACAGTCACTCCAATTCAACAATGTTTTCTCTATGGAAGTCCTCTCTAACAAGTAACTGAATTGATCAATTCAACATAGTTCTCTTTTACAACCATAGGTTTGTATATTTCATTGACCCAGTCAACTTAGTTTATAGTTTATTTTTATCATATAGGTTTTGTTGACCCATTGGACTATGTTAGTAGAATAAAATAATCATCATTTGAATAGTGCAGCATAAAATTAACAAATTAAGCATCTTCAAAATTATCAAGGTTCATTCTTACCTTCTCTATCATTTTTATTTTTTATTTATATTCTTATTTTTCATAGCTTATAGTCTACAAAACTATAACCTTACGACAAATTGGATCAACTATCTCGACATAGTTTTGTAGCCTATTTTCTCTCTAGAAGACTTTGTCAACCTGCTCAATTGTGTTATTTTAGATCTTACTTGCACAAATATTAATAACTCTATCGACTATGTTCTATAATATTTTCATATAGTGTCACCTGAATCAACTCTGTACTCTTCACAAACAAAGGAATTAACCTATCTTTCTATTAATTAATTCACTTTACATTATTTTATTTTTTTCTTAGATTAACAAACATAGACTAAATAAGAGGTTTTTAATTTACCAATTTAATCACACTATTTTTCTCTTTTACACACACTTCAAAATCACTTAACACTAAAAATCATTAAAAATTTTCTTCCCAAGGTCTACCTACTTAGTTTTTATCACCAAAAGGGAAGCTGACTTGGTTTTCTATCCAACTATAAACACATGGTTAATGGTATATATTGTCAAAGTTCCCACACCCTTATCACTACATTATTATGAAGTGAGGGGGCAGGCCCTAATACCAAGCTAATACCATCATCAATACATATCTCTTTCAACCCAAACTACCTACAACTATACTTTGATTTTATTGTTCCTTCTTACAGCCAACTCCCTATTACATTAATTTCAAAATTTATTATAACTTAACAATATTTAAGAATCACCACTTAGCTTAGCATTTACATTCTAGTTTTATTGCATGCTCTTTGATCATTGTATTTTATATTGAAAAACTTATACTAGCCAATATTAGTATAGGGTTTGTGTTGTGTGATATAATTAGATCAAACACATTGATCTAATTACTTATTTGTTCAATTATATTTCGAAGGGATTATCTCAAGAGCATTCATCAATGACAAATAAAAGTGCAAAAATAAAGAAATTATAAAAAAAAATTACCTCTCAAGGTAAAAACCAAAAATGAGAAAAGAATTTTAAAGTGGGAAACCAAATATATCATATAAAAAACCACATGATCTTATAAGAAGGCTTGTCACTAAAATCTTCACAAGTACAATTTAGAAGCAAGATAAAATTAAGAATAAGAGAGAGACCTATGACTTTATAGTGAGGAAATGAGAAGAGGAAGGCTCTTTTATAGATTAAGAAGAAAGGAATGGGAGTTATAAGGAATCTCATAATTACCTTCCAAGCCTCCTTTGTGTATGCCACTTGTGGCATATTCCCTTGCAAAGTGGAGGGAAGTGTGTGCCAAGTGGGGGAAGCAGTTATTTATGAAAGTAACTTCATAATCCCAAAAGGGAGCAAAGAGGTGAGTGACACCTCATACAATCTAGATTTATGTGAATTTATAATTCAAATAAATAAAAATTCTACACACACCTTAATACTTAAGATAAGCCTATAAACATATACGAAGGACCCAAATTAAGGTTAATTTTCCAACATATTTTTTATAGCTATTATCTTGTGAAAATTTCCTTATTTTTAAAACACAATCACCCCTATCGACACAGTCTCTTACAGGCTATTGGTTTTGTCTTATCTTTAGTACATAGTTACCCTATCTAACTATGTATATTTTTAGCCTATCAAGTTTCTCCATATACAGTACATGGTTGACCTATACGACTATGTCCTTTATAGCCTATTATATTTACTGTCTTGTATAACACTATCGATTGGTTTGACTCTGTATCTTACCAGTTGATCCTTCTTTCTAACAAGTGTTTAACCTCTTTATGTCATTGTGAATTTCCTATTTGATGATAATATAGAATTAAATCAAACAAACATGATAATTTTTACCAATCCTAATAGGTTCTATAAGACACAGCTTTTGGCACCCACCTTGGATGAAAGCAATGTCCATGTTAACACTCACACTACCAACTATGGGACTCCTCCCCATTCATCCTCAACATACAACCCTTTATTCTCATTATAAGATGAGCGTGATTTAGATTTCATAGCTAAAATTCTCTTTTTCATCAATGAATTCCTTCAACATAGATAAAAATACCCTTTAACCATTTATAATCTCATGATGGGTCCTCATATAGAAGAACCTCATTCACCCTCCCCTACCTTTTCTCATGGATTTGGGGGAACCACTTCATTTGCATCTCAATTTTTTCCCTCTATTATGTCTCCTTCATACACCATGACATCATCTTCTATGTCTATTTTAACTTCCATGCCAGGTATTTCTACCAACATGTTAGGTTCAGCCTCTATTGGGCCTCTTCAAAAGACCCATCCCCTTAACCATGATACTAGTGCATCTTTTAGTACCAATGCTTCTCATGATACTAGTGTTTATTTTTATACTAATGCTTCTTATGACACTAGTATGGTGCATGCTACTACTTCATCCACATAATAAGATAACATACCCCAAAAGTCCAATAGTATTTCTTCTAACCAACCACAAGAAATACTTTAGCCAATCACCACATCACCTAAAGTAACTCAACCCATTTGTCATCAACCCAAACCAAATACACCCTATCACCACAAGTTTTATTGTACCTCCAACCCTCATTCCCAATATATCTTGCAATACTATGTGCCTATATCTAAAAATCCTATCATGGGTTATGATGAATGGGATCCCATTGAAAAACTTTTTCATCTCCCATCTCAAATACCTTTCTTAGAATTAATGAGAAATTATCCTCATCATCGCAATCATATAATGCAATTGTTATTCAAAATAAACATCCCTCATCCTCCTCTGATAGGATGAAAAGCTACCTTAAATGGACCCAAAGATAGTATACTTCAACAATGTGAAGATACTTCCATCCATGTTGATGAAATAATGGACACTTCTCTTTTACTTAAGTTCCCTATCACTTCCATGACTCCTGATGAGATACTACTTTATGCAGATGATCCTCCTCTATTCATTAGCATCCAAATTGGTGATATCTAAGTCAAGTGTGACTTAATTGATGAAGGTTATATAACTTGTGTTTCATCCCTTGACTTAATTAAGACACTTGTATATTCCAAATGTAACCTCAAAAATCTACACATAACACATGTCAAGGATATGATAGAAGGCAAATTCCTCCTCTAGGTTATGTTTTACTTCACATTACTCTTCCTTATATCACCATCTATGTGAAACCTATGATATTTAACTCTACTCTTTCTTAAAACATATTACTTGGTCAACCTTGGACTCATTATATGAGAACAGTCAACTCATTCGCATGCTAATGTATCAAATTCCCACATAATAAAGCTATTTACAAGATTCAAGGAGACACAAACCTTTAGAATTTACATCAATTTTAAGAACATGGTGTCTTTAAAATTCCTACCCTTGAACCTTTTCCTAGTATCCCATTTTGGGAATCCCAACTCTTCAACTATCTCATCAATTCCACTTGAGGTTATAATGGTCACCTCAAATTAATTGGGAACATTCTACCTAATCTCTTAGATTTTGATGATGATGAGATAGATGAGATAAGCATCAATATCAAAATATCCAATCTATACCTATTATCTTAACTAAGACTAGACACTATATCCATCATGCGTCCTTTGACAATAATGTCATTCTTATATATACCATAGACTTACATACATTTGGCTATGATTATGGCTATGATTTAGATGACCCATTTTTATCCAAATTAATCTAAGCTAGAAATGCATAAGTTCTTCAATATCTCTCTTCTTTAATTCAGTCTTTTCATTCATCTTTTAGCATTCCTTCTTTTATAGCACCTAATACTAGTGTTCTTACTATTGTCATGTAGTAGAGATAGAACACTCACATGGTACGCCTCTAGACACAACAGATCCCCTCAATAGTATGCTCATATATCATGCCATGATAGGACCTTATCTCTTTTCTAGATACCATGATCCTTCTAATATGCTTCCTCTTGAGATGCCAGCCACTATACGTAAACCTACTGTATGGCTAACCTCACCTTTAGATGAGCCTAGTCTAATTTTTTATCTAGCCTTACCTTCAGATGAGCCTAATTTAGTTTCTTCTCTAGCCCCACCTTTCCTTGGTGATGGCCTTATTATTTTACCATAGCTTGATCCCATGCCCACCCAATGGGAAGAGTAGCCTTATTATGATATCCACAAATTTTTTGCTCATTAGACCAAAGATTGTCATTTATATTAGCTGCCCCTGACTTCTCCTTCCACCCCTTCAGCTAGTATACCCCAAAAGTTTACTAATAAATGTATATTTTGATTTTATGAGATGGCTAACCACTCTTCCACTCATTTTTAGAAACTTAAGAAATATATTAACACATTGTGCCCAGCCACTGCTTAGCCCAAAGATAAGGCCATACCTCATCCTAAACTATTACCAAAGTATATCCCTAAATATGGGGAATTATATTGTCTTTGTCATTAGTGTGGCACACATCATACTGATCATTATCACATTCCCTAGAAACATCTTCATGACTTCTCACAGTCAACACCTAAACCAAGCATTCCTCTTTCTACATGTCACAAACACAATAAGGTTCCTCCTTCTTCATAGGTTTCACCTTCTTCTCACCCTATAGATATTATTCCCATAGAGACATCCATTTTTCACCTTGAGTATCCCATGCACGATATCATAGATTAGCATTACTCTTCATCAGTAACACTTATATTTTTAGTTGAGGATATATGGAAGGAAGTCCTTGCATAAATTTCTATAAAGATTGATGAGACTCTAGCTATTGTTAGAATTCATCTTCATAGAGATGTATCAGATGTTATCGATAATATTTGTGATCAAATATATTATTATTTTTTTAAATATCATGGTGTTCTTTCACATTTTTATATTTTATGATTTGGATTGTATTTGTGATCTATTTTTATATCTCTTATATTATGTGTCAAATTTGGTTTCACTTATCTATTTTACATGGATCATTATATTATGCTTTATGTGTTTTATATGGTTTCATTTATTTTCACCTATTCTTATGGATTCTTATAATTTTAAACATGAATGCACACTTATGATTATGAGTTCACTTCTTTCATAGTTTCTTCTTCTTTTACAATGTTTGTTTGCTACCTTATCTCACTCAAAAATCAGATAATTATTATTGTGACTTGGTTATACAAACCTTGATTCCCTTAGTATTTTATCTCTACCATATGATTAGTTATCAAACAACACTTCTCATTTTAATAATACCATATATCGATCTACTTTGAATCTCCTTTCTTCCTTTATTTTCCTTTCACATACTAAACATACATATAGTTTAAACTTAAGATTACATACTAGTTCATAGGTAAGCCTAAGTGTTTAGTCATTCATATTTTTCATTATTTAGCCTCCTTTAAACCAAATTCTAAACCTCATTCATGTGTATCACTTCTATCACTCATGTTGGTTACTCTAAATCTATATGGAGGAGGAATCATCAAAGCCATAAAAAAAGTTAAAGATAAATCATTTAGAAAAAAGGCAATGATTATAAAGGTAACATACAAATTTAAAAGTCTAATCACACTAAAATACATGATTCATAGAACATCTCCTATTTATAATTGAAGCTTAAATCCCACATTTGGCCTTCTGATAGAATCGAGGTTCATTGGGGTATTAAGCATGGGATATACTGAAGGGGAGGTGAATCAGTATATCATATATCTTATAAACTTTTACTTAATCAGATTCCACTTCACCATTCATTCAAGATGTGCAATAAAACTAAAACAATAAACACCACACAAGATAGAGAGAGACACCAAATTTTAATGTGGAAACCCAATGTGGGAAAAACCATGGAGAACAATCTCAAGTATATGAATGAGCACAAACTCAAACTATAATATTCTCAAGTACCAACTTGTAGGAGCACCAACCCCTTTATTAAGCACTAACATAGAAAATATTCATGAGTGCCAACCCAAAAGAGCACCAACCCCTTTTATCTATACCACACAACTATCTCTCAATGTTGATTTCTCAATAATAGATAGTACATTAAGATATCTCTTTCTTTTCTTTACTTTGATCTTATAATATAGATATGACAATTACAAACCATGATCTCTTCCACACATTACAAATTGCTTCCCAAGCCTTTTATTTATAGCTTACCAAATGACCTTTTGCATTCACCCTTTATAACCCTTCAATCCTCATGGAAAATGGTGCCAAACTTACATGACCCTTAAAATCCTTTCATTTGAAAAGACACATGGTGACCCTTCATGAGTAAATGCATCCTTTCCCCTTTTGTCTTTATCTTGGTGACATTTCAAATTCCTCAAAGTGTCCTTTCATGAGAAATTGTGCCCTTCCTCTTTTGTCTTCATTTGGTGACTCTTGAAATTCCTCAAGATGACTCTTCATGGGAAAATGCATCCTTTTAGTCTTTTGTCTTTACCCCATGACTCTGACTTCTTCATGGGCCCTTATTTTAACTTTATGCAACCAAAAATATATTCATTAATATTAAATAAATATCAACACACTTTATCCAAAATATGAACATTAAAAACACCTTTAGACAATAAATGTTATGGGGCCTTTATCACCAATGCTAGACCTTTGACATCAATGAAAATATTTCTAACATGGGATGTGGTAGGCCAGTAGATTGGGATAGGAGAACAAAAAAATTAAAAAAACTATAAGTGCTACCTACTTTCTCACAAAATTACCCAATCGTCACAGTAGACCAATGGCTCTCTAAGAGGTCCTGCAGAATGAATAATGTGTTGTGTGAAGGTAAGTCCATTTTGATTTTATTGTTCATATAACATTAATGAGTTGATATTAGTATCTCACCTATTGGCTTATATAGATGTATTCTTATTATAAGTGGGTATACTTTGTATTTTTATGGTCACTAGACTCTTAGTGACTCTCCTTTGTACCGAGTATGCCTCATGTTTATTAAGGTCTCCTCATAGATGCCTATGTCATGTTTTTTTACATTCCCTCTTTTATTATAATAATCCTAATATTTACCCTTAATAAATAATGTTTTTCTAATTTATCATTCCCCCTAGGGTTTCCCTTTGTTATTTGCAATGTAAGACCATGGATAAGACCAAACTCTCCTCACAAATTACCATAATAAAATATTTCATTATTTTTACCATTATTAACATTCACTTCATTGGCCTCCCCTTATGAGTCATAGTGTAAGACCATGGATAGGTCCAGGATCTCCTCAAAAATTACCACATTAAAAACATCTTTTAAATTATTTCTATAGTTATTTTCACCTCATTGGTGTTCCCTTTGTGAGTTGTAGTGTAAGACCATGGATGGGACCAAGCCTTCCTCACAAAATATTCTAATACCTAGTTCATACTATAACCAAGTCAAAATAAAAATTCATGCTTCAAATTTGAGATAATTTATTTTAGATTATAATTTACACATCATTGACATACTTTCCATTTTGATTTAGTATTTTTTATGCTTACTTCATTAGCACTTCACTTTTAACTTCTTATTTTTTTATTATGTATGTTTACAACCATTTTATTAAATTTCTCATACTTACCAACTTGAATTAGTATAACTAATTTGATTTACATCATTTTGTTTATCTTTTCATACTTCCCAACTTGATTTAGAATGATTGGTTGACTTTATTGTTTGTTTTTATACCATTGCTTTTTAAGGGTTTCCCATTTTATTACAAATTTTCATACTTACCAATGTGATACAGTATGAATTTTATTTATTTTAATTTGGTTCAAATATTTTACATGGTTTGAAAATATTTTATTACCATTTAATTTACTATTTTGGTTTATTATATTTATTCATCTTTTGTTTTTACACATTTCCCATTGTGATATAGTGTGTATTAAACTTGTTTTGAATAATTATACTTTTCCAAATCATTTTTTCCTTTTATTTTTAACCATGCATGTGTATCACATAATGATAGAAAATAAAACATACATCACATATTTCTCATAGCATATACACCAAAATCAAAATGCATGTGTTAGAAAGGAAATATATCTATACATCTACATACAAATCTAAGTACAAATCTAAGTACAAATCATAGATCAATAAAATGCCCATATCAATATATACATCATGATTTTGATACAATAAAAATACAAAATATAATAGCTAAAGCTCAAAAGGTTGTGTTCCATCATGTCTATCCTGTGGCCTATCCATATTACCCATTGATGCCTATGATTGACCCCTATGAATGGTGTACTTTAAAAAGGTAGTTCAGGATCTCAAACAAATAACCTGACCCTGTAGGTTGGCCAATTAGGCATGTACCTATCCTAGTTGTATATTAGTCACCATGTGCATGGATTTATCTTTTGTTAAATCCTACCAGGCTTGAACCTTTCTATCTCCTACCCATGTAGGTGGTTATAAACCATCACCTCATGCTTGTAGTTTTTGCATAGCCTATCCCACCAATCTAAACTAGCTTGTATGATCTAGGGCAAATGGTACCATAGGATCAACCAAAGTGGTAAGGTTATAAGGTGAAAGCACCCCATCCAAAATATCATGATGTGTAACCATAATTAGGGTTCCCCATTTGATCTATTTTGTAGTAGTAGTATTTATAAAATTAGAAACCAAATATACATTAGATCTCATATAAATATATCTCAAAACATCTATTTATCATAAACCATGATGTAAATAGTGTTATATATCAAAAACTTAAACTAAATCAAAATATTTCTCACTTATAACGGTATCATCGACCATGATCTCACCATTTGCTCGCTCGCCAAACACCTCCTCCATCAGTTACCTCCGCACCAATGCAAAACTCAAAGTCATCACCTTATCCCATCATGGCCCCCTCTTTAATGTCCTCTATATAGACTAATTGTGTTATGTTTCCATTATATGATCCCCTTGTGTGATAGCCAACACCTATGTATCTTCTCATCGATGGTGTCCTTATCTCTGATGAGCTCATGGTAGTCATTTTTGCCTTTGTTATGGTCCCTATTTTTTTCCCACATCTCTCACATCCACATCCATGGCATCATATCCTCTAGACCTAACTACCTCGTGTTTTAATGCCTAACTAGCCTATGGTCTCACTCATTAAGGCCTAATCACAGGTGTCTCGATAGGTACCCCTATACCTCCTCTCCCTCTTGGCTCTCTATCATGTTGTGACCAATAAGTAGACACTATTATAGGGTCTATTAGATGTGTTATCCCTAAATATATAGGTACATGAGCCACTAAATAAGGCTCCACCCATAAAGTGTAGTGGTCCATGATCTACATGTGTTAAACTAGTAGCAATAGTGGCCTAACTCAGTTATATGGTATAGGTGTGAGTATATGGTTACCACACTATCTACCATCATGTGATAGTATGCAACACTAAAACATGGGGCATGGCACATGCTACATGGTCCTACTTCCACCTAACACTTAAGGTAACCTATCATCAACTACATGGGGTAACCCAACTAGTCGATACATAGGTAATCTCTTATAGATCCATACAAAAACAAAATGATGGGGCCCATCATCTTTTACCCCTAAGTCAACATCCCATACATGTCATGTATGAGCTAGACATAAATGATAGAACTAAGATCATATAATGAAACCTAATCCAAGATAGACTAACACAAGGCTATCACCTATAGCGGTACCTTTCCATTTAACTTATGATAAAACACTCATGTTGTCACAAGCCCTATCATAGCCTTCTAAATATCTAAAATGGCCATGATATAAACATCAAATAAGCTAACACATAGACTAGGCTATATCATATCAGATCATGTCACCCATTGGGCTAAGGATCATCTCTCATCCTCTAACTCTTGTCTATCACATCACCAGCATCATATCAATAAGAAGTCTAAGTAAGGCATGGATATTCTCCAAGGTGATCAAAACCTATATAGTATCCCCCTCCACCTCTCATAAAAAAGTGTTGGTCAATCATTACCAAGATCCTAGTAACATGACAATGAGATCAACACTTAATGGGATCCATCTCATCTCCATGATGCCTCTAAAACCCAAGACAACTAGTCAAGCTTTATCCATGTCTGATAAATGCTCTAACAAATCTAGTTGTTAGGACATATCCACCAAGCATCAAAATCTTTGTCACCATTGCAAAATATAAAATAATAGAGAATGTATTATATATTGATGTCATAATATTAAAATACATTCTTAAATATTCTCAAAAAACTACAATTTAACTACTTCATCAGCTTGTTTTATTTATTTCTCTATTTTTCCTACACAATCAACCCATTTAATACTAAACTAGTCATATCATAGTCTTACCATACTACATTGGTATTATGTTACATATTTATCCCATTCTTATAGACATCATCAGCCTGTTTGATACTAAATCAGCCCTTTCCTAGTTTTAGCATACTATATCAGCCTTCTGCTACACAGTCAGCATCATCCAACAAATTATATTGACCACATAGTATGAATTGTATCATCTAAAAGGTACTATGTTGTCCTTTTCCCTATTTATAACAAGATTGGATCACTACTATACAGTTGGCCATCTCTAGTGATACTACATTAGCCCAATGTTATGCAGTCCACCCCTAGATTTTTATCACCTTGAAAATTGAGTCAACATGGTCAACTCTATTCTTAATTTTTGGTGACTTTTTTACCACTTACCATAAATGCCTTAGGAATTTATTGGCCTGATATTTTCTTACCCATTACCCCATTCTACCCCTAGTCTACCTAAAAAATTCTTATGGTTAGTTTTAGTGTCTACATTTACCCTAACATCTAATTTTATATATTTTAATTAATTTCAATTAAATTTTATAAAAATATAAAATTAATGCTTCCCTTACCTACGTTGCACCCACTACAGTCATTATGTATCCTCCATGTTGTCACTATCATTTACTCACCATGGTCTCTCTTTAGGATTGAACTGGCTCTCTTAGAGAAATATTTTCTCAGAATAGTAAAATAACAAATGAATTGATTATCACCCTATTTATATTTACTATTCAAAATTATTCACCTATCAAATATTTATAATTAGATTCCATTTTTTTACCATAACTTTATTTCTACTAGCTCTTTTTTTGAATCATAAGATGTTCTAGAATCTTGACATTTTAGAGAATCGTTTCACATATTACATGTATATTTTTCATAAAAATGTTTTTTCACTATTTTTTACATGTTTGCCTAATGTTCCCTACATTGGACAGCTTCACATTTATTTCACTTTCTTCCTGTTCTACAATACTAAGGTAAGTAAAGGTATGTATTTTTCAATTTTGTCCTTTCATTTATCTTATTCACCTCTTACTACAATTTATTTAGATTTAGCATTGTGTCTTGTTATGTTCTTTTCTCAAAGCACCATCCCATGTTGTACCTTCATGACACATGATGAGATTAAAGTGGGGCATATGTATACACATAAAATTTTCAAACTTTATCAATTATTTATGCTTTCTCTCTTGTAAGTCGGTTGTGTCTCAATCTCTCCAAGTGCATGCCTTAAAGGGCACACTGATAAAGGGGTGGTTAAACCATTAGTGCTTCATAATATTGTTATCCCCTATACTACCACTTAAAATTAACAGAAACCTCTTCTATACACTTCCCTAACCTTTGATACCTCCCTTACACACTCTTCTAAGTAATTCACCGCCTTAAATAACCCCTACATAAGCCAAAAACTCATTTTGACATTTATAAAACAATGTCATCCTAGACCAACCCTATACTTAAATTATATTAGCACATTATGAGACTATCTCAGCCTCAGCCAACCCAATTTGGGACCTATTATGCTTTTATCAATTAATAATATAGAGTTTATTGGGCTGACACTATCAGGTAAACTTTTAAAATAATTTAGTATTAGATTTAGCTATATATACACATCATTTTCACCATTTCTTAGAGAGAGAAGAATAATAACATCATATATTGCACATCTATTTATCCACCATTATACTTGAGCAATATTTCTTAGGGTTTAAATACTACACTTGGAGATACAAATCATGTCTTGTGGAGAAGTCTTTTGGATGCATAAATAAGTTCTATATCCTAGAGCTCACTTATCCTTGTTATCTTTACATACCACAATAACCTCTTGAGAATCACCTTGTCTGAGGGATATATTTAGGCTCAATAGGTTTGCCTTAAAAGGTAAATATTCCTAACTTTATTCTTCCTTTGTTAAAGTAGATAGATTTGTATTTGTTCACTTATATCCTTTTATTTCCATGCGTTAGTATTTCCTATACATTATCTTAAGTATATATCTTCTATACATGTTTAATTTTATGTTTATTACCCCCATTTTGTGCCACAAGGTCTGGTGAGCACTAGGTCAGATTTTAATTTACTTTGTATTTACTTTGTGAATATATAAAAGATAGGACCTAGCTAGGGTTATCGCATGGTGTTTCTTGACTAGAGGCTTTAAAACCCTATCTAGTGATATTATTTTGGTAAGGGACCCCTTGGTTAGGTCTAGTATATCAATATTGGTCATGACCTTTATTATCTAAATATACCAACAAGTAGAATGGTAAGTGTGATTTATCTTATCCGAACTAGGATTAAATTGTAGATTAGCTCCACTTTACCTTATATATAACATGCACTAGGTTTAATCCTTATTATACACCATCACCACTGGGTACGAATAAGTTTTTTGAATATGATGGATAATAATTCTATTATTTATTGTACCAAATTCTCAATCTCACTCTTTTGGACTTATGGGTACCTATAAGACCTGATGTTAGGTGGTTATAACCCTGGCACTAGTTGTATGGCATGATCATGATCCTTTGTTGGAAGAATTATTTTCAACATATCTCCAAAATTTATTGAGGATATCATGTAGATCTTGTGGTGTGTTCCCCTTTTTTGGTGTACCTTTATTGGAAATAGTTTATCAAAAAACCCATTTGCTCTAGTTTTTTAGAATATTATGCATCTGATGAGATTTTATTAATTATGGAGATGTTGCATGTAACCCACAAGTTTCAAATTTATTATCCTCTAAATGGAATCACATGAATATATCTTTTAAATTCATCTCAATCATTCCAAAATTATTTATCCATTAGACTCCCATAACAATATTGGCTTCATGCATATGAGTGTCAAACATAGGACTATCTATTTTATGTTGTCACATGGAGAGTTAATACTTTGTTATTTCCTAGAATAACTAAATCTACTACCATCTACAATCATGACTTGAAAATTGGATTTGGATTAAAAAATTAGCTCAAGCATATAACTAATTTATTATTGATGTTGTTTTTAGTACTAATGATTCAATCAATATTATCACCTTCTATTTTTCCAATACCTCACTACCTTAAGGGTTTTCAAAGTGATAATACTTAAATGTTTATAGTAATAAATAGTTGGTTGTGTATATTTATATTCTTCTCCTACATCCTCATCAGCCTCATAGGATGTGTCTTCCTCCTCTCCTTCTTCATTGACCACTTTAATATATAATAATTTATTTTACCCACATGTCCTCAATTGTTATTTCTATCATAGTTAAAACATAAACAATTTTCCCTTTTATCTTAAATTTGTTTTGGATTTAATTTGGTGGGTTGAGGAAATGACTATATTGGAGAGTTTATATCTCTTATACTTGTGAATGATATAATTTTGGTGACTAATGCCCTCTTTTTTTATCTATGTGACATGATAATAGCCTCAAATAAAAAACCCAAATTAAACATGTAAACCTTTTGTTGAATGTGATCATTGAGTGCATCAAAAAATAATTCATTCAAATTTTCATCTATGATTATCCCCACTCGCAAGGAAATATTTTAGAAAAGCTAACTATAATCCATAAAATTCCATGTTTGGCATTTTTTATAGCTAAATGAATAATTTTATGTCAAACTATTGTGATAGTGAAACTATAATTCATTAGGAAAAAATGATCAATTAACATTAATACCCTTCTTCTTCTTTTAATTACAAATCCATAGATATCATATGAATTTATAATGTTCTAAATAAAAATATGCCATTATTACCATTTGTCCACATGGGATCTCATTTACGTCAAAAAAAAATCCATTTGGTTTATCCCTATGACCATATCCTTCCTATCAAACTTATGCATTTCCACTATTGGCATCATGTTATGCAAACCCAAATGGGGAACTAGCTGAAGTATCAGACCATGCTTTATTTGGGTTTGCATTAGGTTAACATGAAGAGACACATTAGATAGACCAAGAATTAATGACTTGTGGCTAATTTTATGGATTCAGTAGAAAATTCAGCATTTGATCAATTATATACTTGAGCTCCTCCAATCGGTGATTGATTTTGGATGTATCAAAATACATGTTGTGCACACTGTACTCGAGATGGATGACTTTGTGATCTATGAGTAAATTCATAGAATAATAAATCCACCAATTCTTATTTTTAACTTTAAATCCTTTGTTATAACTTTTCCCATAGTTTTGTAACCCTTGTCTTAGCCCTTAGTGTGTCATCTTTCCATACAAAGGCTCCATAGTGCAAAATTCAATTTTCATAATTGACTTAAATTTTTTTAACTTGGACCAAATATTTTCAAACTTAGTCATCCTAAAATTCAAAACATAAAATAAAAAACTCTCTATAATTGATAGAAGTTTCTAAAATGTAAAGAAAGCTTAAAAATCCTTAAAATGTGTCATGTAGAGTGATTTTATGAAAAATGCTACAACCATAATTACTCACATGAAATAGATCACAGTGCCTTTAAATTTTAATTATAGCTTCCTTGAACAACTATCCAAAACTAATGAAAAATATGCAAAAAAAAATATTAAATTGTAACCTATAGAATGATTTTATGAAAAATCATGAATTTACAATAACTTATGTAAAACATATCGCAAAACCTTGAATTTTTTATTGTAGATTATTTTAATAATAAATAAACTTCCTTTAAAATAATTGCATACAAATTATTAATGGTTTGTGAAAATTTCATGATTCTTCAAAAAATGTGATTTTGACCACACTTTTGCCCAAATCGCAGCTCTAATGCCACTTGTAATGTAATTAATTTAATATAAATCGAGTAAGAGAACAATACTGAATATATAACTAATCCACTTCAATGGGGAAGCCTCAAAAATATTATAATAATAATAAAATTTGTAATATGATTATTTGAGAGAGCCTTACTCATTTTTTTTTATAGAAAAAATTGGTAGGTTTCAATCCTCCATCCTAACTAAGCCTAAAGAAACACCTAATTGGTAAATGAAAATATAAATTTTAATTATGGCATAGGTTGGTTGAAACATATCCCTATACACCATATTGTCTAAGGTAATAGTAGCGTGATCATGATATTATTATGATTAAGAAGACATTTGATAGTCTACAGGAAAAAGCAAATAGTTTCAAGATCATATAGAATACATATTAGATGGAAAGAATATGCAAATATTTTGAGACATATTAAAGTGAGTATATAATAAGAGGATCACCATGGTGGATTAGAGAGTTTATCGTTTGATTTACATGACATTTGGGGATTTGGAAAGACAAGCCTCTAACATAGCATGTGTGGAGACAGTTAGTGAGAGTAACCCCATGAATGAGATATGTGTGAGCTATTAGGACCAATGGGATTAAGAAAAATAGTATGGAGGATGAACATGATCTTATTTTTAATCCAAAATTAGGTGATTCAGGGGTTACTTTGTGATATTTGTCATATTGGGTAATAGCTCTAGTATTAATAGTATTTCCACCCCTAGCAATTATAGATGACCATAACGGTGATGAAGGTGATGAATAAATAGTGTCAGATGCAATTTTAGAATATAATAGCTATATTGGAGGGTGTATAAGTTGGGGCCCTAATAGAACTAGGTTATGTGGTAAATTTTTCATCCATGGATGATGGTATGTGATATATATGTTTTTTGTTCTCATAATGTAGATTATCATTTATTTTTCATATGCTTATTATTATCATGTGTATATTATATTGTGTTGGTGTATTAGATCACCATTATTGATGTGAGGATGAGGTTTTTTATGTGACATATCACTAATGCATGTGGGCCACTATAGAGGGCCAATTTTGAAGTTAGAGACTGTATATTGTTTGATCTTATGGTGTAATTGAGAGTGGAATTCTTTATATAGTAGTATAGGGCCAATGATGCAAAGTTTGTGGTGAGACTACTTCATGATCATTTGTATCAAGTGGAGGCATAGAGGACATGGGATAGTTTAAAATATTATGTCTAATTATAGGAGATACAGCAAGGCATATATAGGGGCCCAAGATAATATTGCATACTATCAAGGTTGGTTAGATGTAGAGGTAAGCCATAGTGGTATGATAGTTCATAGTGGTATCATAACTATGTTAGGGACCTCAGATATAGCTGAGAGTAATTCTAAAGGGAGGATTATAACTAGGGATAGATACTCTAGTGGTGATGATCATTTTCCATTATCTCATAGAATGTGATTGGATGTATGAGATGTATTTGGGTCATTTGAATTAATTTTTTAGACTATGTATCAAACATTGGGTAGTTTTAATATACATATTTGAGTTTTCCATTGTGTTTATATGTTTGCATATGTGTAAATGTGTGTATATTTCTCTGATATCCATGTTTTTCATTTAATTTTCTAAGTGTTTAGACAAAATACATATGTGATGTGACTAAAAATGTAAAAAAATAATAAGTAAACTTAGAATTTAAATATAATGTGATGAAAACATGTCTAAATTATAATAAATGATGTATGTATTGTGTAGACATTGAAATTAAATTGATAAATGCTTGACAATGCTTATCCTTGATATCTTTACCTCTCTTGGCTAACTCACCATTTTATAAACATTATCTATATGAGAGCCTTCTACGTCTTGAAATTACTATGATGTGACTAAAAATGTAAAAAAATAATAAGTAAACTTAGAATTTAAATATAATGTGATGAAAACATGTCTAAATTATAATAAATGATGTATGTATTGTGTAGACATTGAAATTAGATTAATAAATGCTTGACAATGCTTATCCTTGATATCTTAACCTTGCTTGGCTAACTCACCATTTTATAAACATTATCTATATGAGAGCCTTCTAAGTCTTGAAATTAATATGAACATCTTCCAGACCTCCTTAATTTATTTCTATACATCCCTAATTAGTAGACACTTCATTGTTAGTCTAGTTTCAGAAACCTATCCAATCTAGACAAGTGTGCACTAGGTAAACAAGGAAGCACTATGCACCTATCCAATAGTGTGGACTTGTCTAAAATGTTCAAAAGGTTATTTTTACAAGATGACACACTTCTTTAGTTCTTATAAATAATTCAAATATTATCTTATAATATCACATCAAGTGTCTCACTTTTAACCCCTAGTTACATTAGTTAACATTAACTTCTAAAAAGGCAATTTAAAATCACTTATCTATCGAATAAAGAGCCCTACTGCATTCCTATTACAATAATATAGTCCTTATCCAAGTTAACATTTATTTTAATTTGAGACCATCCTTTATCAAGTATTATAATACAATTTTCTAGTTTCATTCATTTTATATCCTCCCCATTTTGAGAAATACGTCATCACGAGGTCCATTCATACTATGTAAACAACACTTAGTCAAAAAAGGGTTTTATAAGGATAGCTTGGCCATATCTCACTTCCCCAATGTTTTCCCCCTTTGTATTTGATCTTGATTGTTTCCTTGTATAGGATAGGTTTTTTCTTTTGTAGGCAATCTATGTATCCAAACAAACTCTATAGATAGATCTGAATAGTCTCCAACTTATAGATTTAGCACATAGTCAACATAAACAAAGTTGTATTAGAGGACAATGGCACATCATGACCCTATCTACTACTACATATTTGTCCTAGAATATTATGAAATGGAAGTTTAAATTAACATCATTTTTTTAGGTCTCTATCAATATTTTATACATTCATAGTCAACAAAACCATAATATAGAAAGAATAAATCTTTTGTTAGGACATTCTATAACCCTAACCCTGGTTACTATTTTTGGTGATTTAAAACTTCTATAAATTATGTATATCACTATATTTTTATAGTAGGTTGATTTATTTATATCTCTTAGATTAGATTTAAAGTTTACAATACTTTAGATTTAATTAGATCACACTTATAAATTTTAAGGGTAAACATTTGGGTGAACCTACTTTTAAAATAAAACATTATTTGTACTACCCATTGATTTTTATCCTAGGGTTTTAGTTTAATTTTGAAAATTCTTAACACTAAAATAATACAATCCTTAAACTGATGTATTATTTGTAACATAACAATTTAGCTTTTTTGACCTTGGAGTAATCTGACACTGAAAAAGTTTATCTTGTCACCTCAGATAAATACTAGCATACAGGATCTTTCTTTCATATACACAAAAATCTCTCTTTTTATTTTTCACTTTATTTTTTCTTGTTTTATAAATTATGTTCTAGTAGTTGTCAAACTACTTAACTATTGTCATAAAAGGCTACACGGTGTTATATTTATAGACATCATGTCATGAAAGGTTTTTACTCTAATACTCATAGCCATAGTATAGAGATAAACACATAATTTAGTTTCCATGTATCTTATGGTATAAATGAAACACCTAGGATCTCCTTATTTATAATAATAGGAATACATACCATCCATATGATTATGTAGTGTATTGATAAGCTGTTAGCCCTGAGAAGTTACTCTCAACTTACCCTCAAAACCTAGTTTATTGGGATATGGGTATGGTTCTACCTCCATAGTTAGTTCTCTTGAATATTGAGCTGACACTTTCCAATGGATGAGCAAGTATATCTGAGAACCTACAAATCATTTAATACCCTTGTCTAGATCACCCTTGCATCCTTAATTTTTTCTTACATTGTCCGCTTAGATTATAATATTGCTTGTTTCATTTATGTATTCATTTTGGGTGTAGTATATATATGTTATTCTCATTTATTACATATAATCTTAAAATTTATTGTATCATCTAATGTTCATTTGAATTATATTATTTGTTATGTCTTTTCATGGATTTGATACAAATAAATTAAAGATGTTCCTTCTCATACTTCATTTATTCTTCTTAATACAAATGTTTGTTTTACCTCATCTCATTCTCTATTTGAACCTATTTTTATTATATTCAATCACTTTTCACCAATATGGTTTTGTATTTAAGTACTTACAAAAGTATAACTATGTTGTGATACAAGGAAAAGGTAAGTATGTTCAAGTTATTATTGATCGCATATTGACTTTTCAAAATAAATGTAAATCAGGGCTTGGTTATATAGGAACATCCACCTCTTGTGGACAAGGTTTTATTAATCCATATCATGAGATCATACCCTTTCTTTCCACCACTTGTTATGCCATATAATCTGATTTGCTTCCTGTCACCATTAGACAACAAATAGCTTGTGTTTTACCCTTCATACCTCCTTCTACTCACCCTCAACTTAACCTTACTAGATAAATCTCATTTTAGACTCTCAAGTCCATATTATTCAAATCTCATAAATCCATAGCTTATCTTAATTGACTTCCTTCTAAAGGTTAATCCATTAATAAATAGTGAAAAATGTATTGATGTTGTAGTTAGTCACTTATGTGAATCCAACATATGTAGTCTTTATCTTTTCAAATCTTTTGGATATGATACCTATAATCTAATTCAAGCTATATGTGTAACACATTACATTAGTTCTATCACCTTACTAGTTACATTAAGTCCTAAATATTATCCTGCATTCTTTCATATTGATCCTAAACAAAGTGCAATACATGGGATATCATGGAAAAAATTAATGGGTGCAACATTTACTCCTAATTATGATTCACTTAAACTTTAGAATTATAGTGAAATGGTTACAATTTCCAAATAGAATAAAGTTACAATCACTTATCATAATGATAAACATATCTCATCTAGAGGGCATACTGTAAATATGATATAGAAATTAGAGTGTTTGGCATAGTTAAAGTTTATTCAATTAGGTGGTTTATTATAATTCAAAGAGGATGAATACACTCTTTATGTAGGTACTCCTTGGGAGGTTTCTTCTACCCAAATAATTGGTTGAGCATACTTGCCTAATACCTACTTATACATAGCTTCCTTGTTTCACATCTTTTATTATTGTTTCCTTTACTTCTTATAGGTCTTGGTTTTTTCTTTTTATTTTTGGGCACTTGCTCCCTTGTTCACTTCAAACCCATTTGAACAACTCCAAATAACCATCTTATTAAGCTTTATATATTCATATCTTTCATAGCACCTCATTTGCTTATTATTGCACATTTATACATGTTCTAAGCTCTCATATGTACTTTCATGCTCACATATACCTATTTTTACATGAGTTTACATGTCATTATTTACATCCTTTCAACACTACATTTACATTGGGGGAATCTCACATGTCTTTCTCCTTATCATGATTTTTTTAATCACCTTTTAAGGGTTGTTTAGATCTCCCCCTCCTCTTTTACTTCTATAGCACTAATTATTTTTTTGACTTGCATAAGCTTTGTTAAATTTCACTTATGCATGATTCTCTTTTTTAAATATGAAAAAAATATTAAAACATTCATATATGCTAAAATTTCAAAAAAATTAGAATATTTGTAAAATATAAAAAATCATGACCTCTAGGCATCTGTGTATGTTTTACTTATGTCATCTAGCTTTCGATTTCAGTACATAGTATATTTTTAAGACAAAATGCTTTTCAAAATATATATGAGTGTGTAAAAAACAAATCTCACAATGCAAAATAGTCTTCATACACATCAAAAGTTGTTCTAATCAAAAAAAATTATATGTAGTCAATTTAGAAAAGTGATAGTAAGAAGGCAATGACACATTGTGCACCTATCCCCTACTATGCACCTATATATATACATATTTGCTCTCTATTTTCAACAACAACATAGTCTAGGGACTTCATACATAATTTTTCCACATGAAACAACATTCACACTTAGATATTAATAAGTTTTAACTCTAAATCATGATTTCACATGGTTTGAAGTTGATCAGTTCTTTCACCCAATAACCTTCCTTAGTTGGGGGAATCTCATTTTTCTCTATTAATAACTTATAGGTTTTATTTATTCACAACTTATTTTCAATGTTGAGGTATAAACAAAAACACATGTTTTAACTTTCATTATATATTCACATATGTCTTGATGAATATGCTACTTACTAAATTGAAATGTAGATACATATGCTTAGCCTATTTTAGATTCATTTATTATATGTTAATTAAAAATGATTATTTCATGTTCATAAAATGATTAAAAAACTTTTTTGTTTATTTATATATGGCCCTTGGCCTTGTGTATGTTCAACATACACCTTGCTTGTATGGCACAACCATACCTGTGTGTGGGCTTTGGACCTCTATGCTTTTGTGACAATTTCATGTCCCTTGTATTCAACCTTTTGGATCCATGTGTGATATATATGCAAACATTTTTCTAACTATTTGAAACATTTTTCATGTACCTTGTATGTGGTATATAGGCCTTTCTATGTTACAAATGTGTAACTTTGATTACTTTTTTGATATTTGACTACTATGGCACCATGATTATTATCATGCACCACTATGTATCCACTTATCTATCTATGGTTCCATGATATTTTTCATACTCATACTATTTATGTGTTTCAATTTTTTAAACTTTTCAATAGACTAAGTTTATAATACATATGCAGCAATCACATTTTTTATGTGATTCATTAATTACTACAATGTTATATCAAACTTACATGATACAAATTAAATACACAAACTTTTTAAATGCTTCAATGTTACATTAACAAATTTTCAATACAAATTCAATATATGCAAATGTTATTACATGTTTAGCTATCTTTCACAAATGCTCCCAATTTTTATTTTGTGATAATTTATTTTTATATGAAATCTCTCCCATCTATAAATGGGGGAATCATTCTGGAACTTTTCAAATCAATACATTTTCAGTTTTGGCAATTTACAATATGCACAAATATCATAATTTTTATAATATGGAGGCTTTCAACTTGCTTATGTACTCCACTCATGCTGACTCAAGCACAAGCACACTTATGTGAAGACAATACAAAGCTTCAAATAGTTTTTCAAAAGATCACATCTAACACTTTACATAGTACAGGGGGCATGATATGCATTTATGACAATTCTACTACTTTGAAAAACCATATTTCTTATTTTTCAAGTATCAAGGAATTTTACAAATTTATAATTTGAATCTAGTTCTGTCTATAGTGGTGTGATTTGTATTTTAAAAGTGGAACACGTTTGAGCTTATTTATTTTATATGCCTTGGTTGTAATATAATGATCCATGTAATAGTTCCCACCTCTTCTTTTCAATTCAATAAGTGAGCCATGTTTGAGTTTAATGACATTCCACATATTGGTTACACTTTAGTAGACCACTTTATTGGTTCCCATTTATTCAAAAATTACAAAGTACTCTATGAGTTTTGGAGCATACAATATTTCTAACTCAATCATATACATTACTTCTTCAAATTGAGACAATCACTCTCAATTCAACACTTCTCCACATGCCTCAACATGGAGGAATTCATATCTACATGACAAAGATAAAGTGTGTATACACACTTAGGTATCACATTTACTTTACTTTAATAATTTATGCATCACTATAATAAGGGGGTAAATGTAAACATTGAAAATAATCAATAAATGTTAGATAATGCTTGTCCTTGACATATTTACCTTATTTGGCCAACTCGCCATTTTGATAATTGTTTATCTATGTGAGAACCCTTGTAAGTCTTGAAATTATTGTGAACATCTTCTAGAATTTCCTAATTTATTCCTAAATGTACCAAATTAGTAGAAACTTCACTATTAGTTCATTTTCATAATCCTCTATCCATTCTAGATAACTGTGAACTAGGAAGACAGGGGCATACTATGTACCTATACACTAGTACATACTTGTCTACAATGTTTGAACCATCAGTTTTTCAAAATTACATGCTTATTAATGGCTCTCTCATGTGCAATAATAGGTTGGTTATAGGAAATAATTCAATTATTCTCCTATAAGTGTACATTAAGTGTCCCACTTCAAACTCTTGGTTATTTTATCTAACACTCTCTTACAAAAATGCAATTCAAAACCACTTATCTATCTAGTAAAGATCCATGTTGTATTTCCATTATAGTAATACAATCATCAGCTAAGTTAACATTATTTTCTTATAGGTTGAGACCATATTTTTTCAAGCATTCTAATATAGATTACTATTTGCATTCATTTATGATCTTCCATATAGGGATAACTAAATCAGTCTAAGGTTCATTCATACTATATCAAAAACACTTAGTCAACAAGGGGTTTTTTTAAGATAGCTCAACCATATACCACTTCCCCCTTTTTCCCCCTTTCCATTTGATCTTGTTTATTTCCTTATATTGGCTATGGTTTTTTTTTAGGTGATCCACACATCCAAATACACTCTGCATATAATAATTTGCTCTAAAAATATATTTGAACAGTCTCCAACTTCTAGATTCAGCATACATTCAACAAAAACAAATTTGTAGTAGAGGATAATGACACATTACAACCCTATTTGACTATTGTGCACTTATTCTAAAATACAAAGAAGCAAAGGTTTAAATTAGCATCATGTTTTCATGTTTCTTTCATTATTTGTATACATTTATAGTCCAAAAAAGCATAATACATAAAGAATAAATTAGTTTGCAAGGATGTCTCTCTAACCCTAACCCTACTTGTTATTTTTAGTAATTTACAACTTCTTTAAAATAATAATATATCATTGTGTTTTTATAGTAAGCTTCTTTATTTATCTCTCTTATATTAGATCTCAAGTTTACACTACTTTAGAGTTAATTAGATCAAAATTATTAATTAAAAGGGTAAACACATTAAGCTCATAGTAAGTAGGAAATAAAACTATCCAATGATGTGGTGTAAGAGTAGAAGGATCTAAATATATAATACATATAGACGTGGGTTCTTTATTTTTATAAATAGGAGGAGATATGTGCAATTAATCATCATAAATTAAATCTACATCTCCAATATATTGAAATGTGTTATTGAAATCAAACTTTGTAGGAAACGGAATGCTAACTATTTTTGCTTAGGCTCTTTTTATTCATAAATGATATAATTATTAATATATTTTTGTTTTGGAACCCCATTAACTTTCTTTTGAAATGTAACACTATCCACCTTGGTTTTTCTAATACTTTATTTTTAGTTTTTCTATCTCTTATAATTGAAATTTCAATGCATTGGTAATCAAAAGATATGTCATCATAAGTATTATCAAATGTCACATTCATTAATTTTATCCAATGAGAACTAGATATAAAACAATACTTAAAAAAAATTCATGAAATGGAATGTCATAAGACATGTTTAGGGACTAAGAGATATAATAAATTGAATAAACCCCCTTGTTACATGTTTTGGAAATATGTCTTTGTTAAATGATCAATATTACACCCAAGTGACATAAGGAAGGGAATATTACACACATTAAATTATTCTTTGTTATCAATCATAATCCATTTTTGTCTTGTCCTTACATATAAACATTAATTACCAAATTTTATGCATGTGAAATATAATTCTTGGAGAGATAATTTGGGAATGTGATTTCGATAAAAAAAAATTTCAGGAAAAATTTCCTTAGGAGATGCTCACTTAATTAATTATTTCTTAGAAATTTCTATCTTAGGTAACTCTTTATTAGGAGATGACATATCAAATGGAAAAGGTTTCTCAACTTTACCAAGGTTATTTGCATCGTATAAATGTGTAAAAATATCAATGTCACCTTTATCAATTAAATCATGATTTTTTTTGTAAGGCATGACACTATTTTTTGAATGACCATGGATTTTGTGATAGGCATAATAATATTTATAATTTAAGGTACATGGTTTATGATACATGTCATAATATATATTAGGAATTAGTTCAAAAATTTTGAAATAAATCACAATTTTTAGTATCACACTTGGATTATCTTGTAATTCATGAAATGTCCATGATCCACTAAGGGAAGGTGTAGGACTTGTTTTATGTGTCACCTTTTTTTTAGAAAATGGTGAATGTAAATTATTTTTAGGCACTTTAATTTTATTTGGACAAGGAAAATTAGGAATTTTATTATCATAATTAAGAATATGTGACTTTTAAAGCTGCCTCTCTAAGGATATGGGCTCAAAAAAAGGTTATCAAAATATGTGAAAGCATGAAAAAACAAATTTTCATGAAATTGAAGCAAGATGTTTTTAGTAAAATATATATTATTTTTATAAATATGTTGGTTGATATATAAAATTATACATTGAACTCTGAAATATAAAAATATATTGACATAGCTTAGCAATCCCTTAGTATAAATATGGAATGTGCTCAAATATAACATGTGGTCCCTTTTTTGGAAATAAATCATGACAAGAAATACTCTTCCAAACTAAGATAAGAATGAAAGGAACAACTAGGAAACTTTAAAACCCAATCTAAACTACGACCTATTAAGCTTCTAGTAAATGTATTAAGTAATATATGATCATATATACCATATTTCTCAAAAGAATCACAAAATTAGTTGAGATGCATGTAAGGATCTCCAAACCCACCAAATATTGTAAACTTAGACATAATAAAATTATAAGGGAGAGGAGCATATAATATCTCATGCATTTTAGGTTGGCCATAAATAACATTTAAATCATCCCTATAGATATAAGTAGTGGATTCATGAGATAAAGTTTGTATTTAATTGTAATTCACCTATTTCATGCATCATGGATACAAGCTCGTGTGTAGGCATAATAGAGGATTGAATAAGTTCAATCAAGGGTTGAATTTTTCATCAATAACAAGTATGAGTAGACTATGAGGATTATAAATGAAATGAGAAGACACACAATTGTCACAAAGCCTAGAAGATTAAGACATATAATCGCAAGGCCTAGAAGGCTCCTTATCCTTAAGAAAAACATGTGTAATAACAAATTCATTAACCATGTTCATAATTTCAAAAATAAAGAAGTATTTTGTAAAGTATGTTTTTAAATATTTAAATAATATTATCATTAAGCTTTTCTATAAATGCAAAATCAAAATTGGATACATTCAAAGCACATATATTATCTTTTAATAAAGATTTAGCATTAAAATCATAATTATTAATTTTGATAATATAAACCATGAAGCAAAGTAGGTAAGGTAAAAAACTATATGAAAACAAGGGAAAGAAACCCAACAGATGGAAATAGGGAGTAAACCACTAAAAAATAGAATATAAAGTGAGAGAAAACACTGAACCCTAAGTGGAAACCTTAGAATGTGTTAATGTTCAAAGAATGAAAGAGTTTATAAAATTGGTTTAACTAAAGGTGCACTAAATTAGTTAACATATGCATAATTAATTAAAACTACTATATAAGGGGCATCTCTAATAATATAATCTAAAATAGTAATTATACCCACCTTAGGGCATAAATATAGATAAATGAAATAATTAAATGATCAAGAAATCAAAAACACTGGAAATGAAATGAAATGATAGAAATAGAGGTCTAAAAGATTGTATAAACATCTAGGAGAATCCCAAGGAAAACATATTATAGATCCAAATGTGTTAATTAGTGAATGGTAATAATGGAAGGCTATATAGAGCCCAACACAAAGGAAAATATTCCAATAATATCCCAATTTGAACCATCCATATGTACAAAAACATGATTAAAACATTACAATTGAAATTTTTCTACCAAAATTATGTTGGCAAAATGCCCCACTTTAATGTGTGTGTGTGTGTGTGTGCATATACATTAAAGTAAAACAAAAAAATGCACCAAAAAGGGCATGATGAAGTTACAATCAAAACATATAAGTTATGATCGAATTTAATATCAAATATGAAAGTGATCTAAAATTAAAAAGGAAGAATGTAGTTACCTTATATTAGAGTCTAGCCGTAGCAACCTAAAAAATAGAAAAACATTGTCTCCTTACTATCTCAATGAACGTCTTGATTGCCACTAAGGGTCCATGAATTATCATCGATGTTACTATGTCAACATATTTAGTGTACCTATAAGTAAACAAATACTTATATGTGTGTGATATGTATATGTATATGTATATGTATATGTATATCTATATCTATATCTATATGTGTTTGTGTGTGTCTATATATATATATATATATATATATATATATATATATATATATATATAATAATGTAACCAGTGAAATAATTGATAAATGAAAAAAAAATAGGAACGATTACAACTAGTTTTATGTGAACCATGATACCATCTTTAAAAAAATATTGAACTGTCATGAGTCAAACTAGCCTTGTCATATGATAGATCTGAAGGTGTTTAGTAGTGAATGGAAATAAGGGAAGGCTATATAGGGTCCAACACAAGGGAAATTTTTCTAATAAGAACCTGATTTGAACCATTCATATGTACAAAAGCATGATAGAAGCACTATAATTACAAGGTTTGTACCAAAATTGGGTGTCTAAATAATGCCCCACTTTAATGTGTATGTGTACATTAAACAAAAACAAACAAGTACACCTGGAAGAACATGATGATGAAGTTTTAGTTGAAACTTGTAAGTTATTATTGAAGTTAACATTGGATATTGTATATGATAGATCTATATTTCACATGATAAACTAGTCTTGTACACTTGAAAAATCACACTCATAGCTCAACCCTTGAGTTTAAGACTTTTATGTTACTACAAGGCTCATGTTAACCATTTTACTATGCCTAAATGTTTATCTTATAGTTTGACCCTGATATTTTTATTACTCAAATCACCTATAGCCCAAAAAACTTGATAAACATCTTACACTATCACTTACATATCTCAAATAATTCTCTATCCTCTAGGACACTACCATCCAAAGTAGGACACTATCATCAACATTAGTGTCTCAAGTCTAATTTTGGTGTTCATACCTTAAAAAACTCAAATTTTCAAATATTTTGATATGTATAGGTTGACCTATTTGTCTTAATCAACCCTCTCATGAGATATTTTCAAAAGGTGCAGTACAAATACAAAATAAATTGCACTCACTTATCCATCTAACAAATGCCAAGAAAACACTTATCAAGCTCACTAAATCATTCACACAACTGAATTTTGCTACCCTCTTCTTACCTATTTCCATATCAGTCATAGGACTAGTATTCTTACATTTTTTAAGCATTCAAAGAGAATTTTATGAGCATTATTTGTCAAGTTGCAATCTATATCACTAATGCACTCATATATAACATATTAAACCATTATTCAAACACAATCCCACATAAGGGGGAGAAATACATTAGTCTGAGGCCCTCTTAAAAGTATATGTATATGTATATGTAGGAAGCATTCATTTATAGATGGGTATTTGAGGTCAGCTTGACTTCACTTGAGCCCACTAACCTTTGTTTTGCAAAAATCACATGCCCTGATTAGAGGACATAAGGTTTAAACTACACATTGATGTCAATAATATATGAACACAATCCAAACATAGAATCTACAAGGTGATAGTAAGACCTAACAAGCACAAGTGAAATGTATAAAAAATTACATGTACCTCACTATGGATAAAAGTGTTGAAACAGGGACATAATCATCAATGCTAGTATTTAGATTCCAATGGTAATGTCCAGGTCGATAGAGAGATAAATTATAGAATCTAATGAATCATACCTAAGAATTATCCTAACTTTTTCTACACCTATATTTTCTAGATATACCTATTGTGATCAAGGAATCCAAGAAGTATGGTTAGATCATGTGTTAGCTTCACAATGAAATCAAAATGAAAGGAAACACACTAATATGCATAACACTATCTTTCCCAGATCAAAGGGGGGAGCTTAGTGAATAAAAAAATTGATAAATCATAACTAAAATGTAATAAAAAAACATTTCTTACCTTTCTTGAATTTTTCCAAGAGATGTATTCATTTGAATTTCTCAGCTTATGCTCAAGAGGTCTTTGGCAAACGGAGTTGTGTGGCTCCTTCTCCTCTTGGCACCATGGTCTTTCTCATGCTTAATTGATGTATCTTCATGACTTGGCTTGTGATTTTGGAATTATAACACTAATGTCATGCAATCTTGCTCTAAATCCAACATTATAACATTACTATGCTTAAGCTCTCCAAATGAAGAGCTCTAGGCTTGTATTTAAAGGTTTAGAAACTAACCCCAACCCAAGGTGAGTTAAAGTGTATTTAGATCTTGGAATGGGTTCAAACCTTACCTTTGTGAGTTAATTAATCCTAGTAGAGTTAAAATGTTTCAAATGGTCGTGATTAGCAATGAATAGGCATGGGTGGGATATTTTAGGATATTTTCCAAAAATGACAACTCACAAAACATAATTATGAAATCCTAGGATATTCTTTGATTTTTGAATTTCCTTTTTGATAATGCATTTAATTGCTCATGGTTAATTTAATTTAGGCATTTAGTTTAGTTTTGTATGGTAATTAATTTATTTTAGGATTTTGGACATTTTGAAAGATTTGAAGTAATTCATGTGTGCATTTGTCCCATTTAATGTGTTTATAAGCCAAATTATATTTTATGAAACCAAATTTAAGACGTTTAGAGATTCTTAGGTTGGATTTGTAAAGGTTGGTCAAAATTAGTCTAAAGTCTAGTATGAAGCCATTGGTGGCCACTTTTAGGTGTCTATAGTTTGCCCCCTATTTGGGAAGGAATTGCAAGTTGTAAGCATAGTAACATATTTTCAAAGAATAAAAAGGTTCTATGTGCTTATGAATTTAATAGCAATGGATGAACTATAGGGTACCCCCTCAAGGGAACAGTTGGAAAAGAGGTTGGAAAATGGTCCCTCAAAAGAAGGAAATGAATGGACCAAATAGATAAAAATGATGGGGTGGAATGAACTAATTTACCCAAAGGTAGTTATAATCAGTGGCATATGGAGCTTCCATAGATAGGATAGCCAAACAAGATGATTTGTCCATAGGAAATTATAATCATCAGCATAGGTAGGATAAAAACATGCCTCAATTGGGTAGAAGAAAGTTAGTGACTTGCCCAAAGATAGTTATAATCATTAAACCTAAAATTGGTGAAAACTATATAATTTACCCAAAGGTGGATAGAATCATTGAGATTTGCCCAAAGGTAGTTATAATCATTGGACCCCAATTATGGCAAACAAGTGGGATGGTATACAATGGTTTTCCTAGAGGTGGTTATAAGCATTATATATTAATAGTGACAAATATGATGATGTCAAATTGATACAGAGGATAAAGATGAATTAGACAACCTACTAGTAGGGATATGCTCATCTAAACTAAAAAAGAATAAAATGCTTTTGTTATTTAATTATTCCATTTAGGATATGGTTTGGCTTAGGTCATGACTATTGTTGAAGTTGGTGCTAAGGAGATATCATTGTTGCATTTTCTATGTAGACTTCTTGAAGATGATTTTTTCTATAGCATGTAACGGTAAGCATCATGATAGAACACCATGAGGACTTATTTGAAATATGTATAAGGACTTACTCCTGATCCAATACTCAATGTAAAATAATGTACCAATGATAAAAAACCATGATGATAATGTGGATGTATGAATATGGATTGATTCAAGAATAATGTGCAAGGAATCACCCAATGAACACACATAGAATAAATCAAGGCAACAGTATTAAAAGTAAATAAATAGGCACACAAACAATCAAATAAACAAAATAAAGAGAAATATAATAAACAAACAATGATTAACCAAAACATTAGTATAAACAACATGACACAACTAAGACAATGCATATTGCCCCTAGAAAAATAGGAAACAACTTAATAAATAAATATATAAGATGGGGGAAATATAATAAAATGAAGGGGTGGTTGAGCTATCTCCAGATGCACTAGGCAAGTGGATGCTACCTACATAGTAATATGGATGTAATATCTAATAAAACTTCAGGCCAAATGTAGTTCTCTAAGGATATGGGATAGAAGAAAATGATGAGAAAGAAAAATATTATGGATGTTATAGAAGAATGTGGGAATGGTCTTGCAAAATGGTAATTGTATGGGATAAAAAGCCAATAAGGATGGGGAAACTAAGTGACAAGTAATTTCTTGTGACTTAGTGAGGGTTCCCAAAATCCTTAAGGCAAATAAGTGGTCAATGTTTTTAGTTTTTATAAATTAGTTTGACAAATGTTTTTAGAATTTTGGAGTATCTCAACTTGATTGAGAATAATCAGATACTAAATGGTTCAAGCTCATAAAATAGTGAGAGCATTCAAACTTAGAATGCTCATAAAATGGTGAGAGCATGGAAAAGGGGGACTAAGCTAACCTCAAAAAGCATTGAGCACTACCCACATAGTCCCAAAATGGACTCAAGTCACAGTAGTTCCACCTTACAGTGAAGGAATATGACTAGTGTAATATCCAATTCAAATAAAATAAGCATAGTTGGCATAATGATATAGTACAACATAGGAATGGTAAGTTGGTATCTTAAGGCACAATAAACAATTATTGCCCCTACTTTGCCCATAGGCAATTATAACTATGAAATAATGACATAGATCAATGATACTAATTTACCCATAGGCAGTTATACTTAGTAACAAGATCGGTGAGACACTGATTTTCCCAAAGGCAGTTATAATTTGGCCCACACAAACAAGGCATGATATAGAAAATAAATAAATGAAGGATGAAACTGCCAAAACTTTTGTCTTACTACTCCAAAATATGAAATCTTTCTATAATTCTTAAAACAACTACTAAAACTGATCTAATTTTTTGTGCTAAAAGTGGATCTAATAGATGAACCAAGGTCAAATGAGCTAGGTAGGTAGGTCAAAACATGTTGGTTGATATAAAAGGTATGGTAGAATATAATGGTGGAAAGGAAAAGTGATAGAATTGTATGGTACAAAGAATAATATCGATAATATGGTACAACTTGAAATGGTCCTCATAGACAATACACCAAGTCACTCAAGCAAAGTAACACTTGAGGTGTATAATGTTCAGTAGCTCATCAAGTTCATCTTCATATGGTGTGGAGATCCTATATGCTCCAATGCCATAGTTTATACAATGATAAAATCACTTGCCCAATTGGGTTTGAACTTAGCTTTATGCCTGTTCTCAATTATGGTATTCTTTTGGTTTTTTTAAGGACAAGATCACCAAGCTCAAATTTACTATATTTCATGCACTGATTATAGTGGCCATAGAGTCAATTTTGATATGCTTGAAGCTAGTTTATTACGTCTATGCATTTCTCATTAACTAATTCTAGCTCTTGTAGGTGAGTTACTCAATAATCTTCATCATTTAAGACATGATTCAAAGAAATGCCTAATGAAGGTAACTTGACCTTAATGGGAAGAATGGCTCTAGTACCATAAAAAAGTGAGTATGGAGTGCCATTTGTGGGATTACAGTTATTGGTATGGTATGCCTAGAGGGCATAGACTATTTGAAGGTTCCAATCATGGTCGGCATCATTGATAATCTTTTTAAGGATGTTGACAATGGTTTTGTTAGATGCTTCCATCTAGCCATTACCTTAAGTGTAATATGTTGTGGAAAAATGTTGATTAATCTTGTACTCAGCATATAGCAATTTGACATCCTTCTTATTGAATGATCTACCATTATCAAATATAATGTTAGAGGGAATACCATAGTAGTAAATGAGATTGTTAAAGATGAATTTGGAAATTTCCTTTCTAGTCATGTAAGTGAGGATTATAGATTTGGATGAGGTGGGGTTTATCTTCCCAATGAGATCAAGGCCCCATGTAGCAAATGGCCATGGTGTCAATATTGGTTTCAAAGTCTTGACTGGGGTATGTATCATATTGGCATGCCATTGACATTTATCACATCTTTTCGCATATGCAGTTGCATTTACATCCATCATGGGCCAATAATACATAGTACATAAGAACTTTTTGGATAGAACTTCCCCACTAGTGTGGCCTCCATATGCCCCTTCATGAACTTCTCATAATGTTAATGTAGATTCTATCAAAGTTAAACAATGAAGTAGAATTCCATCAAAACTATGGTAGTATAGGGTTGGTCCAAGTAAGGTATAACATTGGCATTGTAGATGAATGCTTTGGATTGTTTTCAAGATAAGTATGGTGTTATAATTTGATCATGAAGGTAAGTGTATAGGTCTAAATACCAAGTAGAGATGGGACCAATAATATCACAGATCATTGCAATGGTTGAAGGTTCATGAGCTAACACTAGTATATTTTTAACAAAAAACTATTATTCTTTGGTTGTATTTGTTTATCGAATAAGTGACAAAATGGTATTCATGGAATCTATTTTTTTGTCACTTGCCCTTGGTATATGTGCAAACTCAATCTTAGCAATCTACTACTTGAGAGTATCAACCATGGCCTTATACAGAACCAACTTGTCATCTTTGGTCTAAAAATGGTCTGTAACCTGATTGATGATTAACTAAGAATCACCATAAACCTGTAGATGGTGTATGTTCCATTATACTACCTATCAAATCCTTACGATGAGTGCTTCATATTTAGCCATGTTATTGGGATAAGGAAAGCTAATTCTGAATGACTTAGGAATTAAATCCCCCTATGTTATTATAAACAAAAGGCATGGCCCTGATCCATGTGTTGTGAATTACCCATAAAAATATAGCTTCTATTGCTACTCCTCAAGAGTTGTTTCCATGATGATGGATTCATATGGGAATCAGAATGTTAACAACTCTATATCTGTAAGGGGTGCTTTAGCAAGTTGATCTACAAGAACTTGCCCCTTGATGGCTTTTTGGTTAACATATTATATCTCAAAATCACTAAGAAGCATAATCTATTTGGCCATGTGGCTTTGTAAAGTTGTTTTAGATAGTGGATACTTGAGTGGATCTACTTTTGAAATGACCATGGCCTTATTATTCAACATGAAATGTCACACTTGCTAAGTTTCAAAGGCCATATCTAAACATGCTTTTTCAATGGGTGTATAATTATGCTCATATGATATCAATGTACAGCTTAGATAGTAAATGGCATGCTCTTTTCCATTATCATCATGTTGAGATATAAGTGCCCCTAGGGATATATCTTTGGATGATAGATATAGTAAGAATGGTTTTTCAAGCATTAGAGGTAATAAAATTGGTGGATTGGCTAGATAGTCCTTTAGCTATTGAAAAACTTTATGACAATCATCATCCCAAAGAAATGTTACACCCTTCTTTAGTAGATATGTGAATGGTTGACATTTGTTGGATAATTGAGATATGAAGCATCTAATAGACTGGATCTTGCCCTGAAAACTATGGAGCTACTTCAAATTGGTCAATGGTGGCATGTTTGTTATGGCTCATACTTTGGTTGGGTCAACTTCAATATCTTGATGAGACATAATGAAGCAAATAATTTGCCTAAAGTACTCCAAAAACACATTTATTAAGGTTGAGCCTAACTTTGTATTCACATAGTCACTAAAATATCCTCCTTTGTGTTGTTGGATGATCAGCCCTGGTCGTTGATTTGCCTAATATGTCATCGACATAGTATTTAACAATATCATGCATCATTTCATGCAATATGACTATCATGGCTCTTTGATAGGTGGCCCTACATTTTTAAGACCAAATGGCATAACCTGGTAATAGAATTTTCCCCATGGAGTGGTGAACATTCTTTTATATTGGTCTTTTGGTGCAATTTAGATCTGATTGTAGCTTGAGAATTTGTCCATCAATGAAATCATCTAATAACCCACTATGGATTCAACTGTCATGTCAATGTTTGGAAATAAAAATTCATCCTTTGGGAAAGCATTGTTAATGTCCCTAAAATAAATGTAGATTTTGATTCCTTCTAGAATTTTACTAATGGGTGCAGCATTAGAAATCCATTCATAATAGTTGATTGGCCTAATACATCTCACTTCCAAGATCTTTTCTAATTCTTAATTTATTAACATATCAATGTGAGGATGCATCTTGCATAACTTTTTTTTTACTATTTTGACATCAAGATGTACCACAAGGTGGTAAAAACCAAGATAGGGTCCAAATTAGGCATGTCGGAATAGGCCCAGGAAAATATATCAATAAATTCCCTCAATAGGGTTATAAAGACTTCACACTCTTCCTCAATGAGGGGCATGCCTATCTTGATCCATTTTAGTTCATCTAGAGTCCTGATGTTTACTTTGGAAGTATCCTCCACTAGAAGGGTTGAACCATCTTCAAGAATAATGGGCAAAGATTTGAACTATTTTCCAATGTTAAGGTCCTCTATTAGGACTAGTTCTTCAATTTATCCTACACATGATTAATCAAAATCCCTAATGGGAGGGATAGCCATGTAACAAATGCTATCAAAAACTCCTAGATTATGTGATCAAAAGCTTATTGTTCTTCAAGACTGAACTCAGACCCATAAGCAAGTTCGTCATTGGTGGTATCCTGGATGATTTGATTGAAAGCTTATTTTTTTTCAAGACTAAACTCAGACCCATAGACAAGTTCATCATTGGTGGTCTCTTGGTCTATATTTAAAGAAGCTTGAACACCCCCATCTAGTGGCACTTGAAATAGGTTTGACCCACTAGACTGGCCTTTATCTTTAATTTTTCCCTAGTCTAAAAGCACCTCCAAGAGGTTTTCACTTTGGGACCTTAATCTTTTATTTAATTATTTTTGGCTAAGGGTGTTCACCCACTCTCCAAAATAGGCTTCAAGATTCAAATTTATTGATAACCCTTTTTTGTGGTCTCCCAATGAAACATTGTCCCTAAGGCCTAGAAAATCATAGAAGGCCTCATCATTTTGGAACTCATCAACTAACACATTTCATTCTTGTCGGCCCCAGTCTATCAGTTGGGGATAATATAATGGTAGTGGATTATGACAAATGACTAGTCTCAAGGTACAAATGGCATTATTATCAAATAAATTAGTGTGGGTTAGGTCATCAAACTAGATATGATTGGACTCTACTTCATTATTAGCATTATCATCATTAGTCATTGGTGATGGAACTTGAATAAGATATGTGGGGTCACCCCAAAGAATCTTAAATTAAAGTCCATAGGTTCTTTTATACCTAGTCATATAAATTGGCTCAAGTGTTCCCTATTGATTTGGCTCGAGGCCTCCTCCTTCATAGTCTTGATTCTCCATAATCTAATTCAGAATGGGATATTTGGAATTTTTGTAATATTCAGCCAATTTATCATTATATAACCATGATTCATCACCTTTGATTAATCAAAGTCCAGTCTAACTACAAGCATTGTAACAAACCAACAAGGTATGATTGAGGGGTACTTGTGAAACAAGACCCTATCTTTGAATTTGTGGCATGTTTGGTATGAGAGGCAATTATTGCTTAATTGGTACTCGAGGAACATTGAAACCTATAGGTTACATGAATCCATGTTGGGAAGTCGATGCATATTAGAGATTTAGCATCTATCACTGACCAATATTTGTACATTATTGGTTAGACAATTTTTGGTTTTGGATCAACATGTTAGTCTATGACTAAAGAGGTATGTTTATTGCTACATTTTGAGGTAGATCATTGGTTTCCCCCTATTAAGGTGAAAATATGTTTACCTCTATTTCATGGGTAAATTAGATGATGCATGTTATTGTGGAACATTACTCATCACATGTTGGGGTGGATTAATATTCATCACATTTTGTTGTGGTATGGCACTAGTCATTAGTTGAGTACTTAATCCTCATTATTGGGTGCTAGAAGAAGTAGTTCGTTAAGGATTAGAGGTAGTTGGTTGAGGCTAAAGTATAAACTCCTACGCCCTAAGTTTGAGAACCATTCATGGTGTTAGATAACAACACATTTTGTTGTTCACTATGTGTTTGTGCATTAACACCACTTTGGTTTAAATTGGATGTTACTTGCATATGGTCCACTATGTTCTAGTCATTATTCTACGTAGAAATAGAAGACACTTATTTGATAGTTGGGGTATTGAACATGTTCTATACTGAAGTGCTTTGCATAATTGGGTCAAAACCCTAATTCTTTTGACCTATCAACTCAAATAAGATCCATGTTAAATGGAGTGATCGTATAAGAGGTGCATTTAACATAGCCATATTGTTGAAGTAACATGCTAGGTCTTGATATGTTTTATATGTTATCTACATTTGAATGAAGTGGTCTTCTATGAGGCACCTTTATATGACAAGAATATGGGGATATTTATATGGCATCGGTACTATGGTATTAGGGTTGTTAGAAGAGTCTTATTCATATTTCTGATTATAATACATGTTATAAGGTCCTCTTGGTAGACTCAACAAGTTGTCATGGGGAAATTCTATCAAATATTGAGCCCTTACATCATAGTTTAAAGTCATTGTACCATAATAATGCTGTTGTTAAACTTATTTTGCAATTTTAGGTATGCTAGACAAATATTGGGCCATCTATTCTTGGTCTTGTTTTGTGTATGAAGGAGTGTTAACCAAATAACTGGCCAAAGTATCATGACTATGTTACCTTATTTGAGTGTCGTATGGTGAATAAGAATTTGTCTCCCAAACGACATCATCTTTATAAAGGTCTTGAAAAAATTCCTCTTATGTGGAAAATTTTCAATATCCTAGATTATATGACTCCAGTATGTGTATAGTGAGACATGGTCAAATAAAATGGAAAATTATGATAGGAGAGGGTATAATTATACAAAATCTGAAAAGATATGTCTGAAAAGACAAATGGTTCAAACTAGACTTAACTTGGTCTATATGTGGAGCTATATCTCTAAAAGGTTCATGCTAAGTGTTGACCACATTTTGGCCCTTCAGGCTAAAATTGGACATCCCTTTTGTTAAACAAATGTCTGAGTCTATACCTTTGTCCAAGTCCAGTATGCAGGTTTCATTCAGAAGAAGTGTTTTTATATAAATCTAAAGTATTTTACATATAAAAAACCAAGTGTTTTCCTTTTGAAATATTTGTTCTTTAGTATTTTGGATAAGTCATTCACAAAGAATTCTTTCAAAAAGTTTATTTTGGTGTTTTTCTAAGTGTTGTTTCTCAGACTTTTATTTGATGGAATTATTTCAAGAAAATTGTCCAAGGGAACTTTTCAAATATGAACTCTAATTCCTTAAAAAATATATCCTTGAAACTTTTCCAAAGGGTATGTTATACCTTTCTTGAAGGGTACTTTCTCACAAGAAATGGCCAAGATAAGCCTTCTGAAGGGTATGTTGCAACTTTCCGAAAAGGTATCTTACTCACAATAATTGGTCCACTTCAACTTTATCAAAGGGTATGTGACAACTTTTCTGAAGGGCATTTCAATTTATCTAAAGGGATGCATTCAAAAAGTTTGAAAAAATATTTTTCAGGAAGGTGGACCATTTCAAAAAATCTGACAGGTATGTTTTTCCTTTCGAAAGATCATTTCAAATAGTCAAAAGACACTTTCAACTCTTCTAAAAGGTCACTTGCAAGAAGCTGAAGGGTATGTTTCTTTTCAAAAAGGGTCTTTTTAATTTCTCTAAAGGGTCATTTCAAATAACCAAAAAGGGCCAAACAAAAATCGTAAAGGAATTCTTTCAGATAAATTGTCTGAGGAATTCTTTTTAAAAACTTGAAAAAGTGCCAAGGACTAATTCTTTTGAACATTTTGTCTATGGAAATTTTTTGAGGCATAAAGGAGCAAGTGAAAATCTAAAAGAAAAGAACAAAAGACCTGAACAAATTCTTTTAGGAAAGTGTTGAGACAAAAAGTCCAAAGAAAATACCCTAAGGAGTGATGGTCCATAAAACACCAATTTTAGACTGTAGAAACTAGTCATTCGAGTTTAAAAGAAATACTTGATTGGAACCAAAAGTCAAAGATAAAGGTTACAAATGGAAAGATCCTAAAAATCTAGTGCACAACAAGCATAAATAGGTAGGTCGACAGTTCAAGTTGTTGTACCATTACATAACTTGATGAGCTAGTAAAGAGCAGCTAGCATCAAAATAGAATTCCAACAGATGGACTCATCTATAGCAAAATTCAATTGAAAATATCTTGATTCTGTTGATTTAATTATGGGAAAATCATCTTATAGAATGTAATGTAACTATTTATTTTCTCAGGGTGACACATGTCCAAGTGACCCTTGAACTTCATTGGCTTGACCTCTCTCTCAAAGGCTATATATATGCATTCCATTAGCTCATTTTATAACCTCCAATGGTTATTGTGAAACTCTAGATAGATTTGTACTTGCAAGACTCTTGAAGAGATAATATAAGTTTTTGCCTCTCACATGTTGTACTATTGGGTATCAGTTCAAACTGTGTTGTTCTTGTTTAGTGAGAGTTTATCTTTCCTAACATGTTATCCTTGATTACCTACCAATGTACAGAAAGAGTATTATTATAGGTCCTTTTTAGTATTCCTTCTTAAGTGTATAGACATTTTTGAAGTGGTTTAAGACTGTATTCCTTCTCATAATTTTTTGCTTCTCTCCTCGATGTCGAGTGCTTTCTTAAATCTAATATGTGAAACACCGATGTGATAATGCACAAAGATTTATGGGTTTTGTGTGAAATAAGATTTGTTGTTCTTTAATTAGTGTATTTTTAGTCAAATTGGGAGGACATTATTCATTGGTGCATCACCATTTTGTTTTCTTAGTTATTTTCCTTACCCTTTTCATATACAATTGATAGATTAGAGAGAGTTTTAAAGGTGCATCAAGGAGAGCTAGCCCCTAATCTAGAGATTCATCTCAATGAAATTATCACCCATAGTAAGAGAGATGATTCCATTTTTCCATTTGGATGAGGATGATTGAGCATCTCTTCAAGGGCACAAGTCCAAACCTCAATAGTTTCTGGCATGCCCGATGGGACCTCTCAGTTCTAGAAGATTGTTCAAGATTAGCACTAGTCTTGGCATTGTTGAAGATTGAAAGAAACATTTATATTCAATACCTGGTGAATCTATTGAAGAATTCAAGTCTTTAGTTGATGATCAGTCCTATTTCCATGCCAAAGGTGATAACTAAGTCTGTTGTTAAAGGTGTACCCTTCAAATTTGTCGAACTACCTCCATATTCTACCAAAACATTCAAGTTTGTCAATATTCATCCTTACAAAAGACATATGTGTTTAAAGCTTCCACATTTGTGTTACATTCCATCCCTAACACCCATAGTAATCATTCCAAAATGGCTATAATACAACATTTTGTGCCTTTCATTGGGGAATCTCCCTTGCATCTTGCCCAATATGATAAAATTCCAAGAGCTGCCCTCAAAAGTGTCCCATCTTTTAGTGGAGATGGTCCAATTACTACCATTGAACATATCAAGAATTTAGAAAAATTTTGTAATATCCATAATATTACCCAAAAAATGTAGTTATTAGTTTTTTGGTATTTTCTTTCAAAGGAAAAGTCTTGGACTGGTATGGGACCCTACTTGTAAATCCTATTCACGCATACGATGAGTTGGGGGATTTATTGACTAATAGGTTGGGTAAAAAAGTGATAACCTATATCTTGCTAAGAAATTGACCACAATCAAGAGGGTACCTCATGAATTCATGTAGGATCTTAATACTAGGTTCCAAAAAACTTGGCATAGAATCCCAATTCTTGTGAGGCCAACTATAAACTATGCATTTTTGTACTACTTAAAAGCATTGAATAGTGACATTGCCATGATGATTCAATCCATGGGTGGAAACACATTGCCTAATACCTATTAAATATCCATAAATGATGAGAATTATCTTCTCTAAGTGGGAAAGATATCTCGTAGACCTCCAATGCCATTATTCCCTAATTTACATTCTCCTAGTTAAAGTGCATTGCCCACTTTAGCTCCTTTGCCTGGTCAAGAAAAATCTACCATTGCTCCTTAAAATTAAATCTATGAAGTCAAAATCCTATTTCAAATTATTACTAATTAATTAGTTTCTCTCAAAAGGCAACAAGCCCAAAGCTATAGGCCTTATCAGTCTTACAACTAGTTTGGACAAAAAAATAGACCTCCTTTTCAGGGCAATAATCAGTGACAAGGCCAAATCACCCATGTCAAGCCTTATCAAAGTTATAATCCTAATGATCCTTCCTCCTCCAAATCCCTAATTCCTACTCAAAACAATTTGGTCCAGGAATATCCCAACTACCCTTCTTTTGAGCAAGGTCAAGAATAGGTTGCTTATGCCAATGAGATGCAAAATCAAGGCATGACTACACAAGGTGATCAAAAATATCAATTTTTAAATTTTTAGATACCAATGCAAGTTATTATGGAGATTAGATAGTTTCATTATGATTCTACTCTCGTGAATCATTTAGAGGGTGAGTTTTGTGCCATCAATAATGTGGGGAATATAAGCAATCAGAATGTTAGTGTGGCTGCCAATATTAGATCAAAGAAAAAGGCCGTTGAAGAAGTTCAAGGAATCAATAAAGGACCTATTTTGACTCATACATCAGCTCAAATGGAAGGAGGGCCTAATTTATCTCTTAAATCACAAGAAAATCATATGATCCCAAATTTTAGGATAGCTGCTACAACCTTGCCTCCACATGCTACATCACAAGGTGCAAATGTTC
Source organism: Torreya grandis (assembly GCA_037957365.1). Lineage (NCBI taxonomy): Eukaryota > Viridiplantae > Streptophyta > Pinopsida > Cupressales > Taxaceae > Torreya > Torreya grandis. The sequence continues at coordinate 238,267 of JARHVA010004778.1, forward strand.
ATAAAGAGAACCCCAAGGTAACTAATCCTTCCATTAATGTTGTGGACCAGATGAATAATTTTCATATGAACATATCATTATGGGATTCTCTAGCATTACTAGGGTATAAATATATACTCCAAAAGGAATTGCATGGACTAGGTAAACAAGTTGGCCCATTTAGAAGTGACAATGTGGTTTTGGTAAATGGAACTCAATCTATAGATGTTCAGGTGAAGACAGATGTGAGTAATCCTCATTTATACATATATCTAATTATTTTTGATTTCTTGGTTCATAATTTCATCATAGATAGTGGAGTACGCACATCAGTTATGCCCAAATGTATAGCTGATAAACTAAACTTAAACTATGAGCCACTCACTAAGGAAGTCTTACAATTGGATGGATCACCAGCTAAGACTTTAGGGATAGTAAAAAATGTGAATTTGATACTTCATGCTTGTCCTAATTTTTCAATTCCCCATGATGTGGTAGTAGCAGATTTACCTCCCTATTTTCTCTTTTCTTGTCAAGGGACTTTACATCCAAGATACGTGGGTATTTGGTAGCCAACTGGTCTTACATGGTGTTTAGAAAAAAATATGAAACTAAAGTAAAGATTGAGTTAGAACCTATCCATATAGATCACTTGGAACCATACTCACCTAAGGTATCAAATGTTAACTATGTTGTCATTGATGAAGAGGAGTTTCACATTGACCAACCCTCATCATCTTCCCTTGAAGGAGTTTCTAATTTGTTCCTAGATGAGTGGGGAGATAACAACTATGAACATGATTCTTACAAATTTATTGAAGAATATAGTCTTGGGATCTATTATATGCATGAGAAGGATTCTTTCATGCCTGATCTGATGAAATCAAGTGAGGATGTGAATGTCTTGTGGTAGCTCTTCTTTGATGGGTCTAAAAGCAAGATTGGGGTAGGTGGTTTGGCTATGTTAGTTTCACCTTCAAAGGAAAGGTATTTTTCAAATTTTAGATTTTAGTTATCTTATATTTGTAATTTATTTGAATATGAAGCCCTCATTCATGGCCTAGAGTGGGCTAGGAAAAGAGGTGTCAAATAATTGCAAGTGTTTAGTGATAGCAAACTTGTTCTCAATCAAGTTAGAGGGTAGAATTTGACCAAGAACTCCCTATTCAAGTCCTTCAAGAATATACTTTGGGACCTTGTAGAAGACTTCATGGTATTCAATATTACATATATTTCAAGAGAAGATAATAAGCATTTTGATAGGTTAGCATCTATTGGTGCTCAGTTTGATGTTCCAAAAGAGATAAAGGAGGACAAAAATCAATCTCATCTAAAGGTGATTGTGAGACATTATATACTAGATAATTTCACTAATTGGAAGGTGTTTGATAGTGACCAGAAAATATCACTTTTTCTACAAGAAGAGGATGAGTTTTATTTCAAGAACTAGCCTAAACTGCAATAACAATATGGAGGATAGATTATCTAATTGAAGTCTAACAAGCTCCTCAAAGGCCTAGTGAATCTTGAAAGCATATTCAATGAAGATGACCAGCTCAAATAGGATAAGGCAATCATGTCAACCAAGAAAGAGAACTATGAAAGGTTATAAATCTTTAAAGATAATCTACTTTCACTTAGGAAGGTATGCACTAGTCAGGCGAGACATGATTTCATTAAACTATGTAAGGAGTTTAGTGATATTTTTGCATGTGAGTATAGTGATTTGAAGGGTTTTGATCCAAGCTTGGCCTAACATACCATAGAGTTGTATGAAAATTCCAAACCCATCAAATAAATATAAAGGCCAATTAATCCCAAGATTGAACCACTCATGAAGAAAGAGCTCACTAAGTTGATTGAGTCCAGGATCATTTTTCCTATCAAGCATTCTTCCTGGTTGTCAAACTTAGTCCCCTTAGAAATAAAATTAGGGAGATCAGGTTGTGTGTGGAATTTATGGATTTGACTAGAGTGTCTTTGAGAGATCATTATCCCCTCCCTTTTATGGAGCAAATTCTACAAGTGGTGGTAGGTAGTGAGAGGTTTTCTCTCCTAGATGGTTATTCTAGGTACAATGAGATTTTGGTGAACTAAAGTGACCAATACAAAATAACCTTCACCACCAAATGGGGAACATATGACTATAGGAATATGCCATTTATATTGTCAAATTTTGGAGCTACTTTCCAATGTATAATGGATATGTCTTTCTAAGGACTAATCAATCACATTATATTGGCATATCTTGATGATGTGATAGTTTTCTCCAAAGATACAATTGATCATTTGAAGCACTTAAGGTAGATTTTTTAGAGGTGTAGAGAGTTTGGGATCTCTCTAAACCCAAATAAGTGTGTGTTTATTGTTCATGAAGGTAAACTCTTAGGCCACATTATTTCCAAGAAAGCTATGTCCATTGATCTGGAAAGGGTAAGTGCCATCTTGGCATTGTCTTTACCTAAACATAAGAAGGGTCTACAAAGCTTCTTTGGTAAGATAAATTTAATTATAAGGTTCATTACTAATTTTTCTAACATGGTCAAGACCTTAAAATCTATGCTAAGGAAGGATGAAATATTTACTTGGACAGGAAGGAGAAAATAAAGTTTTTAAAAGATCAAGCAAGTCATTGCCCAAGCCCCTACTCTTGTAAGTCCTAACTTCTCCAAGGAATTTCACCTATATACTTTTGGGAATGAATAGGTAATCTCTACCAAGCTTGCTGAAGCTATTGATGAAAATTTGGAACAACTTATTGCCTTTTTCAGTCAAGGTTTGGAAGGCTATGAGACAAGATACACATATGTTGAGAAACAAGTGCTTTCAGTCATAAGGAGTTTGAAGAAGTTTAGGCATATGTTGTCTAGAAACAAGATTCACATTTTTGTGCCTCATCCTAGTGTAAAGGACTTTTTGTTTAGTAGAAATTTGAATGATAAAAGGGTAGGTTGGATCACCAAAGTAATGGAATATGATATGCAGATAAAAATAACCAAGTTAGTGAAGGAAAAGGACTGTGTGAGCATCTTGATTCATATTTGAAAGAGTAAAGGGATGTTGTTTTGGCACTTCATGATAATCCTACAATAGTTGTACCTTCAACCACAAAGAGTTGGACACAAGACATGATTCATTTCCTTCAAATTAGTGAGTGTCCACAAGGTCTTAATAGAGCTAAAAGAAGGTATTTTAGGCTACAATCCATTCCTTATGTACTTGTTGACGGAGTGAATTTTAGAAATTAATTTTTAGGTGTGATTTTTAGGTGCATTGATTCAAATTAGATTGACAAAGTATTGCATGAGTTCCATGATGTGCCAACTGGTGGCCATTTTGCTTTAAGAACTATAGCTATTAAGGTTATGAGAGATAGATAATTTTGGCCTAGATTTTTTAAAGACATCCATGTTTAGGTAAGGAAATTCTATAAGTGTGCTCTTTTTAACAAGAAATAAAAGCTAGTTGAATTGCCTCTTCATCCAATCTAGGTTTAGCAACCCTTTCTATAATGGGATTTAGATTTCATAGGTCTGATCAATCCTCCTAGTGCTGGTCATAAGTGGGTGTTGACAACCACTGATTATTTCATAAGATGGGTGGAAGTTGTAGCTCTTAAGGAGGCAAATGAAAACTTAGTCCTAAAATTCTATGAAGGTATAGTAACCATATTTGGATCTCCTTTAACAATCATTTTAGATAATGCACTAGCTTTCTTAGGAATAAAAACAAGTGAATGGGCTTTGAAGCATGGCATCTATCTTATCACCTCCTCTAACTACTATCCCTAAGGTAATGGACTAGCTGAGTCCACAAAAAAGAACTTAATCAAGAACATAAAGAGGACTGTGGAGGAGAATCAAAGGACTTGGCATACTAAGCTAAAGATAACCCTTTGGGCTAATATGATCACCCCAAAGAGAGAAAGTGGGAACTCACCATACACACTTATGTATGGAAGTGAGTCTAGGCTTCTTATCTCACTTGAGTTACCAACTTTAGACCTCACCTATCAGTTATAACTAATGGAGAATGAGAGCATGGAAGTTAGATTATTTGATTTGATAGAGCTTGAGGAGACAAGAGATCAAGCTATGCAATCCATGACAACTCATCAAGAGCAAACAAAGAAGTATTTTGACAAGAAGCCCATGCCAAGGATTTTTAGAGAATGAGACATTATCCTAAAATGGGATGAAGATAGGGTCAAACCTAGAAAGCACACAAATTTTGATGCTTTGTGGAGTGGCCCATATGTGATCATATAGTTTAAATAACATAATGTTTTCCAACTCTCAAAGTTATATGGAGAGGAGTTGCATATCCCAGTAAATGGGATATATCTAAAGCATTGTTACTGAAGTTTTTTTTCTTTTGTACATAGTTTCATATTTTCTTAGTGTTCCCTAAGTGTTGATGCACATGTGTGAGTTTATCTTTATCTTGTTTTGTGTTTTCTTGGTCTTAATATTATTGTGTGGTGTGTTTCCTTGTGTTTTATTTTGGCATAATTCTTGTTAGTCATCTTCAAGAATCCATTAACTCGATTGGCCCTGAGTTGGATAAGGCTACCGGTCTGGTCAGTATATCAGGCATACTACCCTTGTGAGTCACCAATTTGTTGATCACATTTTAACCCTTCAAGCCAAAATTGGACATCCCTTATTACAAAAAAAATTCTGAGTCTATACCTTTGTCCAAGTCTAGTATGCATATTTCATTTGGAAGAAGTGTTCTTATACAAAGCTGAAGTCTTTTACATAAAAAAAACCAAGTGTTTTCCTTTTGAAGGCTTTGTTTTTTAGTCTTTTGGCCAAGTCTTTTGTAATGAATTATTTCAAAAAAAAAATTGGTCTTTTTCGAAGTGTTATTTCTCAGACTTTTAATTCGGTGGAATTCTTCTGAGAAAATTGTCTGAGGGAACTTTTCAAAGATGAAGTCTAATTCCTTTGAAAAAATTATCCATGTAAATTTTTTGAAGGGTATGTTACAACTTTCCTGAAGGGTACTTTCTCACAAGAAATGGCCTAGACAAGTCTTCTAAAGGGTATGTTGCAACTTTCTCAAAAGGTATCTTTCTCATAAGAAATGGTCCACTTCAACTTTTCAGAAGGGTAAGTGATAAATTTTCTGAAGGGAATTTCAACTTCTCCAAATGGATGCTTTCAAAAAGTCTGAAAGATGGTTTCATGAGAAGGTGGACCATTTCAAAAAAATTGAAGGGTATGTTTTTCCTTTCAAAAGATCATTTCAAATAGCCAAAAGACACTTTTAACTCCTCCAAAAGGTCACTTGCAAGAAGCTAAAGGGTATGATTCCTTTCAAAAAGGGTCTTTTTTATTTATCTGAAGGGTCATTTCAAAGAACCAAAAAGGGCCAAACAAAAATCCTAAATGAATTCTTTCAAATAAATTGTCTAAAGAATTCTTTCAAAAAACTTGAAAAGGTGCCAAGGACTAATTCTTTCAGACATTTTATCCACAAAAATTTTTTGAGGCATAAAGGACCAAGTGAAAATATAAAATAAAAAAACAAAAGACCTAAACAAATTCTTTCAGGAAAGCGCTAAGACAAGAATTTTGAAGAAATAAAAGTTCAAAGAAAATACCCAAAGGTGTGATGGCCCACAAAATGTCAATTTTAAACTTTAAAAAATAGTCATTGGAGTTTAAAAGAAAGGCTTGATTAGAACTTGAAGTAAAGATAAAGGTGACAAATGGCAATATCTTGAACATCTAGTGCACAGTAGGCATAAATAGGTAGGTCAATGATTCAAGTTGTTACATCGTTACACAGCTTGATGAGCTAGTAAAGAGTAACTAGCATCAAAATAGAATTCCAACAGATGGACTCATCTATAGCAAAATGCAATTTGGAATATCTTTATTCTATTGATGTAACTATGGGAAAAGCATCATATATAATGTAATGTAACTATTTCTTTTCTTAGGGTGACACATGTCCAAGTGGCCCTTGAACTCCCTTGGCTCGACCTCTCTCTCAAAGGCTATATATATGCATTCTCTTGGCTCATTTTGTAGCCTCCACTGGTTATGGTGAAACTCTAGCTAGATTTGTACTTGCAAAACTCTTGAAGAGATAATACAAGTTTTTGCCACTCACATGTTGTACTATTGTGTATCATTTCAAATCATGTTTTTCTTATTTACTAACAGTTTATCTTTCCTAACCTATTATCCTCAATTACCTACCAATGTACAAATAGAGTATTGTTTCAGGTCCTTGTTAGTATTCCTTATTAAGTGTATAGAAATTTTAGAAGTGGTTTGAGACTATATTCCTTCTTGGAATTGTTTATTTCTCTCCTAGATGTCGAATGCCTTCTTGAATCTAACATGTGAAACACTGATGTGACAATGCACAAAGATTTGTGGGTTTTATGTGAAAGAAGATTTGTTGGTATTTAATTAGTGTATTTTTAGTCAAATTGGGAGGACATTATTCATTGGTGCATCACCATTTTATTTTCTTAGTTTTTTTCCTTACCCTTTTCATATATAATTGATAGATTAGAGAGAGTTTTAAAGTTGCATCAAGGGGAACTGGCCCCTAATCTAGAGATTCATCTCAATGAAATTATCACCCATAAAAAGAGAGATGATTCCATTTTTCTACTTGGATGAAGAGAACTAAGCATCTCTTCAAGGGTGTAAATCTAAGCATAAACACTAAGATTTGGTCAAAATAGTATAACGTCAAATGTCTAATGTTAAATGCTTCACACAAATAAGGTCAAGTAAAATGAACTAAAAAAAAGATGCTAAACTCTAGGTCCAAAGATGTTCCAAATAGGTCTAAATTAGGAAATGGAAAAGTTGATAGGTCTTTTGGCCAAACCTGGTGTCAAAATCTAGACTTGAAACAAAGGAGATGATATTTAATCTAACAAACTTGGAATACTTTGGTATAAATAAGACACTTGATTCTAGACATAAATGTGATCAAATTGGTATAAGGCACTAAACAAAAGGCATTTGAAGATAGATTTATTTTCATAAATGAAGGCACAAACAATATAGTTTTCAAATTTGGGTAATCAATTAACCTAATTTACGCAACCCAAAAGAGAAAGATCTGTGTATAAGCCCTTGTGAGATGAGGCCTAAATAGAAATCAATCAATGTTTGGATCCAAACTTGTAAAATTTAATCAAAGACTCAACTTAAAAAAACTTAGGCTTTAATGACTAAAAATCTAGGCAAATTTGAAAAACATTATTACTAAAATAAACATCCAATAAGTCACATGTGATTGGTTTAAACAGTGACAATTTGAACACAAGGCAAGATAAGTCTATTGAAACAATTTGAATAGCATAACGATGTTACCACTCTCAAAATATGTAAACAATGTTTTATTTCAAATACTTATAAGTATCAAAACTTGAATTGATTTGGGTAGCATAATGTTACTCATTTCAATCAAGTGACACACACAACATTTTTGACACAAAAAGTCTTCTAAGTTAAATCAAGGTGTCAAACAGACAGTATAATGCCTCCTTAAATAATGGAGTAGAGTAGAAAAATAAACTTGTCTATTACATGGTTTAATAAATATATTTTCAGTCAAAAAACATCAAGTAATAAAAGAATAAATGACAAAAATACAACTAATTATAACGTCTTAGATCCTAACAAGGTGTGGCAAAGTGGGGTTGATTAAAATTTATAAGTTATGATCATCTAGATTGATCCCAAGTATGGCTAACACAAGAGAAGCATCACATCAATTGAATTTATATCGATTAATTTGTCATGCAAGGGTATATTCCTTTACATGATAATTCCATCTATGGATTGCTTAGTGGAATCCCCTGGTTGACAAGACCTAACTCAAGCTTTTGTTACTAAAGGATAAGATAGTAACTCAACCCCTGGTTCTAGCAACATGTCTACCCTAATTCTTATACTCCATCATGAAGAGGGGTATAAACACTATTGAGAGATTAATCCCTAAGTCAATGCTTCCCTAGATAACTTGTGAAAGGCAATGACACCCCCTTTAAAATCCAAAATGCATGAAAATAAAGACTAAGTAGAAAGACTTTAGGGTTGCTTTTAGATCACCCAATACCATGAGGGTTTTGGGGAGAGCCTAAGCAAATTTATTTCTATGCCTTGGACTAGGAATCAAATGCAATGAAAAGTCACTTTTGATCACTTGAGTTCCCTATAGGCGATAGGGAGAGAGCATACACGTACTATTTTTTTGAGAAAATAAACAATCAACAAATAGTTTGCAAGTAATTACAATTAAAATTTGATTTTAGGCACTAAATTGAAATGTGATGATGTTCTTTATTTGGACCCTTGGCTTAAGTGTGAAATCTTGAAATAATTGCACATCATAACTTAATCAAAAACCTTCCATGTTTATTTTAAGCCCAAAACCCAAATGTTCAAGATTTAGCCTAAGTTCATTTTTAAGCACCAAAGATAAGTGTTCAAGACTTCAGCATTCATTTTATGCACCAAAAATGAAGTGTTTGAAAACATTAACAATCTTAATTCCTTTTAAATTCCAAGTACCAAATGTTCAAGAGCTAACATGTTCATTTTCGAAAACAAAATGAAGTGTGAGTGATTTAGCTAGATTCCTTTTAAAATCCCAAATTGAAATGTGTATTAGCCGAAATATGCAAATTTGTGTTCAAATCACATATTGAACCTAAAATTATTAGATAATATCCTCCTTCTTAGAATTATTTTTGATATTGAGAAAATGAACTTTGGAAAAGTAGCACTCAGGTTTTTATTTTTGAAAGCATAGTGATCGAGCTCGATCAAAACTTATCGATGTTGGTTCAAGGTAATTGATGTCGATCAATCTCAAAGAGAACTGATAATGACAGTAAATGATCGATAATGATCTACTATGACTAATTTTAGTCACCTATGGACTTGAAGGGAAAACCATAAAAGATTAACATGTTAGATTAGTCCAAAAATAGTTAAAATTTCCTCAAAACTTGTAATACAGGGATTAGATAGAGAGTATAAATGATACTAAAACTAAAAAATGACAATAAGAAATGTTAGAAAGATTCAAAATGCAATAATTATTAACCATGTTTCTCCCTACATATCAGTCGATGATAGCCATACATAATCGATTTTGGTTGGACAGAACCGATGATGGTCACTCAAAACCGATGTTGGGCAGGCCTAACTGATGTCGATCTCTATGTAGATTCAAGACAATTCAAGAATTAGAAATATGGTAAAATAAAAGTTAAAATTATAAATTTCAAGGACTTCAAGCATTATTTTGTCAATTTTTTAGTTGCATCTTCATCTCTTTATTAGGTGACATGATTCTTGTCCCATCAAGCATGCCATTTGTGATCAAGGAATCTAAGAAGCGTGGTTATATCATGTGTTAGCTTCACAATGAAATCAAAATGAAATGAAACACACTAACATGCATAACATTATCTTTCCTAGATCAAAGGGGGGAACTTATTGAAGAAAAATAATGAAATAAAAACACAACTAAAATGCAAGAAAAATAACCTTTCTTACCTTCCTTGAATACTTTCAAGAGATTTCTTCATTTGGATTGCTCGGCTTATGCTCAAGATATCTTTGGAAAATGGAGTTGTGTGACTCCTTCTCCCCTTAGCACCATGGTTTGGCTCATGCTTGTTTGATATAGCTTCATGGCTTGGCTTGTGATTTTGGCATTATAACACCAATGTCATGCAATCTTGCTCTAAATCCAGCATTATAACATGGCTATGCTTCAGCTCTCCAAATGAAGAGGTCTAGGCTTGTATTTATAGGTTTAGTAAATAACCCCAAACCAAGGTAAGTTAGAGTGTAGTTAAATCTTAGGATGGGTTCAAACCTTATCTTTGTGAGTTAATTAACCCCAATAGAGTTAAAAGGTGTCAAATGGTCATGATTAGCAATGAATAGGCATGGGTAGGATATTTTAAGATATTTTCCAAAAAAGATAACTCACAAAAGGTAATTATGAATTCTTAGGATGTTCTTTGATTTTTGAATTTCCTTTTTTGATAATTCATTTAATTGTTCATGGTTAATTCAATTTAGGCATTTGGTTTGGTTTTGCATGATAATTAATTTTGTTTAGGCTTTTTAACATTTTGAAAGATTTGAATTAATTGATGTGTGCATTTGTCCCATTTAATGTGTTTATAAGATAAATTATATTTTATGAAGCTAAATTTGAGATGTTTAGATATTCTTAGGTTGGATTTGCAAAGGTTGGACAGAATCAGTCTAAAGTCTAGTATGAAGCCATTGGTGGCCACTTTTAGGTGTCTCAACCTATGCATTAATGAACAAGCTAAGTATATCTCTTCTTCATGTTTAAGTAATAAAATTAATATTTAGCATTGTACTTTCTATATTTAGCATATTTCTATAATTTAGCATTGTAATTGAATATTGTGAATCTAAATTATTTAATTTTCCTAATTTTATAATAGTATTTTCATTAATTTATTAGGCTATTATCCCTACCCTTATTTCCAAAAAGGGTTGAAATTTTTGTGAACTTTACCTTTGAGTCTTCTTATGCCAATCCTAGCTTATCATAGGGTTTTTAGCCTTCTATAGTTTCAAATTGTAGTGCTTATTCATATTTTGATTTTATTAATCCTCATGAAACCTATGCATAGTGTTATAATAGGTGGTGTACCTACTGACCATCTTTAGCTTCCTCTTTTATCACTTAAAATGTCTCAAGCTAATACCATATCAGATTCTACCAATAATGAGAGTGTTAATAATGACAATGAGAAAAATATAGGAAAAATATCATAGAGGATGAATCTTATTAAGAAAATAATGAAGCACATGAGAATAATGAAAATGAATAAGTAGATCAAGATCAAGCTCAATCTATTACAATGTTTCCAGAGCATATTCGTGAAAATCCAGAAGATCCTCAATACTATATTAGACACTAAAAAATCAAAAATCATATGTGAACAACCATTTCTCTCTATTGATACAAATATTAGGGATTTTGGATATGCCTATCCAACATCACTTATAGTATCCATCCCCTCAAGCACACCATTGATTACTATATCCAGTGGGTACACAAGATATGTTTTCAAACCATTGTTCCTCAAAGATCAAATAACTATTGCTACATCCTCCATGAGAACAACTAATGTTTCAAATAAAATACTAGTTTTATTAACTACATCAACACAATTGGCATTTGCATCCCCTTTGTTGACTTATCAAATATCAAATCTTAATCCCCATGGGTCTACTATGCAAACTCTTCTCCAAGTTATTCAATATTTGGAAGCTAAAGTTACAAATATTGATAAAAAGGCTTCAAAATCAACTCATGTTACTGATTCACATGATGTATTGTATAATCTTATGGCACTTTAGATATATTTTCACCCTATGCCAACTTGTTTTGTAGCACCCACATTTATACTTTAAGATGGCAAGGGTGACGTTGAGTAACATCTTCACTCTTTCTATGCAACATGCCTCTATTATGCTTCTAATGATAAAATTTTGATCAAACTATTTCCAAGAAGGCTCAAGGACTATGTTTTAAGATGGTTCTATGATCTAACAATATAATAAATAAAGGTATTCAAACCTCTATAGGATTAATTTCTATCATATTTTTCTATAAACATTGTTGAAAATATGTCATATGCACAAATTGCAAAGATAAAACAAGGAACCAATGAGTCTATCAATGAATATGTTTTGAGGTACCAGATAATGTTGGCCAAAATGACAAATTCAATGGTAGATAAAAATCTTGAAGATATCTTCAAGAAAAGTTTACTTGACTCATTACATGAGTCTATTGTATTCAATAAGTTTAAATATTTTGGTGACTTATGTCATATTGTTTGAGATCAAGAAATGAAACTTATTATAGTAAATAAGCTTAAATATGTAGCCAACACACTAACTACATCAAATACAAAGTTTCATATCAAACCATGCTATAATGTAAAACCTCTAGAGGCTAAAAATTAAGAAACAACAATATCGAATATTGTGTCATAAAACCTAATCATCTCATCTTATCCAATGCCTGCGAGATAGTTTATGTGGTTACCTGAGTCTCTAGCTTCGCTCCTTAAGAAGCTAGTTAAGTATCATCTCATATCTCTCCCTCTTCCTTTAGAGGTTCATATGAGTCGACCTTTACCAAAAGGATTTGATGCAAATGATTATTTTGACTATCACAAATGTGTTGGGCATTCTAAAAATATATGTTTCAAATTGAAGCTTAAGATACAATATCTCATTGATAGTGAACATATCACATTTGTTGATGTTCAAAATACATGATGACCATAAAAATTAGAAAATATTAAAAAATTCATTACAAATCATTATAAACAAACATGAGAAGTGAAAATGGAATATAATGCACATCCTCCTCTACCACATTATGGGCATCCATTACATGGTATTATGGCCACACTTACATGTGAGATGCCTCCTATGGTTCAGAGGCCTTCTATTACATTTTATGAGAGTGATATTATGGATGGTGATTTACATCTTCACTCATTATTTATTAGAGCATAATTATCATCAACATATACATAATGTTATGTTTGATAATGGTTCTAGTGATAATATATGTACCTTGACATTACTCACACATCTAGGATATACACATGATGATTTATACCCTTAAACCAAGATAGTAAAATCATTTGATGGGAAATCACAATAGGTGTTTGGTGAGATTGATTTACCTTTATAAGTCAGTCCAAAACATGTGACCACAACATTTTTTAGTTATACCACATACAGGAGTATTTGATATGTTATTGGGATGATATTAGATTCATAAGCTCTGACAATACCTTCCATAGTGCATAAATGTTTTAAGTATATTTAAGCCACAGTTTCAGCTATTCAATATGAACATCCATTACAATAAGATAATTTTATTCCAAGATAGTTAATCATACAACATACTAAGGTTAATCATAGAGAAAGGGTGAGTAAAATTCAATCCCCTTTCTTAGGTGACCAGTACTAGAGATATTGTTGCATCAGAGACATATAATGGACTCCATTGAGTCCTCATCTATGCTTGCATGGTTTGTCCAATTGTTGAGAGAAGATCAACATGTTTCAAATAGGGTAAAAATGCCCAAAATTATAGTTTCACTGAAGAATAAACATATCAATAAACAATGGGTTCCACAAACCATTATTGTTTCATGACGACAGAGTCTTATAAGGCATAGGTATGATATGATAGATTCTACATATTCAAATTTGGTACATATACATGATCCTTGGTTGTATGACCAGTTTGTTGTATCTCATCCTAAGCTGAGATTATTCTATGAGCATACATTATATGACATCATCGGATATCCTTCTTATTCCAAATATTCAAAGAAATCAAAAAACAAAAAATCAAAAAAATATAAAAACATTCAAATAAATCAAAAATATATTAGTATTTACATGTTTACTAATTTTTTATGTGTTGTTTAATTTATGTTAGTATATATCATATCATCTCTTTACACACAAATGTCTCATGGGTAATTGAGTTCGATATAAGCATATACTAGATCTATGATACATGTATATGCATAAGTTATACCTTTTCTCTTCCCACATGAAATATTGCATTGGGGGCATTTTGCTTCTATTTGATCATGATTGATATAGTTTCTATTATTTTATGATCACTTTACATTAGCATTTTGAGCTTATATACTAACACTTATACATGCCTGTACTCATGTTTACATCTTACTCATTGTTATATATGCTATGTTATATGACATTTTTTTAACACATGTATATAGGAGATGGTATGATACACTTATGCTAGTTGCTTATACTTCACTTATTCATCTTATCACATGGATTACTTGAGTGTATTTCTTATTTGTTATATTGTTTGGAGTTTGAAAATTTTGAACATGGTCTTTGATTTTTTTCCATAGTTCCCTGAGTGTTGTTTCTTTTATTTGTGGATATTTGAATATGTTCTCTCCTTTTAGTGTGTGGCATTTGAACATGGGCCTTATTTGCATTCTCTTTAGACCCCTTTTTCTTGACATCGAGTGATATTATGTGTGTGCTTGATTGCTTGTTGAGATTTTACTTGTTACTTTTAGACATTTCCATGATTTATATCATGCATCTTAAGGCTTGTCATGATTGTATACTATGAGCTTCATTTATACATCTAATTAGACATGATTCCACTATTATATTTATTACTACATGATTGATACAAATATAACATGGTTATCTTATCCTTTTGAGATAAGGTGACTATCAAATATCATTCCCCTCATCTCAAAAGGGGGTTAATATTAGTGAGGGCATGTCATAGAGGCTTGAGTCTACATACACAAAATTTAAAAAAATGGTATAATTTGATACTATTTACATGATTCAGATATACATTTGGGATAAAATATTATATATTTATCACCAATTTTACCATATTTGGGATAGGGTTTTTCATATTTGTGACATATATTATACATAGTTATAGATCAAAAGTTACATTTTGATAGATACTTCAGCATGAGATACATTAAAGGTGCATATGTGATGAAAATGCACTAAATTATAAGTACACATCTAGATTATATATGCATCAACCTTACCAAGATGCACCATTTGAGACTTACCTGTCTATAGTAGTTGGCTCCTTTGAGTAGTGTGATCAATATTCAAAACCCTTGATGGATTTAGCACTAATTATATTTTCAAGTTGACATGGTTATACCATTTAACCTTGGCAAGATTGGTTAGATAAGCTAGAACACTTAGGATGTGTGATTGAGATTCAATATTCTTGATGACCTTGACATAACTCATCCTTATACCAGATTGGGGGGATGATCACCTCCAGTTCTCTTTTTCACATATCCAAGGTTTAGTTTTCAACCTCTCTCCAATGTTTTAGATAGGAAGCATCATTAAAAAATCAAATTACCAAGGGGAAACGTGGTTGCATTGATGCACATGTGTACTCTTTCCTTGATCTCTTTCTTTTTAAGTGTTTCAATTATTTAAATTTCTAAATTATTTGCACTAATTAAACTATAACATTCTCTTGGCTGTAGGTAATACATAGATATAAAAAATTAAAACTAAGCTCAAATAAAACTAAGGTGTGTCATACACACAACAATACACATTTATTTCCTTTAACCTAGTAATTTCATCCTCATGTATTACTATGTTAAGGAGGATGTAGATGATAAATCTAGATTTTACATGATAAACTAATCTTATAAACTTGTAAAATATCAGTCATGGCTTAACCCTTCATTTTAGTACCTTTTCATTGCAACAAGGCTCACATTCACCATCTCATTATACCTAAATGCTTATCTTATAGTTTGACCCTAATATTATGATTACCCAAATCACCTATAGCCCATAATATACTTAAAACCAAATAAACTTCTTAAACTTTTAGTTACATATCTCCAATAATTATTTACCCTCCAGGACACTTATGACTAGACCATGACACTAGTGTCAATGCTAGTGTCCTAGGGCTAACTCTAAGGTTTTTACTTTAAAAGAATTTTAGATATATACAGGTCAACCTATTTACCTTAATTAATCCTTCAGTGAGATATTTTCAAAAAGTGTGGTATAAACACAATATAACACCCACTAATTTATCAATCTATCAACTACTAAGTAAGCACCTATCAAACTCACTAAATCAATCACACAACTGAGTTTTGATGATCTATTCTTTCTTATTTCCATATCATCTATAGGAGTAGTATTATTATAGTTCTTAAACATTAAAAGAGAAATCATGAGTAGTATTTGTCAAATTTTAAGTTAGATCACTAAATGCACTCACATATATCATATTACACCATTGCTCACACACAAGCCCACATAAAGGGGAGAATTATATCAATCTAAGGCCCTTTAAGAAGTATATGGCTATGTAGGTAGCAATCATTAATAAAGTGTTATTTAAGGTCTAATCAAATTCACTTGAGCCCACTAACCCTTGTTTTGTAAGGTCACATGCCCTAATTATATGACCTAAGGTTTTGAGCTACACACTAATAACAAGAACCTATGTGTGTGATCTAGACAAAGAATATGTAAAGTGATAATAATACCTAACAAGCACAAATGGAATTTTCAAAAAAGTACATGTACTACACTATGGATAGAAGCATTGAATATGGGATAAAATCACTGATGCTAGTGTCTAGATTCCAAAGGTAGTGTCTACATTAATAGAGAGTTGATTTCCATAATATGATGAATCATACCTAAGTATCATCATGATTTTTTTTGCACCTATATTTTCTAGATCTACTTGTGCATTAATGAATAATCTAATTATTTTATCTTATTCAAGTTTAATTAAGTAAATTACTATTTGGAATTATACTTTATATATTTAACATATTTCCATAATTTAGCACTATGATTGATTATTGTGATTCTGAACTATTTAATTGGCTCTCTTTTAGAATAGTCTTTTCCTTAGTTAACTAAGCTATTATCCCTACCCTTATTTCCAAAAAGGGTTTAAAATATATAAAAATAATTTGAAATTCAAAAGGAAGAGAGTGGTTACCTTATATCATAGTTGTTGGCAAGATTTTATTTTGATATGTTTTCTTTGTTTGTTTAATAGACTCACCCAAAAAATAGTGGCATAAACTTACAACATTGGAGAAAACACCAAGGAAAAGGTGATTTTACTTTTTGTTTGAGAGGGGTGCCTCCCTCATAAATGGTAATTTTGATGTTTTTGGTACTTTAAATTATAAATTACAAAGGAACCCAAAATAGAAAAATAATGATAGTGTTTTAACCTTTTAGGCTTTAGCTTATATAAATCCTATGTTTTTTAAAGATCTGAGTAGATTAAATTAGAGAAATAATGTGCATAAAATAGCCACTAATTTTTTAAAGAATTGATTAGAATTGAATTTATAAAAATATTATTAAATAGTAAAATAAAAACTTATCTATAAAATGCCTGATACATATGATCTAAGTGCTAAAAATTGATATGGAAGTAGGTTTGAGTTTCGTCAACTGATTCCCTATGTTAAAACCCATCTTGGATAATAGCATCATATTTGGACAATAGTGTTATGTGGTTATAGTGTCTTGATATTGGTGTTAATTTCCTTTGTGTAAGACTATCTTGAAATTTTGAGTGCACTTGTGTCTATATTTTGGGCTCTATTTCTATGTGCATGAATTCTAAAACTTTGTGTTATCACTCAGAAGTACACTATATAAAGAACTTGTGCCTGTTCTCACTTATATTGATACAATGGAAACTATCCAAGGTGTGGGTGACCTTATGATAGAGATAATATCTATATTAAGGGCTGTTTACCTTTAGTGAATTCACCCACTTCTCTCTAAACTCTCTCAGATAGTGTTTTCTTGACTAGGAAAAGAGGTAAAAGAATAATGCCAAAATTGAAAATGGAAAGGAAAATTGATATTTGGGGTGATGCACCAATGTTGGGATAAATTATGAATATAACTAACACACTTTACAATCCAAATAAACTTACATACATTCACTTAATTCTCATATAATTACTCTTGTATCAATATTTCACACAGAGGTCTTGGCAAACACTTAGACTAGCTAGGAATGAATGAATAATCGTTGAATTCACTTCTATATTAGGTATAAACTAGACTTAGACACTATAAATGACTTAAAACATTTATAATTTTTTGAATAAAGGTGAAATTATTCAGAAATAAGCCTAATAAAGAGAGTAATTCACTAAGTTCTATCAATGAATAATAAACACACACTTCATGAAAGCTTGAGAATGGATAAAAAATCAGCGCTTTATTTCTTTAAAGGTGATGTATTAAAAAAATTTGGTAGAGTTTATGTAATAAAAAATAATAATATACTCATAATCATTTAAAAATTAATTTACATATATAAAATAATAAGAGAGAGAGAATACAAGAAGTCCTAGATGAGTCTACATGCAAGTCCTAGTTTGTTCCTACTTCAACTGAAAAATTCAACTCAAAATTGAACTCCACCTTCAACTCCACTTTTAATTCCACTTATTATCCCATGTATAATTTAATTATAAATATTATTTCATATAATATGGTGAGGTGAGAGAGAGGGAGGCTATTATTTCATGTTTGAAAAGTCAAAGGGCTCTTCATGCATCTTGAATCTTGAGTTAACTTGTGATCTTGCATGCAACTTTTGATCTTTTTTAGTTGACTATTTTTGGTATTTAGTTAACTAATATTTATATTTAATTCATATTAAATTTATACTTTATTTACCTCCACTTTCACTCTGAGTTGACTTAAATTATCTTGACTTCACATATAGAGTTCAACTTCACTTATCTTGACTTACAACTTGCATGTAACTTAACTTTTTAACTTTTCTAAATTTAGCCCAAAAGAGGGAGTAGTAATATAATAATTGAATTATGATGTTATAATAATTATTTATCATGAAAATATGGCCTCAAATATTTACTAAAACTCAAATTCAACTTCTACATTTTTGCATGTTTTGAACTCTAATTATCTTGACTCGCAACTCTGAAAAGCTTTTTGAATGCACTGTGAGAGCCAAAAAAATTATGGATATTCATAATTAAAATATATAATGAGAAAAAATATTATTTTAACATAATCACCATGGTTTAACATACATTTAAACAAAATTTTAGCTCTAAACTCTATGTACAACTCTAAAAAACACCATTTTATGCTTTGTGATGTTCTCTTATTCCCAAGAAACCCTGATTTGGATTAGGCGGTATAAAATGAGTTATAGTCCTGATAAAAAAATAATAATTTTATTGTTTTATATTTATAAATTTTTCATACCTTTAAAAAATTTAAAATTTCCAAAATTCTTCCCTAAGAAAAATTCATAAAAAAGTGTCGACTTGCTGCCCTGGGGATCACCTAGAGATGTTGTTTAATGACTTAAGCATATTTTTAATTGGTTTTCATTTAATTATAATTTATTTATACCTTTAAGTTAATTATTAACACTTTAAAATCATTTTTTTCATTTGAGGGACCTGAAACACCCATTTCCAACTCCATTTGTGAGCCAAAAAATGAAGAAACCTTCATTCCCTTCATGATCACACCTGTATATTGAAATTTTATATCTTATCAGGTATTTTTCATACATTTAAAAAATTATAAAAACTAAATAACATCAAAATATACACCCATATAAAATTTCAAGAGTTTTTAATTAATAAAACTCAAAATATGCACTTTTTAGTGTTGACTAGCTTGCCCAATTTCATTTATGAACTGGTGTAGGTCTATGTTTTGACATTTTATTAAGTTTTATGAAGCATAAATACATAATTATTTTTTAATTATTATCTATAATAAACCATATTATCATTATAATAATTTTATGTGCTCAAATAATCACTCAAACCTCTCAAAAATTGTTTTTTCTATCTCTCTTGCTTACTTAAAACCCTAATGCTTGATCATTTGATTTTCTTCATAATTTTCCATGAAATTTTGATTTATGAAGGTGTATAAAGGTCATATATTCCCATAATTTCTCACATGACCTTAATTTTTCAAAAAATAACTCATAAATGCAAACATATTGCTTAAAACTAAGCAAATGAGGGTTTAAGAAGGGTTTTAAGCACTTGTTCTTCTTAACAATTATTCATAAAGTTAAGCCATTGTAACCTAAAATTGCATGGAATATTTATGTAATAGGGGAAAAAAATCCCCATAATACCATTTTATCAAACTCCTCTTCACTATCATGTACCAAGCATCTAAAAATTGCCTTCACTAGTTTTTAAATAGCTAGTTAGAGGAATAAAAGAAACCTCTCTCAAAATTTGGACTTATAAGTTGTTCCTAAGAATGATTTTAGCCTAATGAATGTTTTATAATTATTTACATACATTTTGTACCATTAATCCATGAATGGATTCTTCTTGAAAACTTTCACATAAATAACTTTAACCAATGGTGACAAAACTATCAACACTCCATATTATTCCTGTAATGACTGATTTATGATACAAACCCTAATCCTCCTTATAATTAGGGTATAAAATGAAAGTGTGTTCATTATTAGGATAGTATATACATCCTCAACACCCCACTATTAATATATTTTATTACATACCAATACTCTGAGGATGGATCAAGCCTGATGTATTTCTCCCCACTTATGTCTTGGTGCAAATAAAAGTTATGTTAGTATGATAGTGGCCTTGAGTGATTTGAGTGTGCTTGAGATTAAAAATATATAAATATCAGCTTAGTACTATTTTAGATGGTATTATTTAGAATTGGGGAAGAATAGGGATTGATATCATTTATTTTGCTCAATTTTTTTCATGTTTGAATAGGTATGTTGCATCTAATTTCCATCTACTAGATATAGAGCTAAAAGTCATGTATTTATAGTTTTATGTTGTTTGTGTAAATAATAAAATATGTATAGGTTGACCTTAGGAGGCTTTGAATTTTGAAAATATAATCATTCAAAAAATTTAGGGTAAAGACATAGTCATCATTTTGGGGACACTATTGTCATGTGGATCTAGTGTCCTTAATGTGGCACTAATTTCCAATTGGCAAAACACTAGGAACAAAGGGCTAAGATCAAGAAATGAGGGTTTGAGACTACATTTGAGCTGACTAGGGATGATTTTGGCCTACACAAAGGCTAGATAAGCTTTATAATAGGCTCTAGAATAGGTCTAGGTCTAAGCTAGGGATAAGTAGTCTCAAGTAACACCCTTAACACTGAAATACCACTTTTAGGTGATTATATTTGCCCCCCTTTATGCTATAAATGCAGAAAAGCGAAATGACTAATATAAAGGAAAAATAAATTTACCTATACTTACCTAGGAAGGGAAGCCCATGAAGTTGAATCTAAGTATGTGAAGTGGGGTTTTCATGTGTGAATCATGATCTAAAGCATGTCATGTAAAAGAAACATGCATAAAAAAATCCTTAAGAGATATCAAAAGCAAAATATTATGTTGAGTAAATAAGTAAAACTGAGTAAAGCTAAGTATAGAGACGGGAAAGAGGAAAGGAATGAATACACCTCATTGGGTACATGAACCAATGCATGAACCTGATGATAACCTATGTGTGTGTGTTTAGTGATCAATAAATGAATAACTTAGATTAAGTTGAAGGCTTAATTGATCCTCATGTGTGGATAGCTCAAAAACTCATTCCATTTTTGACTCCATTATTACCCACTCTTACATGGTGGATCATGACCTATGAATAGCTTAGATTAGATCGATAGTGTGTCTAACCCTCTCATGTGGGTGGGTCAAGAACTAAAGTATGTTATGACTCCATCATTTCCCACCCATGTATAATAGATGCATCTAAAACTAACTACTTGAAGTACTAAAATATGTCTAACTGAATATAGCTATGTATGTTAGCTTTACAGCCACATAGGTACATTATTTGGATTTGGCCCACTTAGGAATGCCAACCACTACAAATGGATTAAGGCATGAAACTAGTGATAGTCTAGAATATGATATCAAGTGTATATAATGCATGGAATGACATCAAATTTTTTATTCTATTTGATCAACCAGTGTGTAACTGATCATATGAAAATAATGTGTCATGCACATGCCCCTAATTTTATATTTTGAGTATATTGATTTTGAATTGAGTTATAATAATTATATTTTAGTATCTCAATTGAATATAGGAATGGTCATGTCGCACATGATGCCCCTAATCTGAGAAAAATGATATGAATCTGAGCTAAGTTAATGTGAATCTGAGTAAAAAGTATAACTGATAAACCTCTAACTAGATCTATATAAACCTATATTGTACCTACTATATTATTCTAGACAATTTGAGTTATTCTAAAACTAAGGCTATTGGATAGTATCACCATATCTTTAATATTAGTGCCATGTGGCACTAGTGTCCACATTTGGGAACCAATGTCCTTTTGGTCTAAATTTCGTATAATTATACTAATTTTTGGGTCACTATTTTACCACTATGTTTACCTATGTCTGATTTTTTATAACTAAGCTTGTGTGTTAAAAAATGTATTATGAGTGCAACATAGGACCCTGATCTCTATTACAAACCCTTGTGAATTCCCCCTCTTTTGAGTGTAGTTTTTGAACTTTTATAATAGTTGTCCTCAAAAGAAAAAGCTTTGTAAAAAGGGTGTTAATGGCTTAAGACATGAAATTGGTGATAACCTAGAATATGATATCAAGTGTAGACAACGTAGGGAATGACATAGAATTTTTCATTCCATTTAATCAACCAATGTGTAACTAATCATATGGAAATAATGTGTCACGCACATGCCCCCAATTTTGTCTCTAAGTATATTGATTCTAAATTGAGTTGTCATAATTATATCTAAGTATCTAAATTGAATATATAAATGGTCATGTCACACATGATGCCCCCAATCTAAGAAAAATTATATGAATCTAAGCTGAGCTAATGTGAATCTAAGAAAAAACTAAGTATAAATGATAAACCTATAATTAGATCTATGCAAACCTATATTATACCTACTATATTGTTCTGGCTAATTTGAGTTATTCTAAAACTAAGGCTATTAGACAATAGAACCATATCTTGGACAATAATGCCATGTGGCACTAGTGTCCACATTTGGGCACCAATGTCCTTTTGGTCTAAATTATGTACAATTGTACTACTTTTTGGGTCACTATATTATAATTGTGTTTATCTGTGTCTAATTTTATGTAAATGAGTCTGTGTGCTAAAAAATGTATTGTGAGTGCAATATAGGACCTTGATCTCTGTGATAAACCCTTGCGAATGTCTCCTCTTTTGAGGGTAGTTTTTGAACCTATGCAAGAACTATCCTCAATAGAAAAAGCTCTATAAAAAGTGTGTTAGCTAGAGAATTTATGATAATTACATGAAAATCCAATATAATGTACATACATAACATTGAAATGTAAAATGATATAAGCATAAATATGTAATGTAAGATGTATGTCATGTCTAGAATTACACAAGGGTGTCAAGATAGATGTAATCAATATATGTAATAATAAATTTAATTAGAATTGAGTAGTTAACTAGGGGGATGGGGCATGATGTCCATCATGACACCCAAGTAGGAAAGGTAGATGCATGAGGCTCCTCATGGCATCAAAAATTAGTGTGTGTAATAAGAAAAGACAAGTGTCATGGCCATGACACATATAAGAAAGCATACATACAAAATACATGAGGCATGCAAATTAGGCCAAGGGGTCATAATACAGGTGACATGGGCACATGTCACTAAATCTAAGAAAATAAGACATACAAGGACATGTTCAAATGTTCACGTAGGTAAGCAACAAGCAAGTTAGTTTATAGCTACATATAAGGACATGTTAAAATGTTTGCATAAACAATCAATAAAGCACACACAAGGGACATGGGCAAATGTCCAAGGCATACATATTGTGAATAGAAGTGTCATAGAGCCAAAGAATAATGGCATATTCAAATGCCCTCAAATAAAAGAGGCATAAAGATACAATCAAGTTTTAACTAGGAAAGATAGAAATGAAAGCATGCATGAATATATAACACAAATATGTGTAAGAGCTAGTATGTACATATGTTAAGTCTAAAGTAGTAATAGTCGATAAAAAATTTGAGTATGAGTAGTAATGATCAATATCTAGATAAAACAATGCTAAAGTTGGAATGTATAGTATGTAAGGGTAGAACTTCGTAATAGAAACCATGTATAAGATACCCCCAAGTGGATGAATGTGTCAAATAACCATGGATCGGTATATATGCCCCTAGTGGGTAGATAATAACAAGTCTGGATTAGTGTAGTGGACCTAAGTCCTATAACAATCTACAAGCACTCGACAAGAACAAGTGAAGTGTGTAGTATGATAAAATTTACTATACTAAGATAGATAGCATATGTAGTGTCTAACCAATATAAGAAGTGTAAACATAACAATGCATAAAATCTATAAATTTCATGTTTTTAGATTAATATTTGAATGTTTTTGTGTTTTTTGACATATTTTATTATTTTTATAGTTTTTAGATATAAGTTATGTACAAGCAATCTAAAAATGAACTATATAAAAGGAGCAAAGAAAGAGGGAAAGTATGTACAAAATAAGATAAATCATACTAACCGATGAGTCTCATAGGAGACTCAATATCATTGTGAGCTATGTCAAGTAAGGGAACTGTGATCGTGTGTGTTGTGTGAAAAGGTAATTATGATCCCATAATTTGTTATACTGAGTGATTTATATCTATATTTGTATCTACTTATGTAGTGATGTTAGTAATTTATGGTACCGACTATGGTGTCCTATGAACTATAGGGATCTTAAGAACCCATCTAGCAAAAGAAGTTGTAGGTAACATAGGTGCCCTATGTTGAGAGCCTTAAGAACCTAATAATACTAATCTAGACAAAAAGTGAGTGGAGGAAGGCTCTCTAGAATCTATGACATATCTCTGATGTAGAGGTCTTTCCAATAATGGTCTCTATGGGAGAGTATGAGTATGTGTCAATACCATAGGAGTAGACCTCACCTGCACTAGTGGATCTATTGAACTCTATGATTTATTAATAGGAATTGTGATTTGAGCTATAACTTATAATTGTTTTATATATGGTTACTATTTTGTAACTGGTTGTGGAATAAGTAGAGGATACTCATAAGGAAGACCCTCAACTTTGATCACCTGGTTTATGTGTATAAATTTCAAGCATTTGTGCACTATGGATGGGATGGCTCATAGTTGTTATATCCATGGCCTACCCAATAACATATCAAACACACCTGTACTAGGTACTACTAAGAATTGAGTGACTATATGTGTTGGTCCAACCTGTAATGGAAGCATAATATCCCTAATGAAGATTTGAACATGAAGACTAAAACCACTAATAACTATGTCTATGGGGAATATGTCCTATTCTGAATACTCCAAATGCTGTAAAAATGTCATAGTGACATCTTAATCCTTGACCCCTTGTCAACCATAACACTCTAGATAGGATGATGATCTATGCATTATCTTACAAAGAGTGCATGTAAATTTGTATCATCCTCAACAATCTCCTACTCTAAGAAGGTGATGAGTGGTCGAGCTAGAATTGTAATATGGTACATACCAATGATGTTGTGTAATGGGTGTGCTTTTTCTATAATAGTATTATATGAAGATGGTGGTGGATGTATATAATATATTCAAACTTTATCAATTACTAATTATTTTTCTCTTTTAAGAACCCATCGAGTCTCAATCTCTCTGAATCCATGCCTTAAAGGGTGCACTAGGAAAGGGGTGGGCAGACCATTGGTACTTCACAAGATTATTTTCCCCTATACTACCACTTATTATCTACATAATCCTAAAACACTTCTTTAAGCCTTATCACCTCTCTTGTTCCCTCATCCAACCATTTTTCTACCTTCATTATCCCCTTCCTAACCCTAAAACCCTTTCCAATAGTTTGTGTTACATTGTCAGCCCCATCAACCCTATACTCTAATTGATAAAACATATTTAGGGTCACTGACCTAAACTAAAACCTAATTTATTTTTATTAATAATGATATATAATCGATTGGGCCAACCCTATTAGCTAAACTTTTGAAAAGGATTAGGTTAGATTCAGCTATATATACACATTCATTTCATCATTTCTTATAGAGATAATAAGAGTTAATTATTCATTTGTGCTTCTTTACGATATACTCTTCCACCATTCTACTTGCTTTATAGCTTAGGATTTTTATTTGGAAAATAATCTTGTCTTGTGGAAAATTCTTGGATGTTTTGGTCTTTATTAGTGATCATTACAAACCATAAAAACCTCTTGTGAAGCACCTTTGACCAAGGGAGAGATTAAGTCTTGACAGGTTCATCTTCATAGTAAGTATCTCTAACTTTACTCCTCTATTTTAGTAGATACAAGTAGCATAATTAATGGCTTTTGAATATATTTATATTTCCATGCATTAGGATTTTACCTATACATAACTTAAATAGGATTCTCTTGTGCATGTTTAACCCCCACTTTGTGCCACAATCTTAGGTGATCACTAGATTAGACTTTACTTGTCATTTACTTTTGTGAATATGAAAACATAGATTCTAGTTAGGGTTATTATGTAGTTTTGATTGACTAGAGGCTTTGGAATCCTCTCTAGTGATTTTATTATGGTAAGAGATCCCTTGGTTGTTAGCATAAATTAGATATTACATTGTTATAATTAATTTATCGATCTATTATGTAGAATTGATTAGTTGTGTTGGTTAGGTGATTACATTAACTAAGGAACAACAAGTGGAGTCAGCTATGGAAAATGGTTACATAATCAAATCTTTCATTATTATACATTTGTTGTTGAATAATAAAACCATCAGATCATTTAATCATTATTCTCTCACATTTTGATATTAGAGCAATTTATTTCCTGTCAAGATGGAGTTTTAAATGTTTGTGAGGGGTAGAGCCATAATTTTTGGTTGCCCCACTAATGGTAAAATGATTATTTAGTGTAGTGTGTAGGATCTAGATTTTGTATCTCTTGTATCTCTTTCCCAGCAGAAGATAGTAACACATTTATGGAAGACGCCTAGTGTTAAGAACATTATAGTTGATACAACATTAAACTATATTAACTATCATACACCTGCATAGCATTTTCAACATTGGATTCAACATATTAGAATACAAATTGCATTAAAGTCTTCAACATTTTGATCATGCTCTCCAATTACCATGCATAAGAGTTCTATTCATCTTCACTCTCCATGTAGGTTCAAGCCCAGAGAATCTAATATTTCTCAAGTAGAAGATCCACTAGATACTAATGAAAGTGAAGAATCAACTAATGAGGTTCCCTCACATCTCTTATTATAAAACATGTAGTAGCACTTTACTGGAGGCTACAGGATAATTGGTGTCCTCTCGTGTGTCACCTATGATGGGGTCCCATTATTTTTATGGTGACACTTTTTAGTGTGTTTATTTTACGTTGTGTGTGGTGTGTTTTTTTATTAGTGTGGTTTTCAATAAAATTAATGAACATTATTTCCCAGTTTGGTACCTCCTAATGAAGAACATTATGGGGAGAAAAAGCACTAAAGTAGTACTTGGTTATTAGAAAAGGGTTTATGTTAATCTGATAAACCACCAAAGTGGTTGAGACCTCTTGCCACCTCTAGCTTCATGGTCAACTTGCAGTAGAAAACCATATGGGTTTGTGGTAATCTAAGGAACCATCGAAGGTGTTAAGCAAAGAGATGTACTCGTGTCACTTCTAGGTTTTTGGTAATCTTAAAAGAAAAACCAAGGTATTACCAAGACCATGAAGCCATAAAAATGGCATGCCACCTCAAAGGTGAGCAGGCTACGTTGAGAGAGTAAATCTTTTTACAATGTTTGAAATAAAGTGGAGACCACTATTAGGAAATATGATGTTTGTAAAAATAATGTAATAAAGGAGGGATTGTTATCATAAATTATATAATACATTATTATAATTAGTTCGGTGATTTGTTATGTAGAATCAATTAGTTGCATTGGTTAAGAGATTATCTTAACTGAGGAATAATAGGTGGAGTCAGTTATGGAAAATGGTTACATAATTAAATATTTCATTATATATATACACTTGATGTTGAACAATAAAACCATCTAAGCATTGAATCATTATTCTCTCACATTTTTTGTTAGGTCTAGTGGATCCATCTTGGTCATGATCCCAAATATCTAATTTATCAATAATCAGAAGTGTAAGTAGGATTTATCTTATCCGAGCAAGAATTAATTAATAGATCAATTATATTTCCCTTTGCATATATTTTGGTGAACCTGTCGTGAATCAAACCCTTGTAGTTTTTCTTTCATGCCATCATTTTTTAATCATATTATATTTTTTTAATTTGTATTACTATATCAAACCAGTTGGTATAGTTCTAACATTTTGTGTACATGTTTAACACACAATCACTCCAAAAAAACTATATTTTATCTATGCAAGTCGTCATCAAATACAAGTTACTGGATTGATTAGTTTAGCATAATATTATTCTTCAACTTTAGATTCACATACATAATCAAGCTAGTTGAATCTATTTATAATTCTCTTTTATCAACATATAGGTCTACAAACATAGTCATCCCAATAGACTCTATTCACCATTTCTCTTTCAATATATAGTATTTTACAAACTTCATCAAGCTAGTTGACACAATTGGCATAATTTTGAAATAGCATTTGAATATTACAGCTTAAAAATCTGCAATCTAAAACATCTTCAATCCCATCAAGGTTCATTCATTTATATCTCTGTTAATTTAGTTATTATTTTTGTACTATTTTTCACAAGTTTAAAGTATATAAAATTGTAGCCCTAAAAAAAATGAATATGACCTATTCGACATATTTTTGTAGTCAATATTCCATCTAGAAAACATAGTCAACCTATTCAACTATGTTTATATATATATATATATATATATATATATATATATATATATATATATTGCTTTTGTAGAATAGTAGTGACTCATTCGTCTCTGTTATGTACTATTTGCATATAATGTAGCTTGAATTGACTCTATACTCTTCTCAATCAAGGAATTAACCTCTATTTTCTCGTAATTATTTCACCTTTCATTTTCAGTTGTTTGCATGCTTAAAGTAACAAACATAGATTAAATAGGTGGTTTTTCAAATTACCATTTTAGTCACATTATTTTTCTCTTTTGCACACACTACCAAATCACTTTTCATTCAAAAAACATTAGACATTTGTCTTCCTAAGGCTTACATACTTAGATTAAATAGGTGGTTTTTTAAATTACCATTTTAGTCACACTATTTTTCTCTTTTGCACACACTACCAAATCACTTTTCATTCAAAAAACATTAAACATTTGTCTTCCCAAGGCTTACCTATTTGGATTTAATCACCAATGGGGAAGTCAACTTGGCTTTCTAGCTAAGTATAAACACATGGTTGATGGTATATATTATCAAATCACTCGACATACTTATCTTTATGGTATTGTGAAGTGAGGTGGTAGGCCCCAATACCAAGCTAGTACCATCACCAATATAGATCCCTTACAGCCTAAACATCCTGAAACCAACCTTAAATTACTTTTTAGTTCCTTATTTTAGCCAACTTCCCTATCACATTAAAATTAAACTTTATTATAACTTAATAAAACTTATGATGACCAACTAGTTATCATTTGTTGCTTGTTCTTTGATCTTTGTATGTTGTATTTCAAAACATGCATTGTCTAGTGTTAGTGAAAGGTTTGTGTTGTGTTTTCCAATTAAACCAGTCACATTAAAACAATTTCTTGTGTTTTTAATTTCATTTTAATTCAAAATTATCTTTAAAAAAAAATCTCTATTTTAAAACACTATCATTTGGTCGATACACTCTCTTATAGACTATTTTTTCCTACAGTACACAGTTGACCTGTCTGACTATGTATCCTTGTCTTCCTATCTTTTTCCTTAATCAACAATACAAGTCAACCTCCATGACTGTGTATCCTTATCTTTCTATTTTATGAATTTTCTTTACTGAACTCTATTAACCCAACCGACTCTATACCTATTGGCTAACTTTGTCCCTATTTTCCCCTCTTATTTCCTAATCTAGGTTCCTTTCATCAAGCATCATGAAATCACATATAATAATCTTCTTGGATAACTTGAATCCATTTAGACACTATATGGGGTGCTCTTTTCTTCCTTTCTTTACATCCCAAGAGGATCCTCACTCTTGAAGTACTTATTTTCCTCCCTCATATTTAGATTAAAACATGGTTCAAATCACTCCACAAGATGAGAATGGTGGATTAGATCCTTTTCATACCTATCAATTCAATTCCCATCTTCAAACATCTCACCACAATGTGGGGTAAATTGATGCAATTCTATCCAATAACCCCACAGGGAATCCACCACCTAAAAACCCTCCTCCTAATACCAATTTGGGGAGTCCTCCTATAAACACCAATCCACCAATTGATACCACTTAAATTCTTGCACATATAGTGAAATAAATGAACATAATTCTAACATCTAACACCTCAAAAATGATGCAACTACAACATCATTTGATCAACATGGACAATCAACCTCACGTTCTTCTCCCTCAAAATAATCAAAATTTTATTCCTCCACCTCTCAAAGATGTCATGGGGAGTGTCATCCCCCAAACTATCATGCATAATAAGATGTTTTAACACATTAAAAATGAACCTTTATCCCCTTTCATTGATTCTATTGATATTGGTAACATATCTCCAACTATTAAATATGATGGAACTAAAGACCCTGCATCTTTTCTTAAGGTATTTGGCAATCCTTATAAGGAGTGGATTTAAACTAATGAATTTCCACAACTAAAATTTTAGTTAAAAATTTCACCGATGAAGTATTATAATGGTACAATCAACTTCCCCAACATTCCATATGGTAACTAGAATATTTAGTTGATCCTCTAATTAAAGAGTTTCAACACAATGATATTCCCAAGAATTAACTAAGCCATTTCATCAATGCTAAGCAATCTCCCACTGAATCAACTCATCATTTCATCAAATGATGGAAATATTTGTCTCACAATACCAATCATAACATGACTAATGATAATTTTTTTAAAGTCTTTATAACAACATTAACTCCTTCACTTCAACAAATGGTTTGGACTTTTGCTCCTCAAATGCTAAATGAAGCTCTTGACCAAGTTAAGTGTCAAGAATTCTTAATTTAATAGTTTCAACATGATAACAAACTCATTAAAGGACCTTTTCAACATTAAAATAATGTGATAACCAACAATCTTCCTCAACCCAAACAAGGAGTTACCAAATCCAACCATCCCCAACCTTCTCATACGCCATTAACTAGGTAGCAAATGAAATAATTTTTAGCACCCTCTAAACCATTCACTTATCCCAATAATCCTCCAAAATCCGCATGACCATAATCATTTTTGTTGGTTCTATGATGACATAGGTCATTTCCATGAAACATGTAGAGGCTTTATAAAATTTATTGTCTCCTATATGCTTGGTGATTCATTTAATCACGAAGCCATGATTAAACTTTGTCATCAAGATTACATTAATGTTTCTCAAAAATGACAAGCTACCAAAGCTTATTCTTCTAATAACCAAAAATATTTATCCACATCTAATGTTCAAGAAACCAACAAGGATATTTATGTGATTAATGTTGACTGTGACCAATACTACACCAATTCCCAATATATCAATGTAGTTAAGGTCAATTATCAATATAAACTATCTCAAAAAGATCTTTTCACCAAACCTAAGAATCAATCTTTGGAAGAGAAAATTCTCAAAGACACTAATACTACTCACTTAGCTTCAAAAACTAACAAGGAATCATCTCTTCCTTCTGAACCCCCAACCACTTCTCTTCCTTATATAACTATTTTGCCTTCTAAGCCTCTGTTAGTTCCTCTTCCAAAACCCATTGAAACTTCTTAGAAGAACTCAACTCCATGCCTTGTAAAATTACTCTTATGGAGTTAGTTCATACCTCTCCTTATCATTGTAATTTCATCATGTAACAACTTTAATAAATTGAAGAGCCATCTCATTTAGAAGAAGAACCATCTTCTCATGAGCCTAAACTAATCGAAGTGCATATCATTGAATACATTTATCCTTCAAAATCCTCCATAGAGTTCCTCAAAGAAGACATGATCAACAATGAGATCCTATTTTGAGATGATAATCCACCCATATTTATTAAAATAGCCATGAATACTACCCTCATTTGTAAATTACTTGTAGATGAAGGGTATGGTATTAATATGACATCTCTATGGCTCATCCAATAACTTGGCTATAAGAAATATCATTCTAAACAAACTCACTTGACATGTCATGGATTTGACAAAACTAATTAAAATACACTTGGTTGTATTTGGCTCCTTCTCATGATTATACATAAGACTATAACAACTAAGCTCATGGTCCTCGATTTACCCTTATTATACAACATATTCTTTGGACACCCATGGACTCATCAAATGAGGGTTATTACTTCTTCTAGTAGCCAATGTATTAAGTTCCTTCATAATGTAAAAAGGTATAAACATGAGGTTTATCCTGACCCATGGAGTATTCAACCTCCAAATCCCAAATCCCAATATCAAATTCCCACCATTTTGAATACTAACAATGCTCCTTTACCCGAATTCATCAAAATGAATCTAGATTTACATGTCACTCTTATTGATTCTAACAATAATGAGCTTAATGACTTGCAAAATACCTACAACACTACCAAGCTACCTCCTTACATCTCAGAGTGGATACCTCCTTTTTTTTGGCCTCATGATTGTACCATCCCTCTCATCGATGAGATAATTGATTTAGCCATCCATTTAATGCTCAAAAAGCATCTTACATAGAAGATGACTTCACATGTAATGATTATGGAGTGGCAAAAATATTCTAAGATAATTTAATCATGTGTCCACATAAATTCAACAACTTAAGCATTTCACCTTCTGAAGTTCCTCCTAAATCACAATCATGTACAATTTTTCCAACTTATGATGATAACTAAATCATATCCCAATCTCAATCATGAGAATTGGATGTTCAACATTATCAAAAAACTCTAGCTTAAATACATGCTTTCAATCATGATGTTCATACCATTTCAACAAATTTTGAGTTAGCACCTAAAATTCATGTACCTCCTACTAATTATCCACTCCTTGATACCCCTTGAGTAGTGGAAAAAATATTATCCCTCATGCCTTAAAAAATTTTAGCACCTTTTACTCTCTCTAATCCTCTCCCCATCAATGATGCTAGTAATAAACCAATCAAATCAGGTTAACCTTTTTCTCGTATTCCACCTACTTTATATATCACCCTTGATTCCAAGTCCATATATGTATGCCAAGTACATTCTGAATATGACCACCACAGTAACAAAATAATTGATCTCAAAGTATATGTGGAGTATTATGGCCCTCTTCCCACTTTGTATAGTGATGAAGCCATTCTTGAATTGCTCTATGCCCAAAAACCTCAACTTCCTCAACAACATCATAAACTTGAGAATTTCAAGCAAAAAAAAAACCCTCGTTTTAATAATTTCATCACTAGCATTGATCAAAAGACAAATCCTATTTCCTCTCTTCCTAATGCACCCTATCATTTTCAAGATGGAAATGTGATGTTTATTGAAGAAACTACAAAAATTGAATATGGCACCCCATCATGCCCTCAACCAATCATAGTCTCTAAAGAACTTACACCAACTGAACATGATAACTTTAGTTTATTATTTAATAAATATCATAAGACCTTCACTTGGTCCTATGAGGACATGTCTGGCATTGATCTTAGCAGCATGGAGCACAATATCATCACCTATCCTGACACCAAACCTATGTGATAAAAACATTGGAAATTTCCCCATGAAGTTTCTAATTTATGTCATAAAAAAATCATTAAAATTTTTGATGCTAAATATATCAAACATGTGGACTATTCAGAATGCATCTCAAACATTGTCCCTATTTGGAAAAAATTTACCATGGTCATTTGCATTTGCATCAATTTTCATAACCTCAATTTTGTTTATCCCAAAGACAACATCCATTTACCCTCCATAGATTTCATCATTGATTCTAATATTGGATATGAAATTTTGTCCCTTATGGATGGTTTTTTGGGTTATAATCAAATCCACATCTCCCTCAAAGATCAACATAAGATAACTTTCACCAAAGAATGGGGCACCTATTGTTACGTTTAAATGCCCTTCGGTCTCAAAAATGTTAGAGCTACCTATCAACAAGATATGACCCACATTTTCCATGACCTTATCCATAAGATTATGGAAACCTATGTGGATGGCCTCATTGCCAAGTCTAAAATATGTAAAACTCATCTTTTCGATCTTTTTATCATCTTTGATCACTTCATCAAATATAAAGTTAGACTAAATCCCTATAAATGTGTCTCTGGCATCACATCTAGTAAATTTTTAGGTTTCTTAGTATCTCTTCATGATACTTATGTTGATATTGCTAAGATAAATGCTTTTGTCAACATGCCTATCCCTTGTTCTATTCTAGATATTTGCACTTACCTTGGCAAGCTCGGGGCAATAAGATGATTTATCCCCAAAATGGCTTATCACATCTATTCTATTAATTCTCTTCTCAAGAAAGGTAATGTTCTCAAATGGATGGATCCTTATCAAAAAGTGTTTGAAAATATGAAATAATATTTTCTTCATCCACCCACCCTTCATCCACCTTCTAATGATTGTCCTTTAATTTTATATACTTCTTTTATACCTGTATCAATTAGGGTAATGCTTGCCCAATAAGATGATACCAAAATAGAGTATGTCATCTATTATATCAATCAAGGTCTCATTGACTATGAAAAATTTTATACAAAATTAGAAAATGATTGCCTCACTATATATTTTATAATTGAAAAGCTCTGTCATTATATGCTTTATAAAACAAATTGTGTTATCATTCATTTTGATCCACTCTATCACTTCTTCTCTAAAGCATTTCTACCTAGAAAAAGAATTGCCAAGTGGATGGTCCATCTAATGGAATTTGATCTTAACATTATTATGTAAAAAGTTATTAAAGGACAAATCATTGCTAACAAACTCACAACAACTCACATACCTGCTACCAACCACCTTCATGATATTCTTCCCAATGACAATATCTTCTATATTAAAGATCTTAATCAAGCTATATCTCTTAAAAATTACTTTCATAATTTCACTATTGATCTTGAAGCAAGTAATCTTGAAGATTCTTTTATCCTTCCCAATACTACTAAATTTAAAGTGCTTATCGAAGAACTACCTAAAATTAACATTGATTTACATGAATATACTTGGACCCTTCATTTTGATGGCACCAAATGCCTTTAAGGAGCTAGGGCAGGTTGTATCCTCACTAGACTTTTGGTAAAATCAACCCTTTAGAATTTAGCCTCACATTTGATGTTTCTAACAACATGGTAGAATATCAAACATTAATCCAAGGCATGAAAGCAACACTTGATTTAGAAATTACATATTTTCATGCTTTGCATGATTCCCAACTCATCTACCAAAAGTTTAATGGTGATTATCAATGCAAAAGTGAAAACCTTATTACTTATCATAAAATAGCCACTACCCTTTCCAAATAATTTACTTCTTTTACCATCAAGCCCATCCCTCAAGATCAAAATTCTATCGCTAATTCACTAGCTTCTTCAGCATCTCTTTTTCATCTCCGCCAAGTTCTTACTAATTCTACCTTTATTTTTCAAATAAAAAAGTCTCCATATTCCATTCAATCACAAGATTCACTTATCTACCATATTGAGGTTGTCACCATTAGACAAAACCCATGGTACAAAGACATCATTCAATTCCTTGAGCATCAAACCTATCCTCTAAACATGGATTCCCATGAAAAGACTTGAATTCACAAACAAACTTTCAAATATGCCTTTCCATATAACATTCTTTATTATCACAATGTTGAAGGTACCCTACTCTATTGTGTTATGAAAGAAGAGGTTCCTCCTCTCTTTAAATAAACACATGGGGGAATTTATGGTGGTCATTGTAGCATACACTCTACAACATGTAAATACTTGCATATGGGTTATTTTTGGCCTACTCTCAAAAAGGATGCCATAGAGTTTGATAAAAATTGTAGTCCTTACTAACATCATGATGATCTAATCCATTCACCCCTAATCGACCTCCAAACTGTGGAGTCTCCATAGCCATTCCCCATGTGAGGATTAGATCCCATAGGCAAACTACCTATATAATAGTATGGGCATGTCTTTATCATCATAGCTATCAAGAATTTTACCAAATGGGTTGAAGTCATGCCTCTCATCAATGTCATCAGAACCACCATTTCTAAATTCATCCTTAAATTATTTCTCATTTTGGAGTTCTCATACTCTCATTTTTTAAAATAGTAGTTGTTGACTAATTTGAACCCTTGGTAACATTAATTCATCTCCATTACAAGTTAAAACTTCCATAGGACCTCCTAGGTTGGTAAAATGTTCATCATGGTCATAACTAAGGTCAAAAAATATGTTTTATCCCTGTCACATTTATATGATTTGTCTCATGTCATATTATGCCACCTTTTGGCCATTTGGAGGAATTATATGGTTTCCTTAAAAGGAAAAAAGTGTCAAGATGAAATATAATGTATGCCATGTCAAGTATATGTTAGGAATGGTAGATTTGAAACTAATAATTACAGGTTCAATTACAAAGGAGTTTAACTACAAAATAATCCATTTTCAATTAGTTATATGAATTCATAACAGTCCTATCACATGTGACTACTTCAAGGAGGTCCCTTTAGATCCCCATAATTAATATCCATGTTTAGATAGCTTTGACATATCCAAAAATGGTGAAAATTGGTTATTCTCTCTCTTTACTTCCTTTGGTAGGTCAAACAAGTCAACTAGTTTGCAGCTAGTACAAACAAGAGAGGCAAAGTTAGGATGAATGCACTTGGTGGATGAAAGTAATATATTTAAGATCTCATTTCATCATAGTAGATTTTATTTTGGTGGTTTTTTATTCATGAACCATCTCTGATAATGTTAGTGACTAAACTACCTACATAACCCCAAAGGCTTTGGTTTTCCTCATCTATTATAGTAGTCTATATGAACCAAGGAGGGAAGGTAGTATTTAATAACATGGTTTTCCTTCGTAGGTGGTTTCTAGTGTAGTTTACATGTGTAAATAAGGAGAGATAATCACCCTCATTATGCTATAAGTGACCACCATTGGTCTTTAGGATAGTGTTTTCATCAGTGGTAGAGTTTGTTTTCTGTAAGTGACTCCATATCCAAGGTAATATACCTCTATTCGACATCTCAAACCATGGAAGCCAGTTTCTCCATGGAAGGTTGGTATTGAGAGACCTCAAGGTTGATTAAGATTGGTTCTGAGACAATGAGCTAAAACTAACTAGAGCTATAATATATATAGTTCTCTACAGTCACCTATAAATATGTATGGAGAATCAAGGAGCTATTCAAAACCAGAGACATATATTAGATTCAACTTCATAATTGGAATGAGTTTCTCAAGTCATATAGGGTTCATAATGTTGGTCCTAAACCATTTTAAACAACATACAAAGGTCATAGTTAGAAATTTTGCTTAAAGGGAGAGTTTACCTTAACTTCACTGAGAAAGGGATCTTGCCTTACAATGTAGCCTCTGTTGGTGAAGATTTTTGAGGTCTGAGTAGGTCTAGTTATTTAATACAAGTACCCTAAGACTAGGAGTAATATACGAAAAAAATAATATGATTTTTAGGTCAAGAATAATGATGGTTGAGTGGGATTTCACTCAATTAGATTTCCACTTGAAATAATCAATAAACATAGTGTCAAAATCCAATGAACCTGAAGTGTGTAATAGTGACCTATAGTGCATTGTTGGTAAGAGATGAAAACATGGTCTCAAGGTAAGAATCAGTCCCTTCAGATATGAAATGATCATAGTTATTTGAGAAGGAAGTAAGGGTGTGAGAATTACTACTCAAACACACATCATCACCTACAAGAAACTATTGGCTTTCCTAAAATCATCACCTACAAGTGACACAGTCAACATATACTACAAGGTAACTCATGCCCATGTGAGATGTATGCCTGGTTGATGAAAAATGATGTAAGGTTGAGTATTATTACATGTTAATACCACTCTCACAGTGGTAATATAAATTTCATGTTATTCTTAGATGAAAGGAACAAAGACTAAACTAGGTTTCTAAATACCATACTCAATATACCTGAACCTTACACACAGACACTATCATAAAATCTAGTCTTGAGGGTTTCTAAAGTTGAGAGATTAAAAGAGGTGACAAAAATTTAAAACTTGACACATAAGGTCACCTTGACCTAAACTATCCCTACACAACATCCTTTAGATCACATGAATAGGGTAAGTGTCCTTTATTTTATCTTAGACAAAGGACACTCCATAGTTAACAAACCTACAAACCTAATGTGTGGATGATAAGAAGATGAGATGATAGTGTCATAAGGGATTGTAGGAAATTATACATGTTTAAATTAGATATAAATAGAGTTAAATAAACATGTACAATCATTGGAAACCTTTAGGTGGTCAAATACTCTATCAAACACAGTTATGCCTATTAGGCCTAGAACTAGGCATGAGCCCTAATGACCTCCAAATTCACTCACATGACCATATAAACCTCCAAAATAGTTTTATAATATTCATGGGAGAGTATAAGGCTAAAATGAACCATTGGTTTGTAGATAAAATCTCAAAATTGACCATTTTAGCCTAAAATTGTATTAGGCCTACTTAGAATGCAAGAAGGAACTCGAGAGACCAACTTATTTTTCTCACATATATATGGATAATGTGCATGGTACCTCAATAAATTAGGGAGAGTTTAAGGGGTTCATATATTCCAAATTTATGGAATTGGTTCTAAGGTTGGATGTTTAACTTCTATGAGCCATTGTTAATAGTTTAAATGACCCAAAACCCTCTCAAAACCCTTGTGCAAACCTGATGGATAAGATATGGATAATTATGAATACAAAAAGGGTTATTTATTTAAGAAGGTGATTAAAACTTGTATATAACTCTCCCAAGATCCATGACATCCATTTGATCTGTACTATCATTTGTACAGATAAACTAAAATATGGGTTTTCTATAGGTTTTGAGGTAAATTATATATACAAAGGGGAATAGGTGAATAAAAACTATTGTAGAATGTGTTTAAGGAATTTTTATACTTCCCCATACTTATTTCTCAACTCAGTGATGCATGAAAGGCTCTATGTTGAGTTGATCACTGTAGGCAGTCATTAGATAGACAGTGAGAAAGAAAAGTGATTGTCTAAGTATGAAGATGAGAAGATTGATGTTGAATCTTATTGAATAATATGATAGACCAGAGGATAAAGAGGGTATAATTCAGTTGTATAAAACCTCTTAAATGAGTCTCCTTAAGTAATTATAGGCCACCTAAGTGATAAGTATAGGCTTTGAGGCCTAAAAAGCTAATGAGTGACTGCTAGATAGTGAATGACAAGTGGTGTAGGAGAGGCTATCAGTTGAGGGGCATATGAGGGTTGTTATAATCTTGTTTCCACCTTCTCATGATAGTGAAAATGTGTTAAGGATACCTATGGTATTTTTATATAGTTAAGTGGACTCATCATCAAACAAGGGAGTTTTGAGAAGGATATCGAAGAGTCTATATGCTAACTTCAAGGAAAATGATCAACTTCAGGTGGACATTTGTCTATGGTAACTTCATGACCTCTTTTCCACTTAATTGTGTTGCTTTTTAACCAATTTCCAAGTTTTTTCACTTGTCATTATGACCCTTCCACTTCTCTTCTCTTTCTCTTCTCCTATGCTCTATTTATGCAAGCCATTTTGGCATTTGTATCTAATACACACCTAGTATGGTGAAACCCTACTAGTTTGGCACATTTTTTGGCCTTTGAATAAGATTTTAAATTTTATTTTATCTGTACAATCTCTTTCTTAAGTGTATTAAGTGATTTATGTGGTTGACAAGTGATGAATGTCTTCTCCTTGCTTCCATTATGCTCTTGCATGTTTTGTGTAAGTGATATCTCTTCCAACAAGTTTCATAAAGTGTATGTGTTTGTTAAGTGTGCCTTGAAGTGTGAGAGGGAATATTAGTGTCTAGTATCAAACCTTATTTTCACCCACCTCTAGATATGCATAGCAATATGCCTCTATGAGAAATATGTATGCTAAGAGAACAATGAGTTAAGGCTAGTTTTAGTAGTTTTCTTTCTTAATGTAGATGCAAGTGTCTTATGTGTACTTATATTTCATGTGTAACCTCATTAACATAGGTTTACAATATGTTTCCTCTGCCCTTTTCACCCCAATAGTGACTATCCTAGTGTAGTGTGAGCCTAAAAGATAAATCAAAGGAGTTATCCCTTTAACCTAGAGGTTTACCTCTATTATAGGCAACCCACAAGCCTAGAGGTAATCCCATGTTGGATAAATGTGGAGAGGTTTTAAAAAACTCATCCAAGGGTTAAAAATTTGGCTAAAATACTGGTAACTTTAAAAATAAATATGTCAAACAGCTTTGTACCAAATTCAAAATCAATCACAAATTTTTCACACCCTACAATCCATAATGCAATGGTCAAGTTGAGGCCACTGACAAAATCCTCAATAAAACTCTCTGAAAGATAATTTTTGAAACCAACATGGATTGGCATCTTCATCTATATCCCATTCTTTAGGCCTATCACATTAGCATACATACTTCCACTAGGGTAACACCGTTTTCGCTAGTCTATGGTTTTGAATCAGTCCTCCCATTATAAGATAACCTTCCCTCTCTCTGTATATCTCTTCATGGTATCATACCCAATGAATAATTTCATGATTTCACCATCATGTTCTTGATATTATTAATGAACACCATTTTTTTGCTTTACAACATAATTGCCAATACAAGGCTCACATTGCCAAATAACATAACAAATGGGTTAAAGTCCTCAATTTTAATGTTGGTGATCTTGTCCTTAAAATGAGAATACACACATGACAAAGAGGGAAAATATGCACAAAAATGGTAGGTCCCTTATTTATTAAAATGCATCCTTGGTCCTATTACCTATCACCTTCAAACTAATGAAGGCCATATTTTTAAAGAGCCCAACAATTCAAAAAAATTAAAGAAGTATTTTGCCTAGATCTTTCCCTTCTTATCATGCTTTCTATATATTATCCTACTAAAACTTTTTTTAGGATATCCACATGGGTCTCACCCTCTACACTAGTTTCTCTTTCCATAAACCTTAGTTCATTCTCTTTGGTCCTTTGGTTTCTCTTATCTCATGAGCTACATTGTAAAAATATGGATAGGACCTGATCTTCCTCATGATTTATTTTTGTTCTCATTGTTTCTTTACATTCTAATAATTTTTTCACCCATTAGGTCTCTCTTTTGTGAGTTGTAGTGTAATACCGTGGATACGACCTAGCCTTCCTCATAAATATCATCTTTTTCCTTTATTTTTTACATGCTTTATGCACCCTCTTGGGTTTATCTTTTATGAGTTATAGTGTAAGATCTTAGATAGGACCAGGCCTTCCTCATAAAATCACCATCTTTAATTCAATTCCTTTTCTAGAATGTGTTTGAAATAGTTACAAGTTTATGATCCCTTGTTCTCAGCTTTAACTTTTGCTTATTTTAAAGATAAAATTTGCACAACAATAAAGTGTTAGTATGTTTTCCTACACTTCCCTCATTATTATGATAAGGAATCACACTTCACTATCATTATATCCCTTTTGCACCTTTGTCACATTTTTTATGATTTGAATAAATTTAAATTGTTTCATGTTCATTCCTATTGATTTCATTTCCTTTCATTTGACTCTAGATAAATCAAGGTCAAAGTCAAGAAAACACTTTTATTTCACCTGAATTAACAATACTCTTAGACACCATGCTCTCTAAGTTTTCTTTCTTAGAAACCAAGTAGTTTTCAATTGATAGTCATCTTTATCACCCATGTTTGGTTTTCTAAATCTATATGGAGGAGGTATAGCAAAATCCATCAAAATAGTTAAAATCCAAGTTATTTAAAATAAAAAGAAATGATCCAAAAGGCAAAATACAAAGTTAAAAGTCAAAATCACACAAAAATATATGATCCATAGCACATCTCCTATCTCCAATCAAAGCTCAAATTCCACAGTTGGCTTCATGATAGACTTTAGGTCCATTGGGATGTAATAAGCTACTAGATTGGAATAGGAGGATTCAAAAAACTCTATGGTGCTACCTATTTTTTCATGAAATTACCCAATCTTCATAATAGACCGATGGATCTATAGGTCCATTTCAATTTTCATGCATATAGCCTTCATGGGATGATATTCATACTTTATTTGTTGACCTAGAATTTGTGTGGATCGAGGTTCTTCAAAGTCCTTAATGTCAAAAGTTCTCTTATTTTGAAAAACCTAATTTGAGTGTCTTGACTTTGATAAAGATATTCTCTTCCTTGATTTTTATTTTATTTTCTGCTCCACCCATTTCATTTCCCCTTTGATCGGCCAGTGTGATTCTAAATAATTTTTTCCATTTCTTATATATTAACTCTTCTTCATCTCTTCAAAACATGCTAGCACTACGTTGTTTCAATTTTAGCTATCCTTAATACTACTTTGTTTCGATTTTATCTATCCTTGAGTGACTAGGGATTACTTTCTTTATACCATGGCTTTATATCTCTAGACTTATTTTTCTTTCTTTTACCACTATTTATCTCTTGAGTGATTATTTTTGTACCTTCCTCTTTTTGGACACCTACGTCCATTTCTACTTTTATGTACTTATTCCATTATTGAATTAAGTTGGCTTGTTACTTACCACTCACCAATGTTGTTTTCGCTTTCATTTACTTTTTCCATTGATGATTGAGTAAATATTTTTACTGCTAACTCATCAATGTTGTTTTAACATTTGCTTGCACATCTTTGTTTAAGTAAGGATTGTTATTGCTTTCACATTGATATTTAATTACTATTTTTGACATGTATCCTTTGTTTAACTTGGTGAGTTTGTCTTTCTTACTTAAGGTTTACTTATTTGAGTTTTTCGATCTTTAATAGCCTTGGATTTTTAGTTACCTAATTTACTCTAAAAGTTTGACTTGGTCATTTGGTCTTAACTTAATATTTATCACCCTAGCTTACTAAATTTTGAAGTATGTCTATCTACACTGCATCAGCTATCTCAGCTTTCCTGCATTTATTTGTTTTTAATCTTTAGTTTTGTATCCTTGGGTTTATCAAAAGCAGTCTCTGCACCCTCCATGATCAAAACTATAAACACAACAGATAACCATCTAGTGATAAAGGTAAGTCAAGGTACCCATACATTACTTTTATTTTCAATTATTTCCCATTTAATCATTTAATTTTAGTTATTTTATGTTTTAAAATACTATAATGTTTTAGCTTCAGCATTGTGTGTTGCTATGTTATTTTCTTAAAGAACCATCCCTATTGCACCTGAGTGATACATGATGAGCTTCGAGTGAGGCATATGTATACACATAATATTTTCAAACTTTATCAATTATTGATGCTTTATCTCTTGCATGAACTCATTGAGTCTCAATCTCTCTAAGCGCATGCCTTAAAGGGTGTACTGGAAAATGGGTGGATAGACCATTGGTGCTTCGTAAGATTGTTGTCCCCTATACTACTAATTACTATTTACACAACCTTCTCCTAAAACACTTCCCTAAGCCTTATCTCCTCTCTTGCATGCTCCTTTAACTATTTTTTTGCCTTCATTAGCCCCTTCCTAATCCTAAAACCCTTTCCAATGGTTTACGTTACATTGTCAGCCCCATCGACCCTATACTCGAATTGATAAAACATATTTATGGTTTAGGTTAGCCCCTAGTTGAGCT
The DNA here is from genome assembly GCA_037957365.1 of Torreya grandis. Taxonomy (NCBI): domain Eukaryota; kingdom Viridiplantae; phylum Streptophyta; class Pinopsida; order Cupressales; family Taxaceae; genus Torreya; species Torreya grandis. The sequence goes on from JARHVA010004778.1 coordinate 281,875, forward strand.
AGACCAAGAACTAATTTAATTTTATCAATAATGATACAAATTTGATTTGTATCCTTGGGTTTGTCAAAAGTAGTCTCTACACCCTCCATGATCAAAACTATATACACAACAAACAACCATCCAATGATAAAGATAAGTCAAGGTACCCATACATTACTTTTATTTTCAATTATTTCCCTTTCAATCATTTAATTTTAGCTATTTTATGTTTTAATAATACAATGTTTTAGCTTTAGCATTGTGTGTTACTATGTTATTTTCTTTAAAAACCATTCCTATTGCACCTGAGTGATACATGATGAGCTTCGAGTGGGGTATATGTATACACATAATATTTTCAAACTTTATCAATTATTGATGCTTTGTCTCTTGCATGAACTCATTGAGTCTCGATCTCTCTAACTGCACACCTTAAGGGGTGTACTAGGAAATGGGTGGGTAGACCATTGTTGCTTCATATGATTGTTGTCCCCTATACTACTACTTACTATCTACACAACCTTCTCTTAAAACACTTCCCTAAGCCTTATCTCCTCTCTGGTATCCTCCTTTAACTATTTTTTTTACCTTCATTAGCCCCTTCCTAAGCCTAAAACCCTTTCCAATGGTTTATGTTACATTATCAACCCTATCGACCCTATACTTGAATTGATAAAACATACTTAGGGTTTAGGTTAGCCCCTGGCCGAGCTAGACCAAGACCTAATTTAATTTTATCAATAATGATATAAATTTGATTAGGCCAACCCTATTGGCTAAACTTTCAAAAAGGTTTAGGGTTAGATTCAACTATATATATATACATTCATTTCATCATTTCTTAGAGAGACAACAAGAGTTAATTATTCATTTGCACTTCTTTATAATCTTCTCTTATGTCATTCTACTTGAGGAGTTACAGCTTAGGGTTTCTACTTGGAGAAGAATCTTATCTTGTGGAAAAGTCTTGGATGTTTTGGCTTTTCTTAGTGATCCTTACAAACCATAACAAGCTCTTGTAAATCACCTTTGGCCAAGGTAAAAATTGAGTCTCGATGGGTTCATCTTCAAGATAAGTATCTCTAACCTCACTCCTCTATTTTAGTATATAGAAGTAGCATAAGTAATAGCTTTTAAATATATTGTTCCCTCCATATATTAAGGTTTTACCTATACATAACTTAAATAGGATTCTCTTATGCATGTTTACTTTTATGTTTACTAACCTGCACTTTGTGCCATAAGCTTTGGGAGCACTAGATTAGACTTTAATTTACTTGTCATTTACTTTTGTGAATATGAAAACATAGGACCTATCTAAGGTTATTACATATTTTTGCTTTATTGAAGGCTTTGTAACCCTCCATAGTGATTTTATTGTGGTAAGAGACCCCTTGGTTAGGTCTAGTAGATCCATATTGGTCACGACCCCGAATATATAATATATCAACAATCATAAGTGTAAGTAGGATTTATCTTCTCTGAGCTAGGATTGATTAATATATTAGTTGCATTTCCCTTTACATACATTAGATGTGCCTGATATGTATAGTGAACACCTAAAGTGATCCCTTCCTCATTCACTATCACTGAAGGTTGTTAAATTACAATTGTTGTTTGTGTTAGCTGAGTTGGCCCTAATGTAGGTATAATAATGTTATCAATTAGAGGAGTAAAAGATTGACCATTATTTGAAGTGTTCTTAATTTCCAATATGTCTTATAATATTTGTGAATGATCAAGGGGATGTCCCTGATTTCTAGCTCTGAAGCTCTATAGGACCTCATTTTTATTGAGAATTATGTTATCATCGTTAAGAAGAGGGAGAGTGTCTCAATTTCCAACTTGTGTATCATCTGGTTCATGATTATATTGTTCATTTTCAGATGCATTATCATTGAAATCCACATAATTAGGGTATGAAGGATCAACAATAGGAGTTAAAATAGGTCCTTTGTTTATGTTATAAGCTCGAATATAAGGAATATAAATATGTTATATAGGATTATCACCTAGCTTAGCACTTATTATTAAGGGAAGAGAGATAGATTTTTGAGATGGCATATAGTAAACAAATTGGAATAGTGCTACTAAAATAGATTATATGAAATATGAAAAATTTAAAGAAACTAATGAAATTAGGTAAAAGATGGATATAAACCTAGGAGAATTTAGGGTTAGAGTTTGAGCAATGTTCAAAGTAAGTTGGGTTCACCAATTGTTTTAACCTTTTAAGGTTTAGCTTATGTAAATCATATGTTTGTTAAAGAGTTGAGTAGACTAAATTAGGGAAATAATATGCATAAAATAGCCACTAATTTATTATAGAATTGACTAGCTTTAACTTTTTTTAAATAGTAATAAATACTATAAATAAAGACTTATCTATAAAACACATGATATGGATGATTTGAGTGTTGGAAATTGAGATGGAAGTAGGTATGAGTGTCATTAGCTAATTCACTGTGTCAAAACACCTAATGGATAGTAGTGCCACATTTAAACAATAGTACCATATGGCTCTAGTGTTTTGATATTAGCGCTATTATCCTCTATACAAGATTGTCTTAAACTTCTAGATGCACTTGTGTCTGGATTTCTAGGGTCTATTATTACACGCATGAATTCTAGAACACTATATTGTGCTTCTAATGACTAATTTATGATATAAACCATAATCCTCCTTGTAAGTAGGGTATGAGATAAAAAGTGTGTTTGTTAGTAGGATATATTGGACATCCTCAACAACCTATTGCGAAGAAATTTTTCTACATACCAATACTCTGAGGAGGAATCAAGCCCGATGTAGTTTTGCCCACCTAAGTGTTGGTGCAAATGCAAGTGATGTTAGTATGATAGTGGCCTTGAGTGTGCTTAAGATTGGAAATCTAGAAAATCTATACTTAGGTCTATTTTAGATGGTAGAATTTAGAAGTAGGGTAGAATAGGGATTGATAACCTTGATTTTACTCAACTTGTTTCATGTTTGAATGGGTATTTTACATCTAATTTCAATCTAGTGGTACAGGGCTAAAAGTCATGTATTTATAATGTTTTGTTGCTTGTGTGGAGAATAAAATATGTATAGGCTAACCTTAGGAGGATTTTATTTTTAAAAATATATTCATTCAAGAAAGTTAGGGTAAAAGACATAGGCACCATTTTGGGGACATTAGTGCCACATGGCTCTTGTGTCCTTAATGTGGTGTTAATGTTTAACTGGCAAAACATTAGGCATGAAGGCTTATGATCAGGAAATTACAGTCTGAGATTGTGTTTGAGATGACTGAGGATGCTTGTAGCTCGCATGAAGGTTGGATAAGTGTGATAATAGGCTCTAAGATAGGTCTAGGGTTAAGTTAGGGATAAGTAGTCTCAAGTAGCACTCTTAGCACTCAAATACCACTTTTAGGTGATTATAGATAATAAGCAAAAGGGGATGGAAGAAAGAAGATAAGGATAAGAAACCCACAAAAAAATAAACTCATAAAATTATTTGGGATAACTTATATATCACCTCAGTTTTGTATACTTGGCAAGTACTTCTCATGGTTATACCCTTCAATTCCTAAGACTTTCCTATTATCAAAAGGCTCATGTCTGCTATCTCTTATGCTTATTGCTTATCACTTAGTCTAACCATATGTTATTTTGATGACTAGGCATTTCATATTTCTCAAAATTATTTAAACCTACTTATTATAATATTTCTTAAGTTTTGGACATGTACATATTTTTCATCTTCCTAGACACTTACATCCTAGCCAGACACCTATGTCGATGTAAGTGTCCTATGTCAAACTAAGTGTTTAGTGCCCTAAAGTTATCAAATTATAAAATTAAATATATACTTATGGTTCGCTTAAGTGATTTAATGCAAAATATTTTCAAAATGGGTTGGCACATGTATAAGATCAACCCTCATTCATTCTTCACCTAGTACAGACATAACAACTCACAAGAAAACTTACCAAAGGTACCCAATCAAGCATTCAAGTAAGCACAACTTCTCTATTCTCGCCTATTTAAATCTGATTCATAGGGATAACCCATATATAGGTCTAAAGGAATACTTCATGAGACATATTTTCCAAGTTACAAGTTAGGTCACTCTATGTACTTTTTATCACATGTTGCATACATAAGCTGACATGTAACGGAGAACTACATAAGTCTGAGACCCTCTTCAGAGTATTGGTTATGTAGGTAATGCTCATTTATAGAGGGGTCCTTAGGGTAGCTTAACACCATGTTCCCACTAATAAATTTTTCCCACAGTCACTTCAAGGGTGAAAAATCTAGGGTTCAATTATTTGACAGAGAATAATAGGTTGTGAACAAGATCTGAACACTCTAGAGTAAAGGTGATAGAAACCCATAAGTTTATAGGTTGATATTTCATACTAGACATATACATCAAAGTCAAATAGTAACATCAATGTAATTATCTAGATTTGACAAAAGTATCTCAAGCCCCAGAAAGTAAATTTATAGAATATGATGATTGTTCTAAGATCATGATTTAGTCTACTTCTAATGTGTTTCATCCCAAATATACATGCGCATAGTAAACTAGCTAAGTAATCTTATTTATAATTTATTTCAATATCAATCAATAGCTATACTTTCCATTTTTAGCATATCTTAGTATTATAAATATAGAATATTATTTATCTAAATTTGTAAATTTATTAACATGTTATAGATCTATTTATCACCATTGTAATTATTCATTTCTATATTATTAACCCTATATTATATTCACCCATTCAATTTAGGGTTAAACATTTGGCTAACGAGACCTTTTGTCCCCAAAACCCTAGATATTGATCTAGGGTTTATTGTTTCTCTATTGTTGATTTTGGATTTATAATTTAATAAGACTTAAAAAACTAAAAACCATATTTCATTTTACTATAAATATGTGCCATATGGATGCATCTTTAACCCACTTTGGGCTCTAATTTGTAATTATAGTTGCAATTTGTTATTATAATTTCTTAATCAGACCTATCATTCACTAAAATAGACAATTTTTCAATATAATGAGATGGATTTAAAACAAAAATGACAATATATCTTCATAATTCCTTTTGTAATATTATAGATCCAGTATCTAGAAACCAACATGCATGTTCCCAATCATTTGCTCCACCTAGATCTTATTCAAGTGACAACCACTATCTCACACCCATTATTTTCTCATGGTTTATATTGGATTCTACAGTCCATGTTGTCACTATTCAAAAAGGTAAAAGTGTCCAAATTAATCTTCCACCTACTAATATACAACATGTGCCTTCTACTCCAAAACTAGGGATCAAATCTAAAGGATACGACCTTGTTGACCAGTTAAGCAACATGCATGATAAGATCATGATCCTTAAACTTATCAAACAATCCATTGTCTATGAATATATCATATATGAAGCATTGTGTGATACCCAAGTTCCAAGTGATATTAAACCAAATTACTTTACAGATATCATACAAGATCTCAAAAATAATGAAAAAATCATTACCTTTGATCTAACAAATTTACCATCCAAACAAAAGTATTGACCAAGGATTGCCTTTATTCATACAAGTGATTATGTATAACAAAGTAATTAAAATGATGCTCATTGATAATGGATCGAGCCTAAACATTTGTAGCACAAATTTCCTAACCACCTTAGGTATTAACACCAATCTTCTACATAAATCAATTATGCATATCAAAGTATTTGATAATTCACATGGCCCTTTGATTGGCCAAATGACATTGGATGTGACAATGAGACCAAAAATGGTTCCAACTTATTTTCAAGTAATGTCTCAATCATTACACTATAATGTGTTTTTGGGTAGATCTTGGATACATATAATGGAGGCCATCCCATTTACAATACATTGATGTATAAAATGTGTACATAATGGGACCTTATTTTTAATGTTTGTTGATGATGACCCTTTTAAATTATACAAAATAATACATTTTGATACAAAAGGCATCCCTACAATGTTACCACCTAAACAATATATTCTGCCTAAAAATATACATAATTTTGAAATAGGTGAGTCAAGCACAATGACTCCTTTATCTATATATGCAAATAAAATGTTGAGGTACAAATAAATGCACTTTAAGAACAAGAACCATTACCAAAAGAACCAATGATACCAAAACCAAAATAAAATCAAACAACTGAACTTCTTTTATTGGTTAATACTAAGTAACAAGATGGCCATGTTTTAGATTACTATGATAGTGATGATGATCTAACCCATGATATGACAGATGAGACATTTTAAAAACTAAATTTTGATCCACTTACACATATTTCACATAACCTATTCACAACTATAGATCTTGATACATATAAGCTAAATTCACCTTCAGATGATAGAGAATGAAATCAAGATAAACACAAAGAAAAAAAGTAGATGAGCATATAAATGCCTATTATTCTATACATCCCTCTTGGCTTCACACATTAAGTCATCCTTAAAAGAGTCAAATGCAGATACATCATGTAAATAATGTGGAGGTCTCATCTAAGACTTCAAAATAAACTCTACAAATCACATCAAATCAAGATACTACACTTTCTATGTACTTGAACATAACATGATATCTTTACTATCTAACAAGTATAGATCAGGTAGTAGACTTTTTCTTAAATAAGGAACACCATATTATAACTATCATCAAAGCATCAATCATTATAAAAATTAATGTGAGGCATTGTAAAAATATATTAGAAATATAAGAATGAGGGTTACCTACAAATCATACCTAAGAAGCAAAAAAGACTAACTACTTTCAAAGATTATGTAGATGATATTTATGGATTATATAGCACCTCAATATTGTACACTCAAAAAACTCATACCTTGGTTGGTCCTCTTAGTTCTGGACCTTTTCCTATTATGCAAATATCACATCTACTTTATCTTGTGTCTTTTGGGCTATCTCTTGGTCTGACCAGTCTTATGTTAATGACCCAGACTTTTTATCTTGCCTAGAATGCTTAAAATGTACTTATTTTCCACCTCTACAAGTTTTGAGCCTATACTTACTTTCCTACTCCCTGGACACTAGCATCTGGGACAAACACTAGCATCGACATTAGTGTCTTCACCCAATGTAAGTGTCAAATACCCTAAAGTCATCTATTTTGTAAATGAAATGTATCCTAATTGTCAACCTAAGTGCTTTAATGTAAGTTACTTATCCAAAGGGATTGATATAAATACAAGATCAACCCTCATTCATTCCTCACCTTGCACAGACCAAAGTAACCTATCAAAAGCATTCAATCAAGCACTCATTAAAGCAAAACCTTTCTATTTTATCCCATTCTCATATTAGTTATAGGAATAACACATACACAAGTATGAAGTACTAAAGGAGCAACCCAAGAGCCTAATTTGCCAAGTTATAAGCTAGGTCACTATTGTATTTGCTTTCCACATGTTGTTTGATTCACACACAAGCCAATGTGTAGGGGAGAACTACATAAGTCTAAGGCCCTGTTCAGAGTATTGGATATGTAAGCAGTGCCCAATGATAGTGGGGTCTTTGGGTAAGCTTGAGACCATGTGCCCACTAACACATTTTCCCTAAGGTCACTATGAAGATGAAGAACTAAGGTTTTGTAATTTCATAAGGAGCAAGAATCCATGACCCAAATCTAAATGCACCAAAGTGAAGGTGAAGACAAACCTAAAAACATATAGGTGGTTACATCCTTTTTTAGTAGGTATTATATATAAGACACTTACATCAAATTTAGACAATAGTGTTGATGTAATCATCCCAGGTTGACATTAGAGTCTAGAGCTCTAGAAGTGTCAAATCCAAAATATGATGACTATTCTAAAACTATCTTCCAACCTGCTTCCTACTTATTCTATATCTAGCACTATGTTAGCATCAGAACTATGTAAGTATATTACTTCTTTATCATTTCTATACATAGTTTAGTTACTATATTTAGCCTATTTTCAACATAATAACTTCAGTGTATGTTTATATCTGAGTCCAACACCTAATTGGCTTGTCGTAGATCTGATTATCACCCTTGTGCATTGTAATTTATATATACCCATTTAATAGTAATCTAAGGCTAACTTCAAGTACTATATATTTCATTTTAGGGTTAAAAATTTGGTGAACCTAATCTTTAAACATCAAACCCTATGATAAATTAGGGTTTTTTATTTTTCTATTGTTGATCTTTGATTGTTATAAATTTGAAATCATATTTAATACAGATAACTATGTTAATTATTTCATGGTCTAATACCTTATAGTGTTTATTACCTATTATATCTCATGCCTAGTTAAATCCATATGATCTATAAGGGATTCTAAACCTATGTTCCTACATACTCCTTGTTCTAATGTTTACAATGAGATTTTATCTATCACTACAAAGTGCCAAAGGGAGTACATGAAATAATCATCCTCCCTAGGTCATGTTACCACCCAATCCAAAGATATTACTTCAAAAACCTCACTCTTAGACTTGTTTCACCATTCAACCAATTACAAGGATATCCTTTTGGATGTATTACATATGACCCTACTCCCTTGTAATATCAAAACACCATATGCAGCCTCTATCTTAAGTTCCATAAAATGGATCAAACAAAATATATCCTTTGAAAAGGAGGATTTACAACCTCAACATATTATAAATACTTGTTTTCCACTCTACATCTAGGTGTGAGTTTGCAATAAAATGATAAAATGAGTCCTTTTGGATAATGGTTTAGGGTTCAACATTTGAAACATATCCTTTATTTTCTTAATTAGCATCAGACCTTCAGACTTGGAACCATCTAATTTGATCATTAATGGATTTGAAATTATTTCAAGCCAAGTGTTGGGGGAAATAACATTGAATATCATCGTGGGTCCCTATACATTGCCCACTTTATGCAAAGTTATACCAAATGATTTAAACCATAACATTATCTTAGGATGACCTTCGATACATGAGATGTGTGTGGTTCCATCTAAAGTACATGCATGCTTAAAATTTAGTCATCAGGTATTCATTTACACATATCCAATAGATATAATCCTTTCAAATATTGTGCAATAGTACAACAACCCAATAATACTACACTGCAATCCTATAATCCTAATTTTGGTTCTCAATATTTACTTAAATATGGGTACATGGAACAAGGGTTGGGTAAAAATGAGTGAGTCATAGCTCAGCCTATTATTCCTAAAAATAATAATAACTATCAAGGTTTAGGTTTTTCAAAAAAATCTACAAGACACAAACATATCTCTCGTAGTACAATTTGTTTTACGAATGCCACAACAAAATGTCTTCATATCTCCACAATCGAGATAAAATTAGTAAATTATAATCTAATTGATATGGAGGCTTCCCTAAAAAATTTGACACTAGATAAGTTTTCCCATGATGAATCATTACTAGAGTATTTAGGGGCATATGAGGATCTCCCTTCCTTCTATCATAAAAATAGGTTTTCTCATGCCACCTTTGTGCATGCTTACTTTGGTGAGAAAGATGATACCAATGTCCAACATAATGCATCAAATGTTATCCCTACCACACCATTCATCATAAAAAATTCTACTTTGTTAAATGAAGAAATAATTAAGTATAACTTTGGGACATGTAAGGACCCTCAGCTAATTTTAATTGTTTCTATGATGTAGGATGATGAAGGAAAAACCTATCAAAAGGTCCTCCATGATTTTTATAAACTCTTTTCTTGGGCTTATTCAGATATGCCTAGGATTTATCCATTAGTGATAACGCATAACATATTATTATATCCAGATGTAAAATCAGTAAAACAAAAAAAATGAAAAATGCATCCTAAACTGGTGTTATTGGTAAAAGATGAAATTTAAAATCTCTTAGATGTCAGCTTTATAAGAGCCATTTCACATTCTGACTGGGTATCTAACATTGTTCCTGTCATAAAACCAAATGGTGACATTTAGTGTTGCACCAATTACCATGATTTAAACAAGGTTTATCCTAAATATGATTTCCCATTACCTAATATTGACATGATTGTAGATTCTACAACTGGATATGAGACATTTACATTTATAAATAGATTCACATGATATAACCAAATCAAAACTAACCCCATAGATCAAGAAAATATTGCATTTACCACTCCTTGGGGTATATTTTGCTACACAATAATGCCTTTTGGATTAAAAATTGTAAGAGCCACATATTAAAGGGCCATGACTCATATATTTCATGATTTTATACACAAAACTATTGAGAATTATGTTGATGTTTTAATTTCAAAATCCAAACATCGCCAAGACCATGCTAATGATTTAGTAAAAATATTTTAGCACTTATGCAAGCTCAATGTCCAAAATCCAAAAAAGTGTGTTTTCAGGGTATCTTTGAGAAAAGTCCTAGGATGCATTATTTAGAAAAGTCCTAGGATACATTATTTCTCAATGTGACATTAAGATTGATCCCAAAAAAGTAAAATCTAATGTATAAATGCCACTACCAACCAATATAAAATAGTTGTGATGTTTATAGGTCAAAATTCAGTCTATTTGGCATTTTATTGCCCAGTTGACTGATAAAACAATCCCTTTTACCTATTTACTTAAAAAGGATACAAAATCTATATGTGATGACGTGTGTTTAGCTTATTTATCAAACCCACCAGTAATTATACCTCCCATTCTAGATAGACCATTAATACTTTATATATTTGTCACCCATGAGGCCTTAGGGGCCCTACTAGAACAATTTGATGATAATCACAAAAAATGTACAATCTATTATATTAGTTTCTAGCTAGTTGACTACAAATGCAAAGATATAACCATGGAAAAACTATGTTTAGCCTTGATGTTTTCCACTTAGAAACTACAACATTATTTGACCAATAATGAGGTTAATGTTTTAATTAAAGAATATCAACTAATGTTCCTTGTGAACAAAACACACATAACTGGTTGCATAGCAAAATGGGTGATGCAACTTACAAAGTTTGATCTAAAATTTGTAGCTCAAAAGTCAATAAAAGGACAAGTCATAATTGAATAATTGGATCCAGCTCCTTTACCAAATTTAGTTCCACTTACCGAAGCTTTATGAGATGAGTTGGAATCATATAATATATTTTCTAATCCATGGATAATGTTCTTTGATGGATCAAAATGTAGAACAAGAGCGGGCATTGATATTGTATTTTGTACCCTCGAGAGCAAATGCATGCCTCTCTTACAAATTAACCTTTGATTACACCAATAATATAGAATAATATGAGTCTCTAATCATTAGATTATCCATAACAGATAAACTTCATATAAGAGACATCTAAGTTTTTGGTGATTCCCAGTTGGTTGTTAATCAAGTTACTAATCATTACCAAACCAAATAAGAACATCATTTGCCATATAAATAAATTATAGATAAAATCACAAAGATATATGACACATTTTCTATTGACAATATTCCATGTAAATATAACCTCCATGTATGGCAAGTGAGGCATCCTTGATGACTTTTGATGATGATCATATAAACTTTACAATACGATAACTACGAAATCTTTCCATTTCTTTTGATAATGTGAATGCTTTGGTTGTTTTTATTATTACTCACAGTATTATAAACACAAAATGGTATTATGATATTTATAATTTTCTTTATCGATCCTATATACTATACCATTTTGCATGAAATGATAAACAAAAATTACAACATGAGGCACTTTTTAATGTTATTATTGGAAATGATTTGTTCAAATGAAGTTTTGATAGATAATTATTATGATGCTTAAACAAAGATGAGGCTCGCACTGTACTCTTAGAAATGCATGACAACGAGTGTAGTGGGAATTTCAATAGATGTGTCATGCCTCAAATATTATGGCAAGGTTATTACTAGCCTTCCATGGAATATTAATGTATCAAACATGCAAAACTATGTTTACAATGCCAAAAATAGATCAATTTGAATCATGCATTACCACATGAGTTATAGCCAATTGTTTCACCATGTCCTTTTTCCTTATGGGAATTTGACTTAATAGGAAAGGTAAATCCAATCTCCACTGGTGGACATAAATTTATTATCATAGCTATAGAATATTTTATAAAATGGGTGGAAGCAATTTCACTTGAGTTTACCACAAGGGATGATATATGTAGGTTTATAATGACTAATTTTATTTCTTGTTTTGGCATAACTTTAGCTATTATTTTTTATAATGGAACATCATTTAAAAATAAGACAATAAAATGATTTTTTAGTAAATACAATATTAATCATACCTTTTCTACACCTTATTACCCATAAGATAATGGCCAGGTAGAAGCAACAAATAAGACACTTGTCAAAATACTTAGAAAAATATTTGAATGATACATCACTAATTGGCACCAACATATGGTATATGCTCTATGGGCATACCGAAATGGTGTATGCACACCTACTCAGGTCACACCTTACTCTTTGGTCTACGGTACATAGGTCATCTTACTTATTGAATTTGAGATATCTTCTTTGTGTGTTTCTCTTAAAGACATCATCAAAGATAATGAATACTATGAAAAGAGATTGCATTAGTTAAAGAAATTGATGTGGGCGACCTAGTACTAAAAAAAATCAAAATAATACCAATGTATAAAAAGAGTAAAAAGTACCTAAAAAAGGTAATGTCAATTGTGTGCCTTCATATGAATAAATTGCCAATCATTCCTCAAAACATCAAATCATTAAACCTTGCATAGATAGAAAGCAAGGTCAAAATATCATACTTGACTCAACTTGTGAATTCAATATATGTACCTGGAAATTATTTACATCTCTTGGATATGGCATGGAACATGTGAATAAAGTTACCATATCTTATATTTGTGTTGGACCTATTAAATGTAATGTCACACTTGGACCAAATCATGCTCTATTGTATTGCATATCAGTCCATTTTTGACTGAATATAATGTAAAATTTGGCAAACCATGGTTACTATAAATGAAGGAAAACATCTCACAACCAAAGATACCAAGTACAAATTTACCAAAAAAACATGATATAATTCCTACTTCTATTATACACACATATAGCACATCTTATTCTAGAATGGTTACACTTACACCACTACTCAATGATTCTCATCAATTTGATGGGATCAAGGGTAGTCTCTTAAAATATTCTAAAAATACAAAAAAAAAAAAAAAACATTCAAAAATCCAAAAATATTTTTGGCACCTACATGTTTTATTGGCTCCTTGGCATCTATGTGTTAGTTTCATTTTTATGGATCGTATACTCAATTCCTTCTACATACACACGTGTGTCATACTTCTAATTGAGTGTGATATAGGCATACATGATCTATTCCTATTTTGAATGTTGGGACTTCCCCCTACTCCTGTCATGTAGACATTGGGGGAATTTGCTTTTTTGATCTTCATACACATAGGTTATATGGTTTGTTGATCTCATTTCATTATCATGTTTGAGATAACATGTGTACTTACACATGCCTTTACCCATGATTATATCTTAGACATGGTACTTCATATGTTATACACTTGATATTTTTTCCTAACACATTTGATCCATAGGATACTATGAGATGTTTATGATGGTTGCTTATGATTTACTTTATGCACTTTTTTGAGTGTCTTGCATTGATATTGTATTCCTTACTCAAGCACTTAAATATTCTCATTTTATTATGGCCTGCATGCCTATGTATGCTTTAATTGACATATACATATGTCATTATTTATTGTATGGACATTTGAATATGTCATCCTTGATTTTATGTAAATTTGATTAAGTCATGTCCATTCGATTGTGTGGCATTTGAACATGCCCCTTGTTTGCAATCTCCTTGGACTATTGCCTTTTGACTTACTTTTGAGTGTTCTTATGTGTGTGCTTGTTTCCTTATTGATATTGTATTATTACAATATAGATGTTAACATGATCCTTATCATGCATCTTAGGCCTACATGTGACCACATTTATTCTATGTGCTTTAACGTTATATCTACCTAGATGTGTTCTTTTTATATGTTACATGGTTACATTCACGTATTATACAATTGTCTTATCCTCTTTAGGTGAGGTAACTACCAGTTCCTATATTTCCCTCACCTCAAAGGCAGGGGCATGTCAAAGAGGCATGTCTTCCATACTTGGCATGGTTTTCAGATTCAATGGGGGCATGCCATATAGGCATGGTTTTCACACATTCATAGTTTTTAGATTCAGAGGGGGCATGTCATATAGGCATGGCTTCCACACATTCATAGTTTTTAAATTTAGTGGGGGCATGTCATATAGGCATGGATTACACACATTTATAGCCTTTAGATTCAATGGGGATATGTCATATAGGCTTGGCTTCCACACATTCAAAAATTTTAGATTCAATGGGAGCATGCTTTAAAAGCATGTTCTCCACACTTATTCAATATTCAGCATCTCCAAAATATAGCGAGGGCATGTTTTAGAAACATGTTCTCCACATTGGTACTTCTATAAATTTTTATATTTATCTATTATAGTGGGGGCATGCTTTGGAACCTTGTTCTCCACACTTATATAATTTTTGAATTTCCCAAAGCACACAGTTATATGATTTGGATTAACAGTTGTGGCAAAACTCTATACATTGGTACTATTATTATACATAGTTTTAGCTTTAGATATATATAAGGTGCATATGTTATGAAATCTATGCCTAATAGTTCAAAATCCAAATTAGTTTCAAATTTTAAAACTCTTTTATGGACTATTATCACATCATGGACTTTTACATACTGGTACCTCAGTTAGACTTTTATGGACTTTATTGAGCTAATTTACTGCAATAGTTGGTTCACTTTTTGGTATGCTTGAGGTGATTAAATCACTCAATATTATATGTTTCTTAGGTTGGACTTGATTTTATCATCCAGCCTCACTAGGTTATAAGTATCATTCAGTTGCACGATTGAGCTAATCTCAACTGCCATGTGGAAACTCATATTTGCTCCAAGGTTGGGGGCATGGACCTCCCAATATCTCTCTCTATCTCTTTCCTTGGATATATGAACTTTCAATATTTATCTATAATTGTCCTAATCTCAATTTCAAAGCCTTACAATGATTCATCTTTTTCAAATCAACTTACCAATAGGCAAGGCAGTTACATTGACACACAAGTGTACTCCTAAACTTTGCTCTTTCAATTTCAAGTATTGTCATTTCCAAATTATATGCATTTATTATATACAAAAACATGCTCTTAGTTACAGGGAAATCACCAGCAAAACATTCAAGTTGGGTACATGTAAAGATAAGGTGTGTTATACACACCCAGGTATGCATTCCTTTCCTTAAACTAGAAATTTTATTACTATATTAAAGGGGGGGAAATGTAGATGATATTTATTGATTATATAGCACCACAGTCTTATACACTTGGAAAACTTAAACCTTGGTTTTTTCTCTCAGTTCTAGACCTTTTCTTACTTTAGTAAGTCTTGCATCGGCTCTATCTTGTACCCCTTAGCCTATTTTTTGGTCTAACTAGTCTTATGTTGATGACCCAGACCTTCTATCTTAACCATAATATTTAAAATGTACCTATCTTAGTGTCCTAAATTGATGCAAGTGTCAAGTGCCCTAAAGTCATCTATTTTGCAAATAAAATGTATACTAGTGGTCGGCCTAAGTGATTTAATGTGAGTCACTTATCCAAAGCAATTGATATAAATACAATATCAACCCTCATTCATTATTCACCTAGTACAGACCAAGATAAATTTATCAAAAGTATTTAATCAAGCACTCAATCAAGCAAAAAAAATTTATTTTCTCTTATTCTCATATCAGTTATAGGAATAACACATACACAAGTCTAAAGTACTAAAGGATCAACCCAAGAGCTCAAGTTCCCAAGTTATAAGCTAGGTCACTATTATACTTATTTTTCACATATTGCATGATTCACACATAAGCCAACACGTACGGAAGAACTATATAAGTATGAGGCCCTCTTCAAAGTATTGGCTATGTAGGCAGTGCCAACTGATAGTGGGGTCTTTGGGGTAGCATGACATTATGTGCCCACTAACCCATTTTTCCCTTAGGTCAGTATAAAATGAAGAAGTGTGGTTCTGTAATTTCATGAGGAGTGATAGTCCATGACTCATATCTAAATAGACTAGAGCGAAGGTGAAGATAAACCTAAAATCATCTAGGTGGTCACATCCTTTTCTAGCAGGTATTTTGTATAGGACACATCAAATTTAGATAGTAGCATTGATGCAACCATCTTAGGTTGATGTTGGTGTCCATAGCTCCAGAATTGTCAAATTTAAAATTTGAAGACTATTCCAAAACTATCTTCTATCCTGCTTCTTGCCTGTTTTAGATCTAGCATTGTGTTAGCATTAGAACTAGCTAAGTATATTACTTTATTGTCATTTCCATGCATAGCTTAGTTATACGTTCTACATTTAGCCTATTATCAACATAATAAATTTAGTGTATATTTATATCTAAGTTTAACACTTAATTGGCATGTTGTAGATCTGATTATCACCCTTGTGCATTGTCATTTCTATATACCCCTATAATAGTAATCTAAGGATAACTCTAAATGCTATAGATTTCATTTTAAGGTTAAATAGATTCACATAAAAACCATCCTTCAAAGTGACCAAGGCACAAATATCTAACCATTTTGTTAATGTATATGGGGTTTATTTCCAACATCCCAAGTTTGATAGAATAATTGGGATATAATGCATAACACCACATGTCTTCAAAAATTGAGATTTAATATAATTGAATTAACATACTCCCTATTGATGATAGAATCTCATGGGTACATTCACATGCCAATAGCATGTGGACCATATGTGGTCCCCATGATCATATGTATATTCAACCAAGATCCACTTTTGGCATTTAAATTTGGATAACATTAGTTCATTGATTGGAATGAAACATTGAATATTATAGATATGTGTATCACCTCATTATCAGGGATAGGGAGACTTCATTACACCATGATGGATATGGCCACCTCTCCCCACCAACAACTTCTAGAAAATCATTACATAGAAACGTCAAGGAGGTGACCATGCATCGCTATAAACAAAGGTTGAAAACTGTCTCAAATGACCCTAGACCATTTGATGATGAGGACTTATTTGATTAGTCCTTTAAAATATTCAAAAAATACCCCAAAAAATAAAAACATTTTTAGTTTTTACATATTTTATTAGCTCCTTAGCATCTATGTTGTTAGTTCCATGTTGGTAGATAACATAACATCTATTTATATATGTGTGTGTGTTTCACGCAACTTTTGAGTGTGATACAAGCATACCTAGGCACATGATCTATACACTTTCAGATGTTGGGCCTTCGCTCTACTCATGTCATTTATGGATTGGGGGCATCCACTTCTTTGATCATGATAATTCTAGGTTATATCCTTCTATGATAATTTTCCATTATCATATTTGAGCTTATATACGTGCACATGCCTTTATCCATGCTTATATCTTTCACAGTATGCTTTATATGTTATGTACTTAACATTTTTTGCTAACACATATATCCAAGAGCTAGTATGACATGTTTATGTTGGTTTTTTATGTTCCATGCTTAATATTTATGTACTTCCTTAAGTGTCTTATCTTGCATTGTATTGCTTGTTAGAGCATTTGAATATGCTCCATTGATTATGGCCCACATGCCTATGTTTGACTACTATGAAATTTGCATATATCATAGTTTGTTATGTGTGGATGTTTAAACATATCATTATATGCATTGTGGACATTTGACTGCGTCATGTCCCTTCGATTATGTGGTATTTGAACAGGCCCCTTATTTGCGGTCTCATTGGTCCATTATATTTTGGTTTATTTTTTAGTGCTATTGTATGTGCCCTTGATTACTTTTTGAGTTTGTATTTTTACTATCTAGACATTGTCATGATTCACATAATGCATCTTAAGACTTGATGTGATCACATATTGTGTACTTCATTGTTATATCTACCTACATGCTACTCCTATATGTTACACAATACATTCATAGATTACATAGTTACCTTGTCCTTTTGAGGAAAGTTGACTACCAATTTCTACTTCCACTCACCTCAAAAGGGGGGACATATCATAGAGGCATAACTTTCACAATTTTAGATTTCAGTGGGGGCATGCAAAAAGGGCATGGATTCCACACTTATACTAGTTTTGAATTCAGATTACAATGGAGGCATGTTATAGAAACATATTCTCCACACTGATACTAGTTCTCGTTTTTCGATTATAGTGGGGGGATGTCATGGAAAACTGTATTCTACACTTGTAAAATTCTAAAATTGGACAAATTGCATAGTTATATGATTCATATACACACTTGTGGTAGCATTCTATACATTAGTACCCAAGTTTTAGCTTGAGACATATATGAGGTGTATATGCCATGGAAAAGAGCATCTTAAATTATAGAATCAAATTAGCAATCTGATTTCAAATACTTTTACGGACTTTAACCTACACTAGGATGGACTTTTATAGACTATCATTGAGATAATATACTGCAATAGTTGGTTCAATTTTGGCAAGGTTGATGTGATTACATCACTCAATATTACCAAGTTTATAGGATGGAATGATCAAATCATCCACACAAACCATTTTTATAGTGTGAGTTGATTTGGATTTCTCACGCTTACTAGGTTATAAGTATGATTGGGTTACATGGTTAAGCTAATCTCAACTACTAGGTGGAAACTCACCTTTTCTCCAAGGTTGGGGGAAATTTGCCTTCCAATATTTTTATATATTTGAACTTGGAAGTTTTACTATTGTCTTAGTCTTAGCTCCAAACCTTCACTATAAATCATATCTTCAAATCAAATTGTCAAAAGGCAATATGGTTGCATCGATACACATGTGTACTCCTAACCTTGCTCTTTTTACTTTCAAATATTTTAAATTCTTTAAATTTTAGATTATATGTAAATATTATATATTGTAACATGCTCTTGGTTGTAGGTTAATAATCAATAAAACACTCAAGTGGGACTCACACAAAGACAAGGTGTGTTATACACACTCAAGAATGTAATTATTTTCATTTAAACTAGCAATTTCATTATTAGATTAAAGGGGGGGATGTAAACACTAAATATGAAATATAAACATCTTAGTATTATATACTTAGTAAGTACTTCTCATGGTTGTACCCTTTAGTTCTTAAGACATTCCTACTATTGAAAGGCTCGCTTCTGCTATCTCTTGTGCCTATTACTTATCTCTTAGTCCAGCCATATGTTATTCTGATGAATAGGCCTTTTGTACAACTCAAAATGCTTTAAACATATTTATTATCATCCTCTACAAATTTTAGACCTATACCTATTTTGTAGCTTTCTAGACACTTGTATCTTAGCCAGACACCTATGTCGACGCAAGTGTCCTATGCCAAACTAAGAGTTTAGTGCCCTAAAGTTATCAAATTTACAAATGAAACATATGCCTATGATCAGCCTAAGTGTTTTAATGTGATATATTTCTAAAATTGGTTGGTTTATATACAAGATGAACCCTCATTCATTCCTCACCTAGCACAGACCTAACAACTCGTAAGGCAACTTACCGAAGGTACCAATCAAGCATTCAAGTGAACGCAACTTCCTTATTCTCTCATATTTCAATATCAATCATAGGGATAACCCACTATAGGTTTAAAGTAATAAAAGATCACTCCATGAGCCATACTTTCCAAGCTACAAGCTAGGTCACTTTATGTATTTACTTATCACATGTTACATTTTTATGCACAAATAAACTAACACGTAGGGCAAAACTACATAAATTTGAGGCCCTCTTTGGAGTATTGGCTATGTAGGCAATGCCTATCGATAGAGAGTTTAGTGGGATAGCTCAACATTATGTACCCACTAACCCATTTTTTCGATAGTCACTCCAAGGGTGAAAAAAGCTATAATTTGATCATTTGATAAAGAACAAAAACATGTGCACAAGATTTGAAAACACCAAAGTAAAGGCAATAAAAAACCCAAAAATTTTCAAGTGGTTTCACCCACATACAATCTATATTCCATATTGGACACTTGCATCTAAGTTAGACAATAGCATCGACACAACTATTCAAATATGATGCAAGCATCTATGGCCCCAAAATGTAGATTTCCAAAATTTGATGATTGTTCTAAGATCCTGATCTAGTCCACTTCTATCCTATTTTAGCTCAGATCTACATGCACACAGTAAACTAAGTACTCTTATTTCTAATTTATTGCAATATCAATCAATAATTGTACTTTCTATTTTTTGTATATCTCAATATTATAAATTTAAAATATTGTTTATCTAAATTTGTAAATTAATTGGTCTGCTATAGATTTGTTTATCACCCTTGTGCTTATTCATTTCTATATTATTAACCATGTACTATATTGACTTGTCTCAATTTAGGGTTGAACAGAGGCCTTACAAAATAACACTACTAAATACTTTTATGACTTGCACACTATAATATTTAATTAATTCAAAATTGAACCAAAATTGGTATTGTCTCCCAAAATTTTCATTTTCATCATTAACATTGGAGATTATAGGCCACTTTGTTGAATTTTAAACCACTTTCAAATATTTGAGATTAAACCCCTTTTTATTGCACTATAAGTGTGAAACATCATTAAACACCTTTTTAAATTCCTTAAAATATTCTCCTATGTTAATATGAATTAAATTTCACTACTCATAAAAATGGCCTACTACTTGTTCATCACAGATACCTAGGCTTCTTTTAGTTTCAGATTCACCTATAACTCATATTTGATCAAATGAGTGTCAAATGAAATACGCATTAGATCAGATCGAACAAGTGCCAAATGAACCAAGTGTTGAATACAATGAACACTAAGTACAATGAGTGCCAATTTTAATGAGCATCGTATGATGCCAAATGCAAATAAGCATTGGATTAAATAGGTGCCAAATGCAGCTTACATTAACATTGATTTTCATGTTGTCACATTCATAATCATATGTCTCTGATAACATTAACAAATGATTTCGTGATTCTTTTACAAATTTGACTTGTTTCTTTTCTTGGCTTTGAATGTAAATCATTAACTCTAAGAGAATTAATATGATTTAATATTACGAAAATGCTCCAACTCAAATTAGTTCACAAACCCCAACTATTTAATGTTTTCCATGCACAATTTCCATGGTAAATTTAACTGGGATTGGAACTATGAATGGGTTTATCAAGCCTTGTCCATTAGGTTACAGGATCATTATTTGCATCTTATATAGTTTAGATCATCTTTGTCCTTTATTTACACCCAATTTCCTATTGAGAGCATAATTGGGGATGTTATCTTGAAGTTCAAAAATCATGGTAACAATTGGATTTGATTGTGGGACCATATTCCTTGGTGGAATGTAAGAGAACTCCATATTCTTTGGTGATCGGTGCCTTATCTATCTTATATATTCTTGTCAATGATGTGTTGCAAGTACTTATTTGTCCCAATATAACCAATTGGCAGCCAATTCACCTATCTCAATTGTATGGAAATGAACATGCACTATCAAAGCTGGATCACACTTATATTAAGAAATATACTTCTATTTTTGAAAAGTATGTATATTTTTTCTTTTCTTATCTATTCTCCCATTATCTTCATAAGGATGTGTCGTAGTTTCATGTGCTTTGGTAAGAATTAACAACCAATTCACTTATTCTGATCATATAGAAATGAACATGTGTTGTTAGGCCAAATCATATTATTTTGAAAGTCTTGTTTATTCACTTGTTTATGCATTTACTTATGAAATATGTGCTTTGAAATATTTTCTCATCATAATTTCAAATGAGTGAATTGAATTCTACTAACGACGTAATATTTTGTTGAAAAATCTTTACAACACTTTGAACAGAATCTAGAGCAGAACTCATACATTAAATATGCAACTAGAACGGTGCTAACATCCCCTACACATACATTTTGATTCACTTTTATATTAAAAATTTAGAAAAGAGAGTATGGGCCTTAGGAATTGGGTCAAACTTCTTAAACGGGGTTCAAAGGAATTTTTGGAGGTCTTGAATTTTATTGGCTCATGGTGGGACCAACAAAGGCATGATGAGAAGTGGAATTTTTAAAAACTGCATAAATAGGAGCAAACTGGAGAGGGTGGATGGAGACTTTAAAAATGCATGTTGTAGGGATTTTTTCATCAGGGTTGCTCAAGGTCGGAGCAGTTATTTTATATAAACTTCACAAGAATAACCCAAAAACCAGGGGAGCATTACAGCAAATAGAAAGGTTTGCATACACGTTTCGGGCTTCAGGTTGATTATGTACGAACGAGCTCGGATTGTGTTTGCATTTAGTTGATGGTTAGTTCTCTGCATTCGACCATCTTCGAAAAACTAATCTTCAGGTCTACATTAAGCTTCCACTTAAAACTTCAACTCATCACAGACCGTTCACTTGCACGACTCAAATTGTTTTAGCCAAATAATATTTGCTTGTATATATAGGGTTAGTAGGAAGCAGTGATGTGCAATTGATCTCCCAGCGGGTGCACATAAATTTTGTGTGCTCTCTCGACTTTGATTCGCTTTGCTCAGGGGAGTGAAGTGGGAACTCTGTTGATTGCAGATAAGCAATAAACGCTTCGCTTGATCTGTATGGCTCATTGTCATTGTCATTATCCATACTCCACTCCACTCCACATTTGGGAGGAAAAACAAACCAGTTGCACCTTATATATCTCACTAATAACTGCCCTTTGGCTTTTCCTTTTATCTCTTTGTATTTGCATGACCCGAATTTTGCAGCTGCGGATTACTTGGACACTTTTGCCAATTTCATACAAAAAGTCTACTCATTTTCGGCGATTTGGAGAGTTATAACCAGTTTACTACTTTTCAATTTTTAAAAATATATGTTAAAACCTGATTATTTGCATATTAGGTATTTAGGTAAGTTTAAACATATATTGATTAAAAAAATATATAATTCTGTTTTTAAAGTAAAGTAGCAATTTCAGGTGACCAAAATCAATATTAATATTTTTATTTTTGAACTTTGGTATTTTAATATCGTAAGTTTTTAAGTTTTTTATTTTCATTAGTTTTGTCATTTCATGTTTGGTAAATTTGTTTCATTCTCCTATAAAATGATAGGACTTTTTTGACGTTTAGGTTAGCTTGAGGTTTAAATAGATCTAGTAAATGTGTTATTTTTTAAAATATTTTCTGTGGTAGAGACAAACTCGTCATTAAATAAATCATTATCATTATCTTCATCAACTTTTTCTATTTTTATAGTTTTCATTTTTTACTTGAAATAAATATTAGGGACCATTCATCTTACTTCATTTTTATATCTTTTTTTGCTTCCAAGATTCCAACACTTTTAATTGTTGAGTCCTCCAACTTGATGAAGCGGATTTTCACTTTGACTTAGAGTGGAAAAAAAATATTCTCTTTGTTGTAAAGGGACAAGACAAATTCTTCATTTTTGTCCTCTAGACACATGTAATATATTTCATCATTTTCTATTGTTTATGGACGAATCAAATGTTCCTCCAACAACTCACTTTCTCCTAAGATTGTAATTGAAACAATAATGCAAAGCAGGCTAAACCTTCTCTTCTTCTTTATTGAAGTTTTAGCATGCTTGATCCAAAATTTATTTTTGGAATCTTTGCTCTGAATATTGAGGATTCTCCATATAAAATCATTGTCTCTTCATAGTAGTTTCCATTGTATCCTCACTACTTAAGGCATTTGAAGCATGTTTTGAAACCTCCTTCAACATTCTAGACATGATCATGTCATATTCAACTTCAATGTTTTATGGTTGTGCAACTTCTACATCAAGTACTTTTCTTCTCTTCAAGATAAATTTGATTTCTAGATGTAGGGAAGCAATGAAACGACCAATTTTTTTTGTTGGGACTTGGTTGATTAGCATAAGGAATTAGTCTCAAAATTTTGTTGAAACATGCCATGAACTCTCTCATCTTTTCTTTTTCCTTCTTTTGGATTTGAAAAAATGTGGACTAAATACATACATGTTCACAACTAGTTTGAATCTATCCAGAAACTTGATTTTCAAGGTATTCCAATTCACAATGTATCCATCTTCCAAGTCCTAGAACCATTTATTAATAGGTCCAATGAGGGTTTCAATAAAAATCCTCGCAGAGATATCTTCTTATATAACCCTCAAGATGTTGCATGCCATAGTGAAAGCATATATGTGATCATTCACATCTCGAGAATCTTCTCTAGATAACTTTATAAATCTCTTTCTTAAGCTTGAAGGTAACTTGTTATATTGAGCCAAAGCCAAAGGAAAGAAACAATTTCTCACTGGAACAGGTAAAACCAACACCATAACATGAATAAAAAAGTGATAGACACTAGGTACCTTGCTTCAATAGAGTCTCCAACCTCCATTCCAGGGGAGGTTCCTTAAAACATTGGAAATCAAATATAA
Organism: Torreya grandis; assembly: GCA_037957365.1. Lineage (NCBI taxonomy): Eukaryota > Viridiplantae > Streptophyta > Pinopsida > Cupressales > Taxaceae > Torreya > Torreya grandis. Next base: position 306,400 of record JARHVA010004778.1, read on the forward strand.
AAGACACTTCAATCCCCAACAAATTCATCAAAAATTGTTGGAAAGATTTTATGTCATGTTTTCTTTGTTTACTTCATATACCCACCTAATGGGCAACGACATAACTTATAGTATTAGAGAAACCACCATGGATATGGTGATTTTTTTATGCGTTTGAAAGGCGGCTCCCTCGTATGATGGGAATTTTGAGGTTTTTGGTAGTTTTAATCAAAAAATACAAAGAAAACAAAAATGAAAAAAAGAATGATAGAAAGTATAGGGGAATGGAAGAAATAGGAGAAAGATGAGAAACCCACAACAAAATAAACTCTGAAAAAAGTTTGAGACAACTCGAAAAATAAAATAGAATAGGAAAATTATCTCTTCACATGAAAATGGAAATAGGAGTGACCACATAATTGGAAAAAGAAATTATTTAGGAGCACAAAGTCTTTATTTAAATCTGATTGTGTGTATGTAGCACAACGTCCATTCACTATAATATACAATAAAAATCATATAAATTCCAGATAGTATACATACATAGCGACTAAATGATTTTAACATTTTCCCTATCTATGAACAACAATGCACATTTCATAATCAAAGAATGCTAAAAATCTCATAATACATTAAGTTTATTTCATATTATTGCTTGTATTCCATTAACAATCTTTTGAAAGGTACACACAACACACAAAGTTGCAACACATTCTCTCCCAAGGGTGAGAAAGAAAAGAATCCCCTTGTATAATAAAAACCGTGTCTTTTTATAAAACTTACATCACAAAGTAGTTGGGTCACTACTTTGAAAAGAACCCCTTTATAAAATAACTATCTTATATTTTTATTACTCTCATATCTACAAAATAGTTGGGTAACTACTTTAACATTAACTTAACCTACAACTCTTTTTTATTCAACTAGAGTTTTCCCACTTTTCACTTTATCGAATCTAAATATTTTTATAAGAGACCTTACAAAATAGCACTACTTAATACTTTTATGAGTTGCACAAGTTATAATATTGAATTAGTTCATAATTGAATTAATTTGACACACTTAGTGCACAAGCACTTAAAATTCGTTGGGGTCCACATGTTAAAATTGGTAAATCTTATAGAAATTTTCATTTTGAAAAACCATTCTAAAATCTCCACTTTAATATATTATGGGTGAGCCTTATTGAAATCTCCACTTTGTTATTCCATCTTAAAATCCCCACCTCAACAAAAATTCTTGAAATCTCCACTTTGACAAAGTGTTTAAAAATATCTACTTCAATAAGTGAGTAGAAAACTATGTCTCGACAAAACTTCTTGAGATAATTAATTTGGAAAAGCTTTATAGAATATCTATTGCGACAAGTCTTTATAACAACTCCTCTTTGGTTGGATTGTCTTATAATTTCTAAGACCTAGAACAACAAAAATTTCTAGCCTTTATCTTTAGAGATGCCTTAGACCTTTGTGGACATATAATGACCCATTTTGCAATCGTGATTGCAGAGACCCAATGGTTTGGAGGTGGGGGAATCTAAAAGGGACCCCCCTCAATTTTTCATACCCTTCTACTTAGAAGTGATTTTGGAACTTGGAACCTCATTGTTTTCATCTTGTGCTTGTTTTGTCCTAAGAAGGTATGTTTGGGCCTTATTGGTTATCATGGGCTCTTGGGAGCCTCAAAACGGGACCCCTTTTACTTTTTAGTCTCCTTTAGTCTGAGACAAAAGAATTAAATATGAAATTATTATTTTTTAGAATTTTACCTTGTGGCACCATTAATGGTTGTGGTGGAGCTTGAAGCTCTCAAGACCTATTTGAAAACCGTAGGAGATTGAGGCCTCCTATGAGTTTTTCGTCGAACTAGGCACCTACAAAACTCACACATGCATTTTTCTATCTAGTTATAAAATTGAAAGTGAAAAATATTGGTACTGGCCAAAAGTTCAGATACTCCATTAATGATAGTCATCTAGGGCTGAGGAAGGAGAGGAGGGATGATTATAGAAAAGTTATCCTCCAACACCTCCTCCCTCCTTCAAAAAATTTGAGTTTTTAAACTCAATGGCAAATTTAGAGACCTTATGGCCTCCATAAGGTTATTTAGGTCATCTTTTACTTTGACCGGATTTGACAGTCAAGGTTGAATTGATCCAATGGTTGAGACAAAGTGTTCCATCCTCAAGGGATTTATATATTTTATACCCCTTTAGAGGTCGTATGGGGACTATATGATATTTAATTAAGCTATTTCCTTGAATTTGACTTAAGTAAAAAAATAATTTTTTGTTTACAACTTAAGTGCGAATCGAGCCTTGTAACTGGTCAGATTCCCTTGGAGATGCTTTTGAGCACTGGGAAGAGTTAAATAATATAGTTTGAGCTAGTGGTTTCTCAAATCCACCTTCATTAATCTAATGTTCCTTTTGGGCCTTGGGACTATAGGGCACATTAGGGTGGCTTAGAGAGTGTTAGGCTTGTTTGATAGTGTGTAGGCCAATTAGAACAAGTGGGTTAGCATGGTTGTGTAGTGACAGTGCAATTACTTGCACATTACATTCTATGTTGTTTAGGCATGCCACATTGTTGGTTAGCCAATGGGCAATGTAACTATGTATGATGTACATTATACATTCTAAAAAAATTACCCATTTTTGTATGTGTTTCAGTTGTGTCAGTTTTTGGGCATGACACAACTTGATGGAGTTGTACCTGGTCCAAAAAATATTTTCAGAGAAAAGCTTTTGAAGAATGTAATTGTTTTCTCCTGTGTTCACACTAAGGGGAATGTCAGAAATACTCTTAAATAAGTGTTAGTGTGTGTGATGTATGGGTGATCGTGAGTTGAGTTGTCATAACTAACTCTACGATATTAAGGATTGAATGGTAATCAATTTCTCGATATTAAGGGCTCTCAAGACTATATTTGTAATTATTCTTTTGTTGAATAAGACAATCAGAGCTTTGCTATTTTAAATATGTTAATGTGCTATGTTATTGTCTCATAATATTACATAATGACTTCTTGCAGAAGACCAAAATCACTAATACTCTTATAAAATAAATTAGAAAAGTAAAACTTTAAGTATTCTTAAATCGAAATCTCATAGTCCCAAGCTTTAAAAAGGTTTGGGTATGTTGTGCCACAATAAATTTACACAATGCTTCAAAATCAAATTACTTCCACATTTTATCACCTTGTAAAATCTATTATTGTCCAACATTTAAAACAAATACACTCTTCAAAATATGCTCAATTGTTTTTCTTTAACTTGTAAGAAAATGTAGAGGATGACCAACTTAACCAAGATGATAAATTTGTTTAACCTATAAGAGAATGTAGTGTACGACTAACTCATCTAAGATGAATAATTCGTTTAGCCTATTAGAAAATGTAATGCACAACCAACTCATTAAAGATGGAAGAGGAGACTCTACAAAGATTAACCTTAAATAATATTTCTTTTCAAAATTTTATCACCCAAACATGTCATATTTAATTTATTTGAGTTTCATTCATTTAATTTAATCTAACGACGAGAAAAATGTCACAATGCTCCTCAAACTCAATATTTTACTTTAAAAAAATAAAAATAAATTATTTAAAATAATAATATTCCAATAAAAATATAATAATGAAAATAAATTAATGATTTTAAGAGTGTATGAACGAAACTATCAATACATAAATTAAGTATAAAAAATGATCCACATTCAATGGACACATTTGTGTTCAAATCATATGAAAAAATTAGATAACCCCTACTAGAGCACACTCAAAATCCGCACAATAAAACGATATAGAAGAAAAAGAAGAAGATAATTTAACGTTCACGAGGCTAAATAAATAGCCTATGAGACAACCAGCCCAGTCAAATTTGCTTCTGCCTTGCATTTCTTCTTTTATTCAAAGAAAGAATGAACTCTCCAACTTTCTCCAAAGACCCCTCTATAAACAGATCATGCCAAGAAGTTGTTGTTAGGAAGTCCACATATTTTGCCCTGATGTCCGTGTAAGCGTCACAATCTAAAATAAAGTGTTTTTCTGAGTCAATTGCCCCCGCAGTCCATAATTCACATACTCTCTCTTCCCAAATTTCTTTAGTCCTTTTCCACATCCCTGTTTCGCATTGACACTTTGCATGGAGTTGGGGGATAATTATGTGGACATACCCTATAACACATATGCATTATTCACATAACATGTATGCATTATGTGAATAATGCATACATGTTATTAACATTATGGCTCGGTAATTGCTGAGCCATAACATGGACATATTATAGGATAATGGATACGCATTATAGGGTAATAGATACGTGTTGTGGTAACACATATGAATTACTATAATACGTACGTGCTGCATGTTTTATGAACCCAACACTACTGACTTCATAATTTTTGGTCCATTGGGTTGCAAGATATGATTTTTTTAAAATACCCCTGTAGGGTAGTTTCAAAAATAAATAAGGCCCTTTGGAAGGGCATTGCACCCTTTTCGTAGGGTAAGCTAGTAGTTAAGCCGATAGTCACTCATATGACTGTGTGGCATTCTGTGGAGGCCCCAAAGGGCTATGAATTTAGGCTATGGTGGCTTGCTAGCTATGGTTTGGCACAATTTACATGTGTTTTGGATGATGGTTGTGTTATTAGCCACACAACTTTGTATCCAAGTAGCTACCCTAGCCGCTAACCTTAAACCTAAGTTGCAGTGATTGGTATAACTAATCACTAGGCTACCAACTATTAACATAACAAATTTTAAAATTATTAACTTTAAAACTTTAGATTCATAAAGTTTTAGCCTGTAACAGACCTTTTTAAAACCACAACTATTGTCAACAAGTAGACTTTTTTTTGTTTCTTCATTTGCAATGCCTTGGTGGCTCGAAGGTGGGATGAACCCAAAAGGGACTATCTTATATTGGTTGTGTTCTTCTGCACGATACAATTTCTAAGACCCAGAACAACAAAAATTTCTAGCCTTTATCTTTAGAGATGCCTTAGACCTCTGTGGACATCTAATGACCCATTTTGCAATCGTGATTGTAGAGACCCAATGGTTTGGAGGTGGGGGAATCTAAAAGGGACCCCCCTCAATTTTTCATACCCTTCTACTTAGAAGTGATTTTGGAACTTGGAACCTCATTATTTTCATCTTGTGCTTGTTTTGTCCTAAGGAGGTATGTATGGGCCTTATTGGTTATCATGGGCTCTTGGGAGCCTCAAAACGGGACCCCTTTTATTTTTTAGTCTCCTTTAGTCTGAGACAAAAGAATTAAATATGAAATTATTATTTTTTAGAATTTTACCTTGTGGCACCATTAATGGTTGTGGTGGAGCTTGAAGCTCTCAAGACCTATTTGAAAACCATAGGAGATTGAGGCCTCCTATGAGTTTTTCGTCGAACTAGGCACCTACAAAACTCACACATGCATTTTTCTATCTAGTTATAAAATTGAAAGTGAAAAATATTGGTATTGGCCAAAAGTTCAGATACTCCATTAATGATAGTCATCTAGGGCTGAGGAAGGAGAGGAGGGATGATTATAGAAAAGTTATCCTCCAACAGCTCCTCCCTCCTTCAAAAAATTTGAGTTTTTAAACTCAATGGCAAATTTAGAGACCTTATGGCCTCCATAAGGTTATGTAGGTCATCTTTTACTTTGACCGGATTTGACGGTCAAGGTTGAATTGATCCAATGGTTGAGACAAAGTGTTCCATCCTCAAGGGACTTATATAATTTATACCCCTTTAGAGGTCGTATGGGGACTATATGGTATTTAATTAAGCTATTTCCTTGAATTTGACTTAAGTAAAAAAATAATATTTTGTTTACAACTTAAGTGCAAATCGAGCCTTGTAATTGGTCAGATTCCCTTGGAGACGCTTTTGAGCACTGGGAAGAGTTAAATAATATAGTTTGAGCTAGTGGTTTCTCAAATCCACCTTCATTAATCGAATGTTCCTTTTGGGCCTTGGGACTATAGGGCCCATTAGGGTGGCTAAGAGAGTGTTAGGCTTGTTTGATAGCGTGTAGGCCAATTAGAACAAGTGGGCTACCATGGTTGTGTAGTGACCGTGCGATTACTTGCACATTACATTATATGTTGTTTAGGCATGCCACATTGTTGGCTAGCCAATGGGCAATGTAACTATGTATGATGTACATTATACATTCTAAAAAAATGACCCATTTTTGTATGTGTTTCAGTTGTGTCAATTTTTGGGCATGACACAACTTGATGGAGTTGTACCTGGTCTAAAAAATATTTTTGGAGAAAAGCTTTTGAAGAATGTAATTATTTTCTCCTGTGTTCACACTAAGGGGAATGCTAGAAATACTCTTAAATAAGTGTTAGTGTGTGTGATGTATGGGTGATCGTGAGTTGAGTTGTCATAACTAACTCTATGATATTAAGGATTGAATGGTAATCAATTTCTCGATATTAAGGGCTCTCAAGACTATATTTGTAATTATTCTTTTGTTGAATAAGACAATCAGAGCTTTGCTATTTTAAATATGTTAATGTGCTATGTTATTGTCTCATAATATTACATAACGACTTCTTGCAGAAGACCAAAAGCACTAATACTCTTATAAAATAAATTAGAAAAGTAAAACTTTAAGTATTCTTAAATCGAAATCTCATAGTCCCAAGCTTTAAAAAGGTTTGGGTATGTTGTGCCACAATAAATTTACACAATGCTTCAAAATCAAATTACTTCCACATTTTATCACCTTGTAAAATCTATTATTGTCCAACATTTAAAACAAATACACTCTTCAAAATATGCTCAATTGTCTTTCTTTAACTTGTAAGAAAATGTAGAGGATGACCAACTTAACCAAGATGATAAATTTGTTTAACCTATAAGAGAATGTAGTGTACAACTAACTCATCCAAGATGAATAATTCGTTTAGCCTATTAGAAAATGTAATGCACAACCAACTCATTAAACATGGAGGAGGAGACTCTACAAAGATTAACCTTAAATAATATTTCTTTTCAAAATTTTATCACCCAAACATGTCATATTTAATTTATTTGAGCTTCATTCATTTACTTTAATCTAACGACGAGAAAAATGTCACAATGCTCCTAAAACTCAATATTTTACTTTAAAAAAAAAAAAAAAAATTTAAATAATAATATTCCAATAAAAATATAACAATGAAAATAAATTAATGATTTTAAGAGTGTATGATCGAAACTATCAATACATAAATTAAGTATAAAAAATGATCCACATTCAATGGACACATTTGTGTTCAAATCTTATGAAAAAATTAGATAACTCCTACTAGAGCACACTCAAAATCTGCACAATAAAATGATATAGAAGAAGAAGAAGAAGATAATTTAACGTCCACGAGACTAAATAAATAGCTTATGAGACAACCAGCCCAGTCAAATTTGCTTCTGCCTTGCATTTCTTCTTTTATTCAAAGAAAGAATGAACTCTCCAACTTTCTCCAAAGACCCCTCTATAAATAGACCATGCCAAGAAGTTGTTGTTAGGAAGTCCACATATTTTGCCCTGATGTCCGTGTAAGCGTCGCAATCTAAAATAAAGTGTTTTTCTGATTCAATTGCCCCTGTATTCTAGAATTCACATACTCTCTCTTCCCAAATTTCTTTAGGCCTTTTCCACCTCCCTGTTTCGCATCGACACTGATGTGAATTAGTTCTAAGCTGAGCAATTAAAGTCTTAGATCTCCTAGGGATATTTGCCCCAATGTAAGCCTTTTGTTGATGATCACATATGGAGTTGAACACCTCAAAGTAATAATTATTCTTTCTCCCTAGCATACCACCCCACAGAGACTAGCAAAATTTATCTATGACAAAAGCTTTTATATCTTTGCTATCAGTAGGACAAGCATTCAAATAGATATTCCACTTGTTGTTTTGCTTCATCCAAGACTTCTTTCTTTTGCTGTACACCTCACTGAAAACTACCTTAGGCCACCTACTTGTTTCTAGCGGCTCAATTCATTTAAGATATCTTAAGAGACGCACCATTGTCATGGCTTCCATCGGAACAGTTCCAGTTACAATTAACAAGATCTCATACAAAGTTGAAACTTTTACCCTGAACTTATTGGTGATCATGTAACCCCAAAACAAATGAATTGGATGATTAACTCTAAAAGATGGAGACCCAGATTGTGTGAGAAATCGCTCCCCAAACCCCTCGTTTAATGAATTAAAAATAATTTGAAAATAATGCACAAATTCAAAAACCTATTTATATGAAAATTTAATACATATATATATTTTTAATTTTTCGGAGCACAAATACGTTATTATAAACTCCATTTGAAGTCCAAGAAAGGCAGGGTGAGGAAGGAAGATGGGATCCGCTTTTGAGGAAGACGATGATGACAGTCGTCACTTGGTTACTCCCCAGGCCCTTGTTCAATCCCACTATCAATCTGCCACTGAAAAGGTACTTTGTCTTCACTCTATGCAACATTCAAAATCCCTAATCCCTTGCACAGAAAACATATTTGCCACTCCACAGAGAACCACAAGTAGATAGTTTTTTTTTGCTTCCATTGGAGTGATCGGAATGAAATGGAGGTGCTTAATAAGCCTGCATAGCAAAGGCGGAGTTGGTCTGACAAGGCTCACAGCTACCCACATTTCCTTATTATGCATTATTGTCTCAATACCCATCCATACAGACTGCAGCTAGAATGATAGCTAAGGGGTTTTAATAAGTGTGCAAAAATTTGAGAAATATTTATCCCCCTTAAATACTTTTTTCTTCAATTTATATTGAAAGTATTACAAATTTAGAATATTCCCTAGGAGAAAAGGGTTGGAGGCCCTCCCAGCAGGCTCATAACTGAAGTTAATGGGGGTTGATTTACCCCAGCATTAGCATGAAGATTGGCTGGCTTATTAATTTCTCTGTAGCAATGGTTGGAGCTCACTGACTCAAATTTTGCAAGCAAATCCCGGGCTTCTTTGATGATACACTCTAGTTTCCAGCTCAGGGTGGAGCCTTCTATCATTGCATTTATTATTAATTGTCAATCATTCTTAACCTGAAGGGAGCGGAAGTTGCGATAGAGCAATTTTCAAGCATTCCACGAGGCCTATGGCTTCCACGTTGTTAAATTTTTCCGGAATGGATGAAGAAGGATGCCGCCCCTTTAAATAATACAGTATGATCTTGATCCTGCCACTTTCAGGTTGAGGTTACCCTTCGAAGCCCCTTAGAAGCTCATTCAAAGTTTCATTTTGCAAATCGAGGCTGGGGGGTGGGGACCATTTAGTCAAATTCATCAAGGATTTTTTTATCTCTTACCCCAATAATGGTGGTATAAAAAGACTTTATTACTTCACTTCCAATCTTTCAAGTAAGGACCTGAATCTTGAATTTGAAGCTTAAACATCCAACTTTTTAGGGATCACTTTACAAAACTCTAGGAAGACTGGTTTGTTTGCACTCAGTTTTTGGGCACAATTGAGGTATGTTCATGTATGTTATGTTTTTGGCTCTTTATTCCAAAGGCTCCCCCACCAAAGAAAGCCTTTCCTTGCCAAACTTTTCATAGCTAATAAAGGAAAAATACGAAGTTGACCTTGTGGGGATGGGAAATTTTAAATAGAAGTCTCATGCCTCCTATGGTGCCTCATAATTTTAGTGAAGACGATTAGCAACATTTTCCACGCAGTCCAAATTAACTTGAGGGTTGCTGACTCTGACAGTTTAAAGGCCTCTACACTGCGGACTATATCATGACTTAAATGGCACTCTGTTGCCTTGAATTTATCGAGCTAATAATAATCAGTTTCAGAGTAAAATATAACATGGAGCCTCTCCAACCTTGGCTTTGGCCATTCATTTTTTTGCAAGAATTGCACCATCAGTTCAAATATATGTGATGCCTACACATCCTTTATCCTTTGGGACAATGCAGATGTCCCAAGCTGCCAGAGGTAGCTCTTTCACCCCCCTTATTAACCCATGAAAAGTTGCGCACCATCTCCGGTCTTTTATATGCAGAACTAATAAATGTGTTTGGCTGCTAGGATTTTTCCCACAATCAAATTTTCCTTGCTAATGGAAGATCTTCCTTATGCCAAGCTTGGATTTTTCTTTTCAAAATGTGCTTAATACTGGTCTCTATTATTTTGCAATACATATTCCAATCCTGAAGGATATACCTGAGCATCTAATGATTTCTCCTGCTGTAATTATTTCTATTTTTTGTACAACCAATTTGGGGGATCTTTGTAGCAAATAAGAAATGCCTCTATATTTTCCTCACTCATTGCTTTGCCAAATGTGTCTGCAAATATTTTGAAACAAAACTTGGTGCTTTTATCAAATTTCTTAGACAAATAAAGAGTCAAAGCTGATTCATCTGCGAAGTGCATATCAACTAATTGACTGAGACAAATAAAGAGTCAAAGCTGATTCATCTGTGAAATGCATATCAACTAATTGACTGTCTCCTAGCAAGAAGATTCCTTGAATTTGTCCTTGCGCTCTAGCCCCTAATAAATATCCGAGAGGTCTATGGCAATGCCTTAAGGGTAGGGCCCTAGAGTGAAAACTTGTTTGGTTCTTCTTTGCTGGTGAATTGATTCATATGGTATTCCATTGACACAAACCCTTGTGGAAGCATTTTGGAAGATTCACGACGACCTTATTAAAAAAGAGTCAGATCCAATCCAAATTGAACTTGTTCAAGATGAAGTCCCATTCAATTCTGTCATTTGCATTAACAAAGCCTGTTAGCAAAAGGAGATTCCTTCGACTTGATTCATGTCTCCATCTGATGCCCTTTTAAGCTGTGATTAGATTGTCAAGAATAAGGTTTCCTTTTACAAAGCCAATCTACACTTTTTCGATCAATGCTATAAGAAGAAGTTTAATCCTCCTAGGTAGATATTTTGCTAGAATTTTGTAAGAAACATTTAGGGGCATAGTAGGCCAACAATCCCCAGCCATTTCTTGTTTGGAGTCTTTAGGATGAGTTTAATGAGACCTGCACCAACTAATTTATCGATATTCCCACTTTTGAGAGTTTCTTGGCACAGTTTTTGATAATCTATGCCAATCTTATTCCACATTTTGATATAGGATTCCACTAAGAGAACATCTGGGCTTGGAGATTTCTCAATCTTCATTTCCTTCATAGTTGCCTGCAGTTCCTCCAATTCTAGGCTTTGAGACAAATACGCTCTTCTATTGGTTTTAATTTTCACCTTTTGGTGGGTGACTTGCTCGATTAAGTCAATGGAAGTGTCTAAGTGTCTCTGAAAGGATTCTTGCCCACAATGGTTAAGATCTGTTGAAAGAGATTTTGAAAGTTTTGCTAGATCTATTACTCTTGTTTTAACTCTCTTGAGGATATTTGAGAGCTAGGATTCTCGTTTATCTAGGATTTTATTTAAGTATTGGAAATATGATTTTGAAGGCACTTTGCTATTTGTAATTCAGCACATGCATGCTCAAATTTTAGCTCCTCGTTTAATAAACTTTGAATTTTTTGAGCTGGTTTTCAAACTTGCTTGCCTTCTGTTGTTTTGCTTCATTGAAAAGATCTAACTCCAACTCTTGTTGAGCCTATTGTAATTGAGAGCAAACTTGTTTTTCTTTTCCCTTCCTCACCCTAACAACCATTCTACCCTATCCTTGAAGAAAATTTGTCATACACTAAATGGCTGCCTCCCAGTAGAGAATCCAATCTTCAACTTGTGCAGGTTGAGTCATAGGTTACATGTTACACAATAGCCTCCAAATGCTTGTTAGACTCTATAAAGTAGACAATTAATTTGTATAACGATTGATTATCCATCTCATCCTCAACTTACGAGGGGAGACAAAAGTGATATGAGCCAGTTATAACAATCTGTACATCCAACAGCCTCTTGTTTTGGAGGAGAAATTTGCTTACCATAAGCTTGCATAAAACTTGCCAAGATTGTCTTGGATTTGATGTATTTCTTCCTGTTAGTTTAACCAAGCGTACCACTTTGTTAGAACTAGATTCTTTTGACCTCAGGCAATGTCTTCCACACCTAAGATTCTTTTACTATCACTCCATGCTTGTTTTTTTGCATTTCTAAGGATTGCTTAATTCACCCTAATATGGATTCCATCCCATTCTACCCTATTAAATTACCCTCCAAACACCCTTTCATTTGCGGGGAGCTTGTGCCCTAATGAAGGGTGGGTAAAAATATGAACTTAAATGTCAAATGGAGTTCCGCCAACCCCTACCCCACCTTCCCTCGATCCATTACATCGACGAAGCCTGTAAAAGAAACTTGGGGCTGATCAGGGTAGTGGATATATGTTTTTTAATTTGTAAGTGAGGTCTATATAAGGGTCCCCCATATGCAAAGAAAATATAGACCATAAAAAAAAATCACTTCCACAAAGCTGATATAAAATTAGTTCCCACAAGAAACTACGTTTCCATGAATCCCGAAACAGACTGCTACACAAAACCCCACCAAAAGACCATTGACTAGAAAAGTAGCTGCTTCAGCCTAACAACATGCCCAATAATGCAGCCCCTCAAGGGTGAAAAAGCTAAAAAATACGGCTGCTTTCAAAACCACCCAGCCAATACAAACTAGCAAAAATACATGAGGATATAGAACGAGGGTAGCCATGCTGTACTATATTCTTATCAGCTGCTTCAATTTGATAAGGGTCTTGGACGACTCTTACCCTAACCCACTCCCGAATTAGTGTGTCCTAGACTATCAGAATTGCAATAACTTCTCATCCCCTTGGTCCTAGCACTCTCTTCTCAAGAGCAAGGAAATGTTATGCTCAGATATCAACAATTAACTTTGGACGTTTATTATACACAAGCCCAACATAGGAGAGGTCATTGGCTTTCACATTTGCCACGAGGGCACATGTTTTGAAATATCCCTTTTTCTTGGATAAAATAAGAATACTGATTTATTTTGGGAAAGGGTACTCAGATTTCCCTTAGAAGAAATAAATTCAAAACCCCTTTTGTAAAATAAATTCAAAACCCTCTTGAATCCGTTCCTTAATATCACAGAGTAATAGCTGGCGCACAAGATATATGTCTTTCACCAAGATAATCGAATAATTGAATGAATAGAAGAATATATGCAATAGGATTTTCAACCACATACAAGCGGCCTTCTTTATTTCAGTTAATTGCATACGTAAAAACCTTTCAAAATTATACTTATGGAAAGTGCCCCATTGCTGATTACAATATTTGGATCAAACCCTTCTAAAATTACACAAATATCAATGATTACAAATAATAAATACTACTTTTTGTCCTTATTTTCTACGTTGGAATGATGATGTTGTACGGCTGGCCTGCAAGTGTGATGTATGACAATTGGATGTATGTCTGGACCTGCTAGCTGTCCCCAATAGCTGCAAACTGCCCTTGAAGGGCCATGTTTCCGTCAAAATGTGTGACGCATTGTTGTTAGGGCTGCGTATGAAACAATGGAAGGATCACGACCCTGGATGACCCCCTTATGGTTATGTTTTGTCCTGAAACCCTCACGCCAAGCCTTGGATATGTGGTGCCTTGGTAGAATATGTCTCTAAAGCAGATTTCCCCTGAAATTGGTAACAAATATGTGATTCCCTGGTGGAATCCTCAAATGGGTTCGAGGGATTTCGTCCTCTGGCTTGTAAATTTGAGGGTTTTCCTCTGATGAATTGCAAACGCTGCAAGCTTTTCCTCTGGAAAAAGGGTTTGGTTTTGTTCGGGGGTTTTCAATAACGATTTCCCTTCTCACCCAATTTTATTATTATTCACTTTTCCATTCCAACCCTAAAAGAAAATAATATTTTTTTAAATTAAATATTCACCTTTTTCCAATTTATGAATATTAATTTTTTTTGGATAGATACGGGGTTTTTTTTGGTGTGGCCCCCAGCGACGGATGCTTTTGACTGGAGCTCCAACCGGTCTGGGACACAATCGAGGGCTTAGATTCTTAAGTACACAAGTACCAGAATTACCAACAATGGCCACAATCGGCCTGAGAATACCAACGAACGGCTACAATCGACCCAATACCAACGATCAACGACAACCAGCCTCCAATACCATATCAGATTTGAACCTGGGTGGGACTTGTATCAACCAAGTCACTTTACCAACTCACTCACATCTCATTGGTAATTTATGAATATTAATTACTTTTTGGTCTATATCCAATATTTACTTTTGGCCCCATTCAATAACAATAAATTGTCATTTTCCAAAGTTAGAAGTTAAAGTATGTTTTTGGACGACTTAATGACTTATTATTAGATTATTAATTATTTCAAAAAAGGGCACATGACAATCCGTCCTTCCCAAGATTGCTTGTCTTCAAGCAATCTCTGAACCATCTTGCCAATACTAGGGTTCCAAACCAATTTTGTTGTTTCTACCATTCCTCCTGGTGATGTAGATGACTTCTGCTACAGTACTCTAGTACAATTAGGAATTGGAAGCCCTGAACCCACTGATGCTTCTCCAACAAACTCTATGATTGAATTCATGATAGCAGAATCATGAATGAGTTGTGATCTAGAGAGAGTACTACCACCAGTGATGCCCTTCATTCTGTTTATTGTAACAATTGTAGGGGCTCCATTGGCCATACCATGAAGCACAACCTCTTACCCATCAAATTCAAATTTTAGCTCAATGATTTGGTAATCATGTGTAAATTTTTTGAGAGAAGGTAACCACTGCACCCCTAAAACCATACCTATATCGCCTATGCTCTTAACATAGAAGTCATCACACACCCTGTGATTATCAAGTGTGATCTCTAATTGTTGAATCCTTCTGGTACAAGGAATTGTAGAACCACAAGCTACAATTACATTAAAGCCCTGGAAAATTTCTGATTTCAGCGCTCTTTGAGCTACCAAACCCTCATCAATGAAGTTGTAGGTTGCCCCACCATCTATCAAAACTGTGAGTTTATGTTCTTGCATAACTCTATGAATTTTGAAAGGGTAATACCAGGGTGTACAAGAAAGTGCAGCATAGGTGCCTGGTGAAATAAGTGTGGCAAGGGTGCCCCCCGAACTATCTCCATCTTTTCTTTCAGGTTCTGGGACTTCTTCTAACTCATCATCAAATATCACATCAATGTAGTGCACCTGTCCTTTTGGAAGACACCTATGACTTGGTTCCCATGAATCCTTGCATGTGAAGCATAGTTTTTTCCTTCTGAGTTCATTTCGTGTTTCTATCTCCATACTTGGCTTCTATGATAGCTCTTTTCGGAGAGAAACCTCTCTTTGAAATGACTTCTTTTGTTGCTAAAAAACTGATGTCATTGGCTGCCCATAAGATGTTTTTTGTTGCTCATAGGGTGTTTGTCTTTGCTGTCGTGTAGGCTGGAATCTTCCTCTAGGGGCTGCAGTTTCAAGATCCAAAGCCTTTTTAATGGCTTCCTGTAGAGAGGTAGGGCTGAAAGCCTTCACCAAGCCTCTAAGTGGTTCAACTAAACCCTCTATGAATAACACCACAAGCTTCCTTTCAGTCACATTAGGCACCATAACTGAAAGCTTATAAAAATCAACAACAAAGTCATCCACTGAATTGGTTTTTTTAAGTTGAGCTAACTCCCGAAAATAGATCTCCGGATCAACTATATCAAATCTCTATATCAACCAGGTACTAAACTCCATGTATGAGTGGATGCGATTGTGCCTTTGTGTGATCAATCCACACTCGTGTGCTACACCTTCCAGATGAAGGATGGCAAATTTGATGGCGTCCTCTTCCAACATTGGCCTCAATGATAAGAATGTGTCCAGCTTCTATATCCAAGAGCGTGCCGTAAACTTAATGGATCCATCATATGTAGGAAGGGTTAACTTCCCTAATCCTGTTGGAGGTCCCTTTGATTTGTTTGTGGCCTAGTTTAAGCTCTTTGACCCCCCTTTGTTTTCATTTAAATTTATAAAATTAGTGAGAGAGATAGCCTCCCTAATTTCACCTAGTAGAACCTATGAATGAAAGTCGGTTGGAAAAGTCTAGCAAAGTAATCAGTGGCTATCCTCTGAGCGTGTTGGCTATTATTCACCCTTGAATAACTCTCTTCACCATTTTGAGCTCTTTGCACATTCACATTCTGCATTGTGTGGACTAATTGAGCCATCATGTCAACTAATCGTTCTTGTCCTTGCACAACCCTGTCATAGCGAACTTCATCTAGATCTCTATAACCCATAGCTTTCTTTCATTTTTTTGCAACAAATTTTGGATCTTGCTGCCCTAACCTTTCCTTTGACTGTTCTGGAACCTTTTTCCTTTCTCTCTGGTAATCCTTGACTTCTCTGTCACTACCTTGCATGAAGTCTAAGTTGTAAAATAAATCTTTTCCACAAGTTGACAAGAAAATTGGCTCTGATACCACTGAAACATCCATTTTTCTTGGATAAAATAAAAATGTTGATTTATTTTGCGAAAGGGTACTTAGATTTCCCTTAGAAGAAATAAATTCAAAATCCCTTTTGTAAAATAAAGTCAAAACCCTCTTGAATTTGTTTGTTAATATCACAGAGTAATAGTTGGGGCACAAGATATGTGTTTCACCTAGATAATCAAATAATCGAATGAATAGAACAATACATGCAATAGGATTTTCAACCACATACAAGTGCCCTTCTTAATTTTAATTAACTGCATACATAAAAACCCGTCTAAAAATACTTATGGAAAGTGCCCCATTGCTGATTATAATTAACTAGATCAAATCCTTCTGAAATTACACAAATATCAATGATTGCAAATAATAAATACCATTTTTTGTCCTTATTTGCTGTGTTGGAATGATTGTGCTGTATGGCTGGCCTGCAAGTGTGATGTATGACAGCTGGATGTATGTCTGGACTTGTTAGCTGTCCCTAGTGGCTGCGAACTACCCTTGAAGGGCCATGTTACCCTCAAAATGTGTGATGCCCTGCTGTTGGGGCTGCGTATGAAACAATGGAAGGATCGCCCAACCCTAGATGACCCCCTTGTGGTTATGCTCTGTCTTGAAACCCTCATGCCAAGCTTGAATATGTGGCGCCTTTGTAGAATATGCCTCTAAAGCTGATTTCTCCTGAAACTAGTAACAAATGTGTGATTTCTTGGTGGAATCCTCAACTAGGTTTTGAGGGATTTCGTCCTTTTGCCTGTAAATTTGAGGGTTTTCATCTTCTGATGAATTGCAGAAGTTGCAAGCTTTTCCTCTGGAAAAGGGGTTTGGTTTTGTTCGGGTGTTTTCAATAATGATTTTCTTTTTCACCTAATTCTTTTATTGTTCACTTATCTATTCCAACCCTAAAAGAAATTGATATTTCTTTAAAATAAATATTCACTCTTTTCCAAGTTATGAATATTAATTACTTTTTGGCCATGTATCCAATATTTACTTTTGGCCCTATTTAATAGTAATAAATTAAGTGTCATTTTCCAAAGTTATAACTTAAAGTACCTTTTTGGACGACTTAATGAATTATTATTAGACTATTAATTATTTCAAAAAAGGGGACATGACATGTTCTTCCTTGATGATATCGTCCAACCCCCACCAATCATCCTCCACTGAACTAAACAATAAGCTAAGTGGCTCCTGGTCAATCCCAATGCTGGCTTGTAGATTCACTGTTTTATTACCCTCTCTACGGTAGTGGGAGAAGCTTATAAATTCATATTGATCAGCTAAATTTCAAGCCTCCTTGAAAGCGTGATTCAACTTCTGGTTGGGCATTCCACCTTATTGGATGGCTAGAATTACGATCATGGAATCTTCTTCCATTCCAAGCCAGCGAATGCCCAAATTTCTTGCCATATGAAGCCCATTTACCAAAGCTTTAATCTCAGCTTCATTGTTTGAACTTTGATCCTTTTGCGAGGAAAGAAGAGATGGCACTAATCAATGTCCCTTGGGAGTCCTGAATTATACTGCTTGCCCAACTTTCCTGGGATTTCCTCTAGGGGCCTCATTGAAGTTGAGCTTCGGTAGTCTTGCTGAGGAGGGTTTTCATTTTACATGCTAACGATCAGCACTTCTCTTGCCTCTCCCTATTCTTTGATATTTAATTGGGGGCCATCTACTCAGGACTCCAATATTAGAAGTTTTTGGTTTCCCATTTCCAAATCAAACCTGTGAATTAACCACCTCAGAGATTGCTGCCTCAATTTTTATAGGAACTTGGTACCATTTCAAAGTGGCCACAGGTGAGAGCACTGCTTTGAGGAGCTAACCATGAGTAAGCTTCTGCTTTGGTAGTCCAATTTTTTATCAGATAGATGTTGCAGGCCAATCAGGAAATTCCTTGCCCTTGTTGAAAGTGAGGAGGTATCCATCTCTGACCTGGTATTTACCATTCTTTTTGCTCACGTAGCACAAAGAATCATTGTCAGCATGATAAGAACTGTTAACTTGAGCAATACTGGGGCTCCATTATTACCTTCTGGTGTCTGGGATTGGCGATTGGTTACATTTTCTCCATCATCATCTGGGATCACCTTGAATTCTGGGAAAACTTCTAATCCTCAAGCTTCCAATGAAAATCTCCTAGCTTCCTCCAACAATTAATTCTCAGCCAGTGGTCTATTCCCCTGCCAAAAGTCCTCCCAAAACTTCGTTGCAGTTACATTTTTGACTTCCGAGGTAAGAAAAATTGAAAGGACAAGTCTCAAACTACAAATAAAATTCCAAATATTGGCTGTAATAAAAATGTGTTCTGGGTTTGGAGAGCAAATATTTTGCTCTAACAGTTGGACTCCATTATTGGTTGGCATCTTCTTATAATCTCCAATAGAGTTTTGCTTCCCAATGCCAAGTTCTGAGATTCTATATCCTTAAGGACCACTTCTAAATTCTTCGGGAAGTGTAACCTCTTCCACTTTAGCAGTGGCATTTTTCCATCTTCTGAAAATCCTTTTGAAAGAAGTTGTTCAGTAATTTATCTACCGTCGCTAGAAAACTATTAGGAGCCCTCATTAATCAAAACAAGTCAACAAGGATAGCTTGAAGGAATGATTCAAGAAGGGTAATGCGACTAAAAACACTAAATCATTTACCTCTTCACGAAGACATCCTTTGCTTAAATTTCTCCAATAGGGAATCCAAAAGATGGGAGTAACCAGCTCTGGTAAATAAAGGAACACCCAGATAAGTTTCTGGAAGGGTGCCAATTTAAAATCCAAGGCAGTCAGCTAACACTTTCTGTCTTCTTGGGCATACGCTGAAGAAAAATACTTGAGATTTGAGATCATTGAATTGCCCAGATGTTGCTGTGTAAAAAGAAAAGATATTTTTCAGATTTCTCACTTCTTCACGTTGTGCAGCTCCAAAGAAGATTATATCATTGACAAACTGTCAATGGGATAGTGACTCATCTTCCGTAGATACCTTCAGTCCTTTGATTGTGTTGGATTGTGCTGCAGCCAATGCTCAGCCCAAGGACAATGCTGAAGACCGGATCATCTCGTCTGATCCCCCTAGAAACTTTTAAGAACCCTGCTGGATTGCCATTGATGAGGATTGAGAAATACAGACCCGCTATCCAGCTTCATATCTAGGAATGCCAGCCTTTGCTGAATCTAAACCTTACCAAAATTCACCTCAAGAAAAGCCAATCAAATTTGTCATAGGCTTTGCTAATATCTAGGACTACAATCAAACCATATCTATGACTTGCCTTCGCTTGAGTGTAACAACTCATGGGTCACAATGTTCTATCCAGGTTTTTCTTACCCTGAATGAAACCACCCTGCTTTTCAGAAATGATTAAAGGAAAAAATTCAGCCTTCCTGCCATCACCTTCATGATAATCTTATAGATGGTATTGCAGAGGGCAATCGGCCTACACTCGCTAGAGTCTTTCAGAGAAGTTGATTAGGGAAAAGAGAGATAACTGTGCAATTAAGATCCTTAAAAGATTTTTTATGATATTCTAGATTCATTGTCCACATCTGTTGCATCTTTTCCAATTATATCTCATAAATTTAGAAGAATCCCATGGGAGAGTCTTCAGGCTGGGCGCCTCTCTTTCTTCATGTTGAAAACTACATGATTTTCCTCCTCAAAAAGGGGGCCTCATTAGAAATTTGTTTTATTCATCATTGATTAAATTTGGAATGTGACCCATAAGCTCTATTTGCTGCTTCTCATCAATGTCCCCTTGGTAAGAAAGTAGGGTCTGGAAGAAGAGACTCTGTCATTCTTGATATGCACCAGGTTATCAAGAGAGTCTCCTTGACTGGACACATTGGAGCTGATTCTGTTCACATGTATTTTGCGAAGTTTCGATTGATAGATGTAGCTGGAGCTTTGGTCCCCCTCTTTCAGCCATAAGTACCTTGTCTTCTGGTGCAAATGAACCTTTTCTTGCATAAGTCTCCCGAAGCTCAACAAACAATGTCCTTTCTTGTTCCATTTTTTCATCAGTCAAACCTGTATTTTGTACTTCATCTCCAGTTCCAATCTTTTTCCTTTTCATGGAATATGCTCTTTAGGTGCTTAAGATTCTTGTCCTTAAAGTGTACAATGAGCTTGAGCTTATGAACAAACTGGAACTTTTTTGAACATTAAAATCTCTACACAGTTGCTTCACATAAACTCAAATTTGAAAGGTCTATGGGAATGCACTTTTTCGGACTGAATGGTAAGCCATATAGGGGAATGGTTTGAACCAGAAACATTTTAAATAAAGATTCTATCCTCCAATCTTACTCCATCTGCAATATTGTAAAAACCTGTTCTATTAGTCCATGTAAATCTACCTTGCTTGGGATCCAAGTCCACCAAGTGGTTGCAAGAAACCAAATTTTGAAGGTCCTTTTGGGATTGGGTTTTACCTGGTGGAAACCCCTCTCTTCTTGATGCTTTAAGGATGGCGTTGAAATTACCTCCCAAAAATAATTTTCTTATTTTGAATATTATCAAATGGCTGAAAGATTCTGTTTCAGGTTCTTTGCTTCATTATGGGGGTGTTCAGACCATAAATATTTGTTATGATTGATTTGAAATTTCCTTGAAAGGATTCCACTTTACAATAAATCCAATTACTTCCTTTTGCTATGTTGGAGCACTTTACAGCTTTCGGGTTCCATAAGAAGTCAAGGCCTCCAAATGCTCCCTCTGAGCTAGTAAAAAAATCCCTTCATTTCTTCCAAATACAGCCTCCCTCTGTAAGGGGCGTTAAGGCCCCTAACATTCCATGAAAGTATTTTTATGTTTTTTTTGGAGGGAGTCTCACTTTACACTTCTCCATAAAGTCAACAATGGTGTGTTATTCACCAGGTCCTATAGCCTCTTGAGAAGCTTTTTGTATCCACTCTCATTTAGATTTCCAGCCATGGTGCTTGCTTTGGGCCATACCTTATTCGAAAGCTCTTTTTGGGAGACAACTCTAGATTCCTCTTTCTTTTTGAAATCCTGATCTAAGAGTCTTCCCTTATTTCCTCTGAATACAGGTTCCTCTGGAGAGATCAGTAGTTTATCTTGTTTTGGGGTCCCACATTCCTCAAAACTATTGGCTTTAATTGGCTGGGTCTCCTTGAATTGGGAGGTAGTGCCTCCTCCAGTGCTCGGAGGGATAGGACTTTGCACCCATGCTTTTTCCCTTGGCCTCTGCCTCTTCGAAGAATCTTAACATGATTCATCCACTGCAAATATCTTAGCCTTCTGAGATTTCTTTTCTTCTCCAGACTCTGGTCTGGGATAGTTTGACTTTCTCAGCTTTCCCATTCCTTCGAAGATAAAGATTTTTAGGGCAGAGCCTTCTGACATTGCCTGCTTCATGACAATTGTTGCATCTAAATGGGATGCATTCCAAGTCGAGCTTGGACTCAAGATCCCACATTCCTTCTCAGATTTACAGATTTTGGTAAGGGTTTTGAGAGGTGCATACAGATACAGAACCTTGCATACGTAGAAAATAATTGTTCTTCTGTCTCCTCCAGGCTCCGCCAGTGCCTCAAAACTTCCCATAGGTTAACAATGTTTTTCAAAATCTTTGGGTTCCAGAGTTCTGCAGGGAGATTGTATAACCTTACCCACACTGGTGTAACACCGATCTGGAATCTTAACATGATTCATCCACTGCAAATATCTTCGCCTTTCTTCTGAGATTTCTTTTCTTCTCCAGACTCTGGTTTGGGATGGTTCGGCTTTCTCAGCTTGCCCGTTCCTTCGAAGATAAAGATTTTAAGGACGGAGCCTGCTGACATTTCCTGCTTCATGACAATTATTGCATCTAAATGGGATGCATTCAAAGTCAAGAGCTTGGACTCAAGATCCCACATTCCTTCTTAGAGTTAGAGAATTTGGGAAGGGTTTTGAGAGGTCCATACAGATAAAGAACCTTGCATACTTAGAAAAGAATTGTTCTTCTGTCTCATCCGCCAATGCCTCAAAACTTCCCATAGGTTAACAATGTTTTTCAAAATCTTTGGGTTCCAGAGTTCTGTAGGGAGATTGTATAACCTTATACACACTGGTGTAACACTGATCTGCTCCTTCAAGAGTTTAAAAAGTGGAAATTACGGGTCAATGCAAAGACCTGTGTTTTTGATGAACCAAGGCCCTCTGTTGAGTTCTTTTTCCCACGCTTTCAAGGATTTGAAAGTTGCCAAGAAGAAACCCCTAGCTAGAAGGCGCACCTTTACCTTTGACTCCTTTCCCAGTTAGATTTTACCCACTGTTTAAGGGTATCTGCAAATGGCTAGGTACCAGAAAACCAATAAATCAAAGATTCCAAGTCCAAATTTGTTGATGAAGAGGTCCAGATTCCTGTTTGAGATACGGGGGTTCTCTAATGAGGATAGCCAAGTGGCTTCTTTTGATGCCTCGTGATTTCCCCTTTTTTCATACTGTTCTCTGGGTTCACTGTGTTTTCTGTCACATTGATTAAAGATGCTGTTCCCCTGCTAGGGTTTGGAGGCAGGTTCATGGGTTCTCCCATTGCTGCTAATTGGTTCTTTTTAATTCCCAGATTGGCCTTCTTTATTACCCTTCAATTTTGAGACCAATTAAAATGCCAGACCTTGTCGAAGAGCTCCATTTGCAATTAAAATGACCGGACGAGAACAGGAAATGTCCAGATGCTAAAGTCATCTGGCCACAAAGATCAACCTTCCTCTAAGCTGCGCTTAAACTTCATCTACACCTCCATTCATTGCATTCTATAAGCCACACTTTGTTGGGGCATTCAACCAAACAATTTGCACACAGTTTATTTTTTCGTCCTTTTTCATCTGTATGTCAAAGCAAACTTGGCATTCTAGGAAACTGAAGCTTGTTTAGACATTTTGTCAAATGGTTTACTGTAATAACTCCCTCGACAGATTAGATATTACTTATATATATATATATATATATCGCAATTTCTTGGTTTTCTTTGTTCAGTGATGAAGATCAAAATAAGCTGACAGTTTTCAAAATCAGAAAGATGAAGCAGGGCCGGAGCCTATGTGTTGCCTCTCAGGTTTCCCAAGCTAATTTGCTGTCTGCATGGTTTGAAGGAGGATAATGCTCCCTTTGAAAATATGCTGCAATGAAGACGATGCGGGCTGTTCAGATTTTCCATCGAAAGTGTGATATTCCTGCTGAAAGCTTGATGCACTGAAGAAAACAAGATGCCGTGTGTGAGATAAAAAGCCCCTGCTTGATTTGTTAGAGCCTGAAAAGAGAAGTCACAAGTTTATGCCGATAAAGATTGTGACCATGGCTGGTTTGGTGGCTTGGGCACTAATGAAATAGAGCTTGTGATGAATTGATTGTTTCAGAAATCTTTAACCAGCAGACATTAGCCAGGACATTCATAGTTATTCTAAAAATCTAAAATTTCTGCTGATTCTTCATTACCTATGTTAATCCCATGTCTTGGCACAGTTTCTGCTGGTTTTTAATCCGAGCATGGATTCTGTGGTGCCTGAGCCTTTCTATATTTGAGTGTGTTCACAGGATATTTGCTTTGTGTTAGCCGTTATCTCTGTACCATCTCTTCTCTATATTGTTTGTGTTTTTGGAATTTGCTACTAGACACACGTTTTCATTTGGGCAGGGGGTATATGTTGCAGTCACAACGGGGAACCTTTATATTGGTGTGCCATAGGCTTAGGAATCTTAATAAACAACCTTGCAGAAGCTTATTGTATTTGGTATAGTTTGAGGAATGCTTGTGAGCACAACATCGATAGGTTAATTGTTGAAACTGAATTAACAATTTTAGCAACTGTTTTGAACAGTCTGCAGTGCATTGGCCATTACAACTGATTATTAATGGAATCCACCGCCTTATGAGATCTTTCTCTCAGCTCCAAGTGATCTACAACCCTGGGAAAGGAACATATGGGCAAACCAGTTGGCCAAGTTCGTCTCATCCCTCCTGACGAATGGCCTCATGGATAAAGGCTATTGGAATATGGTTGAAGTGAGGCTTATAGAATCCCTTACAGAAGGATTATGAAGAGAAACCATGCTCAGGGACATAGTTGCAAGGTTCGAGTTTGAGTTTGAGTTCGAGTTCGACAAGGATAAAATTCGGTTTCAGTTCGAGTTCGAGTTCAGATAAAAATTGGGAAAAAAATCGCCATTAAATTCGAAACTTAAAAATAGTAAAAAATAAAATAAAAATTATTTAATTATAAAAAATAAAAATATATATATAAAATAAAAATAAAACAAAATTATAAAATATAAACCAAAAATAAAATAAAAATAAAATAAAAATAAAAATGTAAATAAAATAAAAACAAAACAAAACATAGTTAAACATTAGGATTTAATAACGAATAAAATGAAAAAATTTAAAATGAATATTACGTGGAGTTTCAAATGACTTCCTTCGCTTGTTAAATTCCAGGCATGATTTGTTTAGACAGGGAGAGGTCTCAAAGAGTTTCGAAACAACAGTTAACATGGTTCATTTTGCCGTCGACCCTGTTGGTTAACTGTTGACCTAATTTTGCCCACATGCGAAATCTCGGTCACCTTCTGCACTTGCTTTGCATGGCCAGTTAATTTTGGGTTGCAAGGTCCACCTTTAGGGTTCGACAGCTCCGTTTCAAAGCATTGGCTCATCGGCCTCGTTCGTTGGCGTTCACGGTAGCATAAGCCAGAGTCTTCAAACGTTCACAAAAGAGGAGAGGAAAAAATCGGGGCGTTTAACACTAAGGCAAAAGAGGGCAGACGCTTACAAGAACAATGCAGCGGGCGGCAAAATCGCCGCCCACAACACCGGCGGGTAAAATGAGACCGCAAACAGATGCAGTCAGCGGCAAATTTGCCGCTCACAACACAAGCGGAGAAAAGAAAGGCCACGAACTCGGCCGACGTCGGCAAAATTGCCGCGCTCGACAGCCTACTCGGCTGACGTCGGCAAAATTGCCGCGCTTGGCAGCGAAATCGGCCGACGTCGGCAAAATTGCCGCACGTAGTCCACAACAATGGGCGGCAAATTTGCCGCCCACAACATCAGGCGGCAAAAAAGCCCTGCAGAACATAGGGAAAGGCCCGTCCAGCCGTCAGGGGCGCAGACCAGCACGCAAAACGAGGCAATAAGCATGGTCCCAACAGATTTATGATGTCATCTACAGTATTTTCCCTCTTCCCAATAGAGACTCAAGCTGCCCCTGGACTCCTCTTGGCTCTTTCCATATAAATACACAGACTTGGTCATTTTTAATCATCTTCTCCAATTTTGTAAAGAGCATAGCTCTCCAAATTTTCCACCTGAATCAATAAAAGACAGTGTTTACCTCTATTTGGATGGATTGTGCAGAGTATGCCTTGAATGTTAATCTGTGTCCAGTCATTGTCTCTTGATGCTCTCACAGGTTCAACACCAGCAAACCTGTGATATACAAAGTGCCACTGTCTGCTGCTGCCAGGAGTAGAGTTCTGTTTTGGAGGTATAAAATAGGTGAGGTCACTTACAGTGTATTTCTCAGCACCTTGGTGAGTCCCTATTTCTTGTGCTTTCCATAAGAACCTCCCTGTCATCCTAGAGACCTGGTCTTTTCTGCCAAATCTGAGTGTATGTATGTTTTTGTCTGATCTTGAGTGTGGAGGTGGGAAGGTCATTTCATTTTTTGGTGTATCACCTCTTTTAGAGTAGGCTGTTTGTTTTCATGCATTTTCTTCTCCCTTTTCATCCCCCCCCAGTATATCTATATATCTATATTTTGCACTGCCTGAAACAAACAAGATACATCAGAGGGAACTAGCCCATACCTAGAGACTCTCCTCTCCTGCTTCGCCGTCCCACAGGCGAGAGAGGAGTTTCCATGTTGCGGGGAGAGGGCAGGAATCCGTTTTTCTGCCAACTGGGTGCACTTTCCAGCGTCAACAGTTTTGGCACGCCCGGTGGGACCACAAGTTTTTAGTCAGAAAAGTTGCAGGGTTACTCGCTGAACCTGTTACAGCAAAGGAACCACCAATACAACACTGTGCGCGTCAACAGTTTTGGCACGCCCGATGGGACCTCAAGTTTGATAACGCAGTAGAGTTTCAGGATTGATGCTAGTCCTGTTACAGCGAATTGAAATTCTTCAGCATTTGGCGACTCCGAGTTTAATCAGCTGGTTAAGCAGCCTGGTACCTCCAGAAACGCATTTTGGTATGTGTAATCTCCATCATTTTGAGTCATGGACTCTGTTTTTTCCAGCCAGCATGGCTATAGTCCTTATCACGCCCAATATGGCCAGTCTCAACCCTGCTACGAGCAATATCAGCCTTGCGCTAAATCTTCTCAGTATGTCGCTTCTTCTACTTAGCCCAGTCTCTTTGCCCATCAACCCATTTTCGCTTTCAAGCAAGCACTACTGGGATACGACAAATATGTGATTGATCATTACACCAAAAAGGGATGCGGCCAAGAAATTCCTGATCATGTCATCCAACAAGTGAGGAATGCGCTAGATCAAGTAAAAAAGGAATGGGCTCCTATTGAAAGAGCAAATTGGCACGGACTTTCAAATGAGATGCTGGATGTGAGCGGTTTAATTGCATCCGTGGAAGAGAAGCTGAGTGTGCATGAGAGGCAGCCTTACCAAGTCTATCAACCTGCATACTCGCTGCCCAAAGCATCATATCAGTCATATACAGCCCCTGCTCTTGAGCCAAGTCGACCTTGTCAAAGTCAGTTCCTCAATCGTGTTGAGGAAAATTCCGAAACAGCGAACCTTATGTTTAAGGCTAATCTTGATAGACAGATCGAGTTGGCAAATCTTCAGATGCAGCAGTCCATTCTGACAGCAAGGGAAGTGGAATCGAAATCTTCACTGTCCTCTCACATTGAGGCCCCATCAGCCCCAAAGGAAATGTCCAGCCCAAATTGCTTGAGCTGGAACAAAGTGGTCGAGTCATGGGACAACAAAGAGGAGAAAGACGTCGTCCAAAATGAAGAAATGCAAAGTGAGGATGCTCTAGCTAAGCGGATTGAGGAACTAGAGAAGAAGATGACGCTATTGAAAGAGAAAGAGGTGGAGTTTTCAAACGCTGCAGACCAGCCAACGCCAAAAGGTATTCCTTTCACCGATCCACAAGCTAATTTCAATATTGATGAAGCATTGGTGAAGTGGAGGGACGAAAATCAAGAAGTTTTGGCCCAAGGTCTTCCCCCTCCTACTTTAGAAAAAGCTCCCCTTTGTGTGCCAAATCCTTTCTATGAGATGGCACTTGCTCATTCTGGCTCATCCAATGCACCAATTAGTTCTACCCTCAATCCCGTGCACCTAGCTTTCCAGCACGCCTCTCTTTAGGCAGATTTCCCTATGCATGAGCAGACCCTCCCAATTATTTCCCAGCCTCCTCAAGTCTTTCGGCATGATCTCCAAATTCCAAGCTGGAAAGAGGAGCATCACGAGTCAGCCCAGGAACTTGAAAATGATAAAATTGCTGCCTGCTCACAAAAGCAAGAGCCCAATCCTAGGATCATGAGTTGGGCGCAAACAAATGAATCTTGGAACAAGGAGGAAGAAGAGGAGGAAGTTTTCAGTCTAAATCTTGAAGAAGAAGACGCTGCTCCCGCCCCTGATAATGATTATGACTTCCGGGAAAGGCTTTTCCAGGAAGATTTGGATAGGCGAATTGCAGAATTAGAGTCCAAAGAGAAAATCCTCAGCGAATGTGTGATGGACGGTTCAGACCAAACAACACATTCTATGTCTGAACACACCCCACCTACACATTTCGAAGAAAGCTATCAGGCCTCGCCTGATATGGATTGTGCTCAGTTTGTGACTGATGCGGAGGATTTCATGATTGCAAATGAGGATGAAATCAAACAGAGTGATATGGAAGAGCATGGACAGCGTTTTGTTCATGATTTGAATGATTTGTTTGGAGTCTTCAGAGCAGGCTATATTATTCTCCAAACAGGGTGTGAGCTGATTAAAAATGATGAGGACAGCGTTGGGTTTCCAACAAGCATGCAAAGAGGCTGTAGTTTTTTAGATTTGCCCCTTCAGGGGGTTGGTGAATCTGAAGTTTTCTTCTTTGAAGTCATCAAAGAAGATGGCCATACCATGGAACCCGAGCATGAGGCAGAGGAGAACGAGCCAGTCCATGATGCATATCAGGAAGCTTCTGGTGATGAGCCGGCAGCATTTAATTTCTTGGTGGAGAGCACCAATTTGAAGGAGCAGCATTTAACAGGGCTCCAGGGACACTCAGAATATGTATATATTGGAGGCATGTTCGATTTTGATCCCCTCAGTTTCCAGCCAACCCAGGGGACAGGCAGGAAGAGCAGGTCACCATCTCTCTTTTTCTTTCAGCTACTTGCCTGTCACCATAAGTCTTCTCACCAGGAAGGGGACTTAAGAAATTTTCCTTTCGATCCAGGAGGGAGGCGAACATTCCTGGTTAGTTGTATATAATAGTTTGCTTTCAGTTGTTTTTCTCCTGCTTTTCCTAAGTGCAATTGCACAGGTAGTTGTTTTTGGCCTTGTGTGTTTCCCTTCGTTGTGGGGGTAATTTCTGTGTATTTTGATTATGAGATTATCAAAGTTGTTGTGAACTCTCTTCAAATTCACCATCCGACTCCGCACCCAATGGAATGTAAGGCAACTGGGTTCTAAGCATAGTAGGCACGCTTCCCCTGTGAGTCGCCAATTGTTGACCCAATTTTGCCCACAGGGGAAATCTCGGTAACCTTCTGCACTTGCTTTGCATGGCCAGTTAATTTTGGGTTGCAAGGTCCACCTTCAGGGTTCGACAGCTCCATTTCAAAGCATTGGCTCATCGGCCTCGTTCGTTGGCGTTCACGGTAGCATAAGGCAGAGTCTTCAAACGTTCATAAAAGAGGAGAAGAAAAAACCGGGGCATTTAACACTAAGGCAAAAGAGGGCAGATGTTTACAAGAACAATGCAGCGGGCGGCAAAATCGCCGCCCACAACACCGGCGGGTAAAATGAGACCGCAAATAGATGCAGTCAGCGGCAAATTTGCCGCTCACAACACAAGCGGAGAAAAAAAAGGCTGCGAACTCGGCCGACGTCGGCAAAATTGCCGCGCTCGGCAGCCAAATCGGCCGACATCGGCAAAATTGCCGCACGTAGTCCACAGCAATGGGCGGCAAATTCGCCGCCCACAACATCAGGCAGCAAAAAAGCCCTGCAGAACACAGGAAAAGGCCTGCCCAGTCGCCAGGGGAGCAGACCAGCACGCAAAATAAGGCAACAAGCATGGTCCCAACAGATTTATGATGTCATCTACAGTATTTTCCCTCTTCCCAATAGAGACTCAAGCTGCCCCTTGATTCCTCTTGTCTCTTTCCATATAAATACACAGACTTGGTCATTTTTAATCATCTTCTCCAATTTTGTAAAGAGCATAGCTCTCCAAATTTTCCACCTGAATCAATAAAAGACAGTTTTTACCTCTATTTGGATGGATTGTGCAGAGTATGCCTTGAATGTTAATCTGTGTCTAGTCATTGTCTCTTGATGCTCTCACAGGTTCAACACCAGCAAACCTGTGATCTACAAAGTGCCACTGTCTGCTGCTGCCAGGAGTAGAGTTCTGTTTTGGAGGTATAGAATAGGTGAGGTCACTTACAGTGTGTATTTCTCAGCACCTTGGTGAGTCCCTATTTCTTGTGCTTTCCATAAGAACCTTCCTGTCATCCTAGAGACCTGGTCTTTTCTGCCAAATCTGAGTGTATGTATGTTTTTCTCTGATCCTGAGTGTGGAGGTGGGAAGGTCATTTCATTTTTTGGTGTATCACCTCTTTTAGAGAAGGCTGTTTGTTTTCATGCATTTTCTTCTCCCTTTTCATCCCCCCCCAATATATCTATATATCTATATTTTGCACTGCCTGAAACAAACAAGATACATCAGAGGGAACTAGCCCATACCTAGAGACTCTCCTCTCCTGCTTCGCCGTCCCACAGGCGAGAGGAGTTTCCATGTTGCGGGGAGAGGGCAAGAATCCGTTTTTCTGCCAACTGGGTGCACTTTTCAGCGTCAACATTAACATTGCTCATTTTGCCGTCGACCCTGCTGCCATCCGCATCCAAAACTGGCGTCATCGAGCTCTATCCCCTGCCGTCCGCGTCCAAGACATTGCAATCTGCCTTCATCACGCAGTTGTGGATGCGTTTTACCCTCTTACGCTATCTACCGACATTGATTTTAGCGTTTTTATTTGCTGCGATATTTGGCCCGCGATTTTTTGGCCGAATTTCAGCGAATTTATTTAGGCCTATAAAAGATCGGCGATTTTCGAATATCAACGTAAAAATTCTCCGAATCCTGTGACTATGCTTAGGGGGTGTAGCGTACATGGAGATGGTTCCTTATTATAATTTATTCGTTACAATTCCCATCCTACTTTTAGATATATTACTTGGTTTTCTATAAAAACAAGGCTCTAGAAGCCAACCAAATCCCCATTCATTATTTGAATACCTTAAGTCGAGGCTTACGCCTGATTTTGGCCATTGCCACTTCCACTGATACGCTCAGGAGAATCGGGGTGAAGGATGATAGAACAAACGCAATCATGCTGGCATTTGGTACAGCCTTGAGCATTGTTATCCTTCTTTGCCTAGTTAGATTTGGTTGTTATCACAAGATATCTCACACTCTCTCTTTTCCATATCCACTGGTCTGGTGGCGGTCGGAGAATTTCCTTTTGTGACCCTGAGTTGTGGTGGTGCAATCCATGGTTTTTGGTTCCCTGCATACGTTTAAGAGAAGGGTTTTGGATTGAGGGTGTGCTGCAGTGAGGTGTCTGTTGGCCTGGGTCCATGTGTTGCCGGATTTGGGAGCTTGTTTGGGTAGCTGAGACTCTTCATCTGCAACACCATTTCTTTCCAAGCAGTGCTTTCTTTCACTTGCATTTGTGGGAAGTAAGTTGGTGTCCTTTGTCTTCGGCTCTGCTTGTGTTTTTCTCAAGATTTCAGTGACATGGGTAGGAAGAAACTATATCTGAAAGCCCAAAATTATGTGATTGAATCCCATGTAATATCCTTGCTTAAAAACATGGACCCACAGCCGAAGCTGGGGCTGGGGGTAGCCGCAAGCCTGTGCTGCATTAATTTGGGTTTGGTTGAGAAGTGCAAAGCCATTGTGCAAGCCCCTGCTCCTTGTATGTCAAGATAATAATGCTTCATCAATAGCATTCTGATCTGACCCAAGCACTCGTTGCTTTTCTTTAGGTCTTATTCTGGTAGAAGATTGTTTATATGATTGTAGGGAAGTAGGATATCTGATCCACAAACTGCATCACTGCAGAACTGCATATTTAGTCCATATGTGTGCGGGTGTGGGGGTATGCAGGGTCTGGGTATTGAGTCCATACCATGTGCAGCTTTCTAAAACCTTGGCACACGGATATAAGGGCACATTTCTGTCTTGTATAAAACAAATTTAACTATAAAACATTAGAAGATATCAAAATCTAAAATTCTGCTTGAGGCTACAAAATACGTCAAATATTATGTTTATGGCATTAAAAAACTGTTGGAAATGGCCTCCTAACCATCCAAAGCAGTCTGTCAACTATTAGAAATGATAGTTCAACTGTGAGAAATGCCTCTAATGTGTTAAACAGCCTCTCACTGTGTAAAAGAACACACTAACAAGCTCTCCAACTTGAAGCAGAGTATGGTGGTAAAATTTCCACTTGGAAGAGGCCTACAATTATTCCCAACAGATCCTTTGATGAATAAAAATGCAACAACTAATAACAAAATAAATTAAGTGTACTAAATTAGAGCGATAGGGGTAGATGTGTTTTCTAAACCACTTTTAGGACACGGGTTTGTTTTTGGGGCACTCTTTGGTTGCTCTTTAACCTTGATTTCCCCTCTTCTGCAGCATGTCTGTCACACTAGGTGTGTGAGGGAAATGTATCCCATTCAGAGTGCGTCCTGCATGCATTTGGAACATAAGGGGGTGCAGGTGTTCAATGTACCTGCATTCCTAGCCTGGGTGCATTTCCAGTGTGCCTAAATTTCAAGTGGGTATACCCACTTATATAATTTTGGTTTATTTCTGATCTAAATCTAACTGGTCCTTGATGTTGTTTGTGTCTCAAGTCTGGATTTCTTCGATAATTCTGAGCATCATCTTATTAGAATCACGTGGTTTCATGGTTTATAGTATGCTAGTTTTAATTGTATATGATGCTTGAGTAAAGATTATTACAAATGTACATTATAGGTTTTGTACGATCTTTCCCCAGAAATGGATGCATAAAAAGGGACGGTGAATGTGGCATTGGAGTATAAGAGCGTGGGTCTAGTGAACTAGGCATATTCTGGGAGTGTTTATGCTTAATGACAACCTATTCAATTAGAATTTCAGAAAAACTTGACAATAGCCGCTCATGAATTTTCAGATCTATAGCTGTTGATTTCAGTTGGTGTGTCATTCAACTTGAGCCTTTCAGTAACACGGAAAGCTTTGAATGTAGTTTGTCCTGCCATTATTTCAGAGTAACTTGCAAGGCAATGAAATGCCAAATTTGTAAAATTGCTTCATTTTTTTGTCCTTAAAATATTACATGTCACTTCTGCTGTTGGTTGGTACAGACACACGTATAGAAGTACAAGGAATGTTCTTCCTCTTTTATGTTTGCTATAAGGTCTTAGAAACTAACTCAGGAGTAACTAGTTCTCGTGAAGTATGGATCAGTTAGTCTTTTTATTTTATTTTATTTTATTTATCAGTTAATCTTTTTATATTATTTTATTTAAAAAAAATAAATGCATCTTATGTTACACTAGAAAGCATAAAAGCAATATCGTTCAAGAATCAAAGCTACATGGAAGGCCTCACCTTATGAAAGCTAGAAACGTGACATCGGAGTCTTCACCTCAAGGGGCAAAGAATCTACATCCTTTTAGAATCTATTATTTCTAGCTTTAACATGAATAGCTAAATCCCTTTAAAATATTCAAGTCACATAAGTGGAGTAGGGAGTTATTGTCATGAAAAGAGGCGTTGAACCTTGTCTTCGAAAGGAAATCGAGCAGATGGCTGTACCAAATGCCATAGCTCTTTTCAAATATATCCAGTCATCCAGGTGTCCTCTCAAAGAGGACCTTTCTAGGTTAGATGGACAATGATTAAGTAGCTGAGTTCTGTCTTTGATCATGTGTACAAGATCTTGACCGATGAACTTCTCAGTATTACTGGCCCTTTGGGTTCTTCTCTCCCACATTAAACACATAAGGTGTTAGAAATGCTAGCTTTCCTTAGTCCTGTTTGGACTACCAAGCTTTAATAAAGCACTAGCCATCCACAACATTATGTTTGAAAGAGCTTTTTGATTTCCAAATACCCTGACATTTCTTTTGCCATCTTTCGTCAGGGTCGCAAATTCCCCCTCTTTGTTTAAACATGGTGCAACAAGGGATTAGTATCTTGCTTTATCATACAAATCCATTGTGTCATAGTTAAAGAAAGACTTTTCATTAATCCACTTTTTGATTTCCAAATAACCTGATATTTCTTTCACTATCTTTTGTTAGTGTCGCAAATTCCCCTCTTTGTTTAAGTACGGTTTAAACATGTTGCAACAAGGGATTACAATCTTACTTTATCATACAAATCCATTGTGTCATAGAAAGACCTTTCATTAATCCACTTTCAGTCTCATCAGGAAGGGCTGAAGCTTGGATTAGAAGCTTAAGAACGCATCTTCTAACAGTCTTTTTGCAAAGTTCTAGGGAGCTTGGCTTGTTTGCTCTTAATCTTCAATCATGAATGAGATAGCTCTGTGTGTACCATTGCTGGTTCTTATCACCCCAAAGATCATTCCAGCAAACAAAACTTTTCCTTGAAACACATATGTAGCATAGCAAGGGAAGGGAAAGTTCAAATAGCTTTTGATGCTAAATCCCATGCCTCCTACAGTGCCTCATAATTTTCACAAAGATGATTAGTAACATTTGCCAGGCAAACCATGTTTAATTGAGTGGCATTGACCCTGATACTTTGAAAGCCTCCGCGTTGCGAATTATATTTCATGATCTAAATCGTGCCTTGATGCCTAGGCTGTTTTGAGCTGATGATAATATTCATCTTCAAATTAGAATATGCCATGGAGCCTCTCCAATCACCATTCTGTCTATCCCATTTTTCTTGCAAAGTATTGCACAAATATTTCATGACCTAAATCTCCTTTATCAGTAGGGAGAATGCAATTGTCCGAAGTCACCAGAGGCATTTCTTTCAACCCCCTTGTTTGCCCCGAAGAAAGTTGCATGATACAATCTCCAGTCTTTTGTACCCTGCTAGAGAAGAGAAAAAGCAAGCAGAGTAATCAATGTATTTTGCTGCTAGGATTTTGCACTCAATCCTAACTTTCCCAGCCAATAGGAGTTCATGCTTATGCCAATCTTGAATTTTATATCAAAATTTGTTCAAGACCCACATCATTGGTTTGCAATAGATATCTCAAAATAAAAGGGTATTCCTCGAGTACATGCTGATTTCTCCTGCTATTTTAAATTTTAACTTTTTATTCATTCAATTGGGGTGAATCATTTTATTCAATAACAAAATCTTTTGTGGGAATGACATTGGGCGCTAGAGGGAAAACTTGTTTGATTGATCTTTTGTGGGTGAATTGGATCATATGTTCTTCCATTGACACAAAATTTTGTTGAAGCATTTATGAAGAGATTTGCCAGTACCCTATTTAAAAAGGAACCATATTCAAGCCACTCCAACATGTTCAAGATGAAATCTCATTCAGTCCTATCACAAATGTTAACAAAATTTGTTCAAAAGAAGAGATATTTAACCAATTTCATGTGCAGATCTGTTTCCTTTCCAATCTGTGGTAAGATTGTAAAGGAGAAATCTTCCTTCTATAAATCCTGACTAATCTTTTCTAATCACCTTTCGAAGAAGTTTAATTCTCCTAGCTAGGGTGGTTGCTTGAATTTTTTAAGAAAAGTTTAAGAGCACAATAAGACTCGAACTATTAATCATTTCCCTTTTTGAGCTTTTGGGATGCATTTGATCAAACTTACATGAACCAATCTTAATAGATGCTCTCTTTTGAGAGTTTATTGACTTAGTTTTATATAATCTAGTCTAATCTCATTCTATATCTTATGACAGGATTTCACCAAAAATCCGTTTGATGTTAGTGATTTCTCAATCTTCATTTTCTTAATAGTTTCCTTCAATAACTTGTTGCTCATTCTTTTTCGGTTGGTCCATTATTGTGAAAGGGAAGAGATCCCATTTCTCTCATTATTGGTCATTGCCCATGTTTTAAAGAAATTAATTTTTTTGGGAGGCATTATGATTTGAGCCAAGTTGTGACGGTCCGTGCTCTCACTTTAGTGGGGCTAGCTATCTTGCCCAACATGATGTTACATAGCATAGCTCTAGTGTCAAACCTCAGTGTCAAGACCCCAATGCTTTGGCACTCATCCCCCATTGGTTCTCTACTAGATTGGAGCAGCTCAAGGTGGCCTGACATAAAGGAATGCCGTGCAAGCTAGGGTTAGCGCCAAACCTGCATGTGACATGGAACCTCCGTGACACGTCAAACCACACTCCTACGGTTCGCGCCATGCTAGCACACTTGCCAACATAGTGCATGCCTGCAAGAGGAATCAACTCATCAATAGGAAGGCATATCGTCATCTGTTACAGAAGTTGAACCATTTTGTAATCGCCTATCTTGTAACTATTTTAAGTACAACCATTTGGCCCCAAGGTTGATGGAGAAATACATCCATGCATTATATGCATTCCAGTTAGGAAAATCAGTTAGGATTTTTTCTTTTCTTTTGATCATAGGAATTCTTATACCCAGCCTTATGGGCCTTTGTACACATATGCACTATACTTGTTTAGTTTAATTGAATAGAAGAGCATTATTCAGCAATCTGTATTCTATGAACATATAATGGTTTGCTGTGTTGTCTTTTGCATGTTCATTAGGATTTACAACACAATATTCTACTAGCTAAGTTATTATGTTGTTCTTCGTGCCACCATCCTAGGCCTCGCGGTCTGGATCATTGGTATTAGAGCA
The DNA here is from genome assembly GCA_037957365.1 of Torreya grandis. Classification (NCBI taxonomy): domain Eukaryota; kingdom Viridiplantae; phylum Streptophyta; class Pinopsida; order Cupressales; family Taxaceae; genus Torreya; species Torreya grandis. The sequence continues at coordinate 342,891 of JARHVA010004778.1, forward strand.
AATCTAGCAAACTTTGCATCATACATTTCATAGGGTTGATATTCATATTCCTCTAAGCATCTGCGCACAACAACAAAAGGAACACAACTTGATTTTGTATCCTACTACTTGGATGATTGCCAATGCAATAGTGATGGCTAATTCCCAGAAGAAACCTTTTAATGACTCCCCACATGTCCAACAACTCATTTGGGATGCTCTTAAGAAGGCATTGCACTCTTTGGCTAGTTTCATGAAATCATGATGCAGTCTGGTCCCTTGACCATGTCTTCTTCTGCCTCACATGCCAATTTGTCGTTTCAACATCATGGCCCATTCAAGGTCCAAATCAATCTGGTCATTTGAGTATTTTAAGCCAAAATCAACACCATTATACTAGATGATTGTATTCGACACTTGGAGGGCATGCTTCTTCATCAACTGCTTCATTGCTAGTGAGAAGATTACCTTTGTTGTGATGAATATGCCCACATCGGTCTCACATTGGTAGGAAGCTTACAACACCCAGTGGAAGCATTGACCCTGTTGACATATGGATAAAGTTTGTTAGCAATGCATGTGAAGAATACTACCCCCTCAAGCAATAGGAAGAAAAGTACATGAAATTTCAACAATTGTGCCAAAAAGACCAATTGCTACAAGACTACACAAACATGTTCGATGACTACCTTGCATGCCTACGAAACAATGATATGGAGCAACACAGGGTGCTGAAGTACATAAGTGGAATTTATCCCTATATTTGTGCGAAGATGGAATTCCCAACCTCCGATACATTGGGGCAAGCCTATTGCAATGCCACCAAGATTGAGGCCAAAGCCAAGATGAAGCAAAAGTTTATCTCTTCATCACGCATTGCACATAGGTAAAGCTCTTGCTAGATGTGCCAAAGCTCCAGCGTCGAAGCAAAATCCTCCACATTGAGGAGACCAATTGAAGCAACCTTCGACATAATTGAAGGCCCCAACACCATTAATGCCAGACAAAGGATAGAGGAAGCAAGGGGAAAAGGGGTGTTGGTGTGACTACACTAACACTTATGAGAATCAAGAACTCCTCTTCCACATGAGGGTCAAGGGTCCCCTTCATGTCATCATGGATGGTGGGAGCCAAAAGAACATCATTGCGCTAGATGTAGTCAAGTGCGTAGGTCTTATCGCTAAAGCACGTCACCATTTGCATTCATTGGAATGACTCCAATAGGGAAAAGATATTCAAGTTTGGCGCCAATGCACGTTTGAATGGGAATCAAGCCCATGCACGATATAGTGACTTGTGATGTAGCACCATCAGAGGCATGCGACGTCCTACTCAGTAAGCCGTACTTGTATGGCTGTGGTGGTACCTATAGAGCTAAGCCACAATGTTGGTCTGCCAAAGTCAATGATTGCACCTACAACATTCTAGAGTCTCTTCTGAAGACAAACAAGACTTATGTATCAACGAAACAATGCCACAAGCTTGTTGACTATGTGCAAAATTTTGTGTTGCTCATGGTGTGCCTAGAGATACAATAGTGCCAAAACAAGCATGCATTGGCAGCAGGCCAAGTTTTGCGCACAACGCCACAATAGCATCAACTCGACAATCTAATGTAGTAGTATGGAGATGTCTTTGAAGAACTCTAAGGAGTCCCAACACATCGTGGGATAAAGCATCAGATCGACTTGCTTCCAGGATCACTTCCAAACAACATGTTGTACCGCATTTCATCTAAGAGGAAGATGAGATTCAATGCTAGATTCAATAACTCATCGGTCAATGGAATATTAGGCCAAGCTCCTTCCTTGTGGCAGCCCAATGGTCCTAGCGCCAAGGAAAGATAGCTTCTGCAGCTTGTATATTAACTATCATGAACTCAACATGATAATGGTGAAGAATTGGTAACCATTGCCATGCATTGATGACCATCTCGACCAGCTCCTTTGCACACTATATTTCACAAAGGTTGACTTATTAGCTAGTTATCATCATGTTTTTGTCCGTCCTAAATATGTTTGGACGACAATATTCAAAACAAACAAGGGATTGTATGAGTGGTTGTTTATGCCTTTCGGTTAGACCAATGCTTCAACAACATTCATGTGCTTGATGAATGACCTATTCAAGTCCTTTACCAAATCTTTCGTTAACATCTACTTGATTGATATTCTCATCTTCAACAAAACTTGGGAGGAACATGTTGAGCTCAGAGTGCGTGTCCTAAACAAATTGCACCAACGAAGTTGCAAAATGACTTGACCAAGTCTACATTCAATGCTGCGTAGATTTAGTACTTTGGTTACATCATTGATTGTGCCACCATATATGTAGATCCAAAAAAAATCAAACCACTCTAAGATTGGTCAACTCCACGTAATCTTACAAAACTTAGGTGTATTCTTGGACTTTGTTTTCATTGCAGCTTCATCCTTGGATTCTTTCACTTCTCATGCATACCAAAGCTACTTTCCCGTGGGCACCGGGACAGTAACACGCCTTTGAGGAGTGCGAGCACCTTTGTGTCTTGCTAGTCCCAGCCATGCCATACATTGCCTAAACCTTTGAGATTGATTGATCTGATTCTGCACTTGGCACAATAATCACATAACATGGACATTTGGTCACATATCACTCTGAGACATTCAACGACATGGTTCAAGGCTACTCCACCAATGAAAAAGAATCGTATGCCATTATGTAAGAAATCTAGTAGTGGCAACATTACTCTTGGCAAAACTCAGATGATATGTCACTTCAATTTATGCATACACGAAGTAAGCTAGAGAATGCATGCCATATGAAGTGGATGACATACTTGCAATAGTTCCATCTAGTGATCAAATACAAGAAGGGAAATGACAATAAGGCAATATATTGTCTTAGTTGTCCTCATGTGCAGGCACTAATCACAGTGCTTGACACTGGTGGCAACTTCCTTGACTAGGTATCTCTCTACTTAGATGATACAAACATCATGCAACCCTGTGCTGCTCTCTTGCATGTTAGATAGGGTGTTGATTTTAATTTTCTCGACCAACTTCTCTACAAGCATGGGCATATATGTCTTCCCATCGACACCTTGCCAAAAATTCATCTGGGAGGTGCACTATTCCAAGAAAGGGGACACTTTTAAGCAAGCAAGATTTTTTTTGCACTCCAACGATGTTTTTTTCGCCTTAAATGCGCAAAGACATAGAGTGCCACATCAAATTTTGCACTCCTTGTTGCATCGCCAAACCAACAAACAAGAAGCTTGGGCTCTATACACCATTGTCGGTTTCATCTAGGCCTTAGGAATCTATAAACCCAAATATCTTGTTTGAACCATGTATGGCAAAGCACTAGAATGATTTTGTGTTTGTTGTAGTGGATAGGTTTTCGAAGATGACTGTAATGGTTATGTGCAAGAAAAACATCAACATGGGAGACGCAATGCTTGTCTCTATACATTGTTGTCCGTTTCATCTATGCCCTATGAATCATAAATGTGGATTTCTTGTTTGGACTACCTACGACAAAGCGCTAGAATGTGTAGATTGTCAATTATGAAAGCATGTATTCTTATAGTTGACAGTGTTTTGTTTGTCTTTTGTCGACATTTATTTAGTGATGTAGCAAGACCCTTAGTTATGTTGGTTGGGTTAATCGACGACCTCCCTCTATTGTATGAATTGTATCAAGATTTATCTTTTACGAAAAAAAACATAATAATGTTTGGATACTTTGCTCTACCATGGTATGTTATGCAATTACTATTGTGTGTATGGTAGTATAGTATATTAGTAGACGTTAATCACTATACAGTTGTAATGCCCTAAAAACCATGCCTAAAAAAGGAGAACAAATAGGTAAAGATTTCTTTTTGCAAGGGTGCGGGGTAGACAAGGCAAGTTCCAATTGATGGCCATAGGCACACACACACATCGCCCTTCAGTCAAGTGGGTCAAACCATAACCCTACGGACCAAGTGTCACAATGGTGCTAAGGTTTTGTCTGCTAGGTATTGGGATCCTTACACGGCCAAAACTTGCTTGGACGTACTAGGGAGTCCATAGGCTAGGTCGGTTTATAAGGATGGGGCCCCACAAATTAAATTAGGCACCCTAAACATTTTAACCTATAGGTTTTAAGAATATAAGAGGCAACTAATCTAACTCCTTATTGATTGACATGCACTTTTTAGAAAATCACTTAAGTCATTTTAATTTTTGGTAAAGTGCTCTAGTCCACAAACTTAAAAAATCAAATCAATATTAATTATGCACAATAGCAAATAAAACACATGACAAGAAATTACAATTAATAAAGTATTAAAACAAGAGTGATTAATGTCTACTGAGATACTAGACTACCATACATAGAATAGTAACTGCATAACATCCATGACAGAACATAGTATCTAAACATTAACAACTTTGTATTCGTAAAATATAAGTCTTGATACAGTTCATATAGTACAGGGATGCCCTAATACAAGTGCCCCTACCTAGACATACAATATGCTATCTAGAGAACGAGACCCAACGGTTGTCAATTAACCCAACCGACATAACTAAGTGTCTTGCTACATCACTAACTAAATGCCAACAAAAGACTAATGAAACATTGTCAGCAATAATAATACATGCTTTCATAATTGATGGTTTGTTGGCAATATTGCCATTGATGTCAAAGGTAGTGTGAAGAGCAGCGATTGAAGAATGACAAGTGGCGTTGAAATGAAGTTAACGGACTCACCTACTGTGAAGAGTAGCGATTGAAGAATGAAGAGCAACATTGAAATGGAGTTAAATTCATTTGTATTAAATGATGGCCGACCACCATTGTTAGCGTCCAAGCTTTGGCAATAAGAATCGCCGCCCAAGTCTAATGAATGATAATCTAAAATGAAGGGTCGACCATTTGGAGAAATCACACCCTTTTGAAGAGGCATAAGGTATAAATATATAGAGAAGTTGGAGAGAAAGTATGAAAAAAGTGGAAGTGTGAGATATGTGAAGAAGAGAAGGAAGCAAGTGTGTGGAGAATAAAAAGATATATCATACAAACACATGCAAATTTGAAGAATGGAATTAGTTCTTTATATCATTTGAGCATAAGCAAATTTTTGTGGAGAAGAGGAGATTGAATTTGCCATCATTCATTGATGAAGCAACAATAGTAAGGTGGAAGATTGTCTTAGTGGAGGTCAGTGCCTCAGATCAAAGAGATGGGTGTCTCTTGCTAAGTTGGTGCTTATTAGTGGGGATTGGTGTCTCCAGTAGGTCGGTGCCTACAAATTGTTTAGTAGTGGGGATTGGTGTCTCCAGTAGGTCGGTGCCTACAACTTGTTTAGTAGTGGGGATTGATGTATCTAGTAGGTTGATGCATACAAATTGCTTAGCAGTGGGGATTGGTGTCTTTAGTAGGTCGATGCCTACAAATTGCTTAGCAGTGGGGATTGGTGTCTCCAATAGGTTGGTGCCTACAAATTTTGTAGGAAATTTTTTATCTGTGGCTGGATTTGGACAGTAGATCCAAGCAGTCCTTTCTCTGTGGTTTTCTCCGAAAGGGTTTTTATGTAAATCTTGTGTTCTTAATTGTTGATGTTGTGTGATTGATATTATTGTGATAATCAATTTGAAAAAGTCGAAGATAACCTTATACGGATTCACCCCCCCTCTAAGTATAAGTGTGTGCTCATCAATTGGTATCAGAGCGGGTTCCTTCAAAAACAGTGTAATCGCTGGAAGGTAAATCTCAAGAGCACACATGGCTGGTGAAGAAGGATTTTCCATAAACAAGGCTCCATTGTTTGATGGAACAAACTATGCATTTTGGAGCATAAGGGTGCGGACATATCTTATGGCCCTTGGCTTTGATATATGGCACACAGTAGTAATAGGGTAGATAATGCCACAAACTCCACCAATGGATACAACAAGAAAGAAGGCGAGTGAAAACAATGCAAAAGCCATGAACGTAATTTTCTGTGGCTTATCAGAATCAAAATTTGTCAAAGTAGTGCATTGCAATTCGGCAAAAGACATCTGGGATAAACTTCAGACCATCTATGAGGGTGATGACAAGGTAAAGAAAGCTAAACTTCAAACACAGAAGACAATTCAAAAGTTCGAAAATGAAGGACGAAGAAGACATTGTAGCCTATCTGCTTCATGTGGATGAGATTGTTAACACCGTCAGAGAGTTTGGTGAAAAAGTTGAAGAATCCATAATAGTTCAAAAGGTACTAAGGTCTCTACCCATAAGATTTAATGCAAAAGTTTTTGCTATTGAAGAGATAAAGAATCTAGATTCATTAACAATGGATGAGTTGCATGGGATACTCACGGCTTATGAAATGAGAACCGAAAAAGAAGAGCCATAAAAAAGGGAAGCAACCTTCAAAGCTTCAAAGAAAGGGAAAAATAGAGACCTTGAATCAAGCGATAGCACCAACGATGAACAAGATGAGAAGGAGGCCTTGTTTGTTAGAAAGTTTAAAAAGGGATCCGACAAATACAGGTAAGCTACCTTTCAAGTGTTTCAATTATGGTAAAATAGGACATTTTGTTGATAAATATCCATATAAGGATGATAGCGATGATGAGAAAAATCATAATGAGGAAAGGAATAAGGAAAGCAAACCTCAATACAATAAAAGCTTCAAACAAAATGAATATAAGAAAAAGTTTGGTAAGCACAAGAAAAACCTCTATTTCAAAAAGGATAGTAGCTCAGCTGAGGAGAGTGATGAGAGCATATCAGACAGTGACAGAGGAGAAACTCTATTCAAGGCAATAGAAACAAAGAGTGATGTCATGGCAAATGAAGACAACTTTGTGAGTGAAGGAAAAGAAGACATGGATTTAGAAGAAGAATATGATGAAAATGAAGGAGAAGTGGATCTTGAAGGAGAACTCATTTGTGCCTTAAGCGTGATCAAGAAGCTTAAGAAAAAGAATCTGAAACAAAAATTATAGCATCAAAAATATGAAGAAGAGAATTGTGTTTTAAAAACAAGAATGTAACAATGTTGAGGAATCAGAAAATACTATCATCAGCCTTAAAATTCAACTGGAGGAGGCGAAAAGAATAGAAAAAGAGGTGAGAATCCAATTGAAAACAAAAGAAGAAAATTGTGAGAGGCTAGAGTCTGAAGTTGTTTCCTTGAGGAAGGAACTAGAGAAAATGACGATTAAGCTAAACAGGGGTCTTAATTTTGAGAAGAGTACCGAGATTTTGGATGATATTATAAATGGATAGAGGTCACCATTTATAGATTGGTCTTGGATATAAATCAAATAAGATGACAAATAAAGAAGACTCTAATGAGGCACCAAAGAAGTCAAATGAAGAAAAACCAAAGAGTTATGCTGAAGCCCTAAAAAGCCCTATCAAAAGTCCTATCAACTAGAAAAAAGAAAATGACATTCCTCATAAAACTAGAATTCTTCATGAAGACAAGGATAAAAATACATTCAGAAGATCATTTCCTCCAAGGCAAGCGCATATGATTAGGTTCCAGAGTTCCTTTTATGGTTATTGCTATTTTTGTAATCATTTTGGTCATAAAGTTAGAGATTGTAGGGCACGTGCAAGAAATGATTTTGTATGGAACAACAATAGAAGTTCTTATGGATCTTTAAATAGAAACTACAATCCATTTGCCCCTTTAGTAGATTACAATGTCAGATGCTATGAGTGTAACAACTTTGGACATACAATATGCTTCTGTAGAAGTGGTTTTGTGGAACCTCATAGACAAAACAAGGTGGATACCCTTGGCAAGCAAAAGGAAGAACTTTTAAAAGTTTGGAAGAGGAAGCATGAGCAAGAAAAGGAGAGAACTATGCTTGTGCAAACTGCATTTCATGCACAAGAAGTATCACTAAGCTCATAAGAAAATGCACCAATTCAGGGGTGGTTCATCATTGGATTATCTTTCAGCTCCGTAGATTCTTTGGTGATATGCATTCAGAAGACAGAAAGATCAGCGAATGAATATTCTTTGTGAGAGTGATGATGCAAGTGATGGTACTGTTATTAGAAATAAGTCAGAGAAGCAAGAACAAAGTAGAAAACGAAATGTTGTGTCTTGGAATTTGATGATTCCACTATGAAAGGAATTGCAAATATTGTAGAAGCTACAACATAATGAAATCAATCAGGGTGCATAACAACTTACAACAGGCATGGGCCAGTGTCAAGTATAGATTGCAGAAGGTAGCTCAAATCTACCAAGTGATCAAGTTGGGAATGTGAATGAGCAAATGGAACATGATATGCGGATAGAAAGGGAAGTGGAAAAGAGGAGTTACCATTTGAGCAACTAGAGATAATCCAAATGGATGTAGATGATGTCAAAGAGCCCAGATTTGATCAAATTCAAAAAGAGCAAATGAGAGAAGTCCTTATGCAAAAGGATAGGGAAGAGCAGAAAGACAATCATTCAGTTGTGGTGATGTTGAAGTTGACATGGATGTTTCCCATGATCTATTTGAAAACATCCCTTTGCCATTGATGTCAAAGGGGGAGAGTTACAGAAAGGAGGAGAATTACAGAAAGGGGGAGAACTTTTTTTTTGTTGCATTTACAGATTATTTCTTTGCAGGGTTGCCATCAATGACAAAGGGGGAGATTTTTGGCAAAATTGTCATTGATGTCAAAGGCAGTGTGAAGAGCAGCGATAGAAGAATGACGAGCATCATTGAAATGGAGTTAATGGACTCACCTATTGTGAAGAGCAACGATTGAAGAATGAAGAGCAACATTGAAATGGAGTTAAATTCATTTGTATTAAATGATGGCCAACCACCTTTGTTAACGTCCAAGTTTTGGCAATAAGAATTGCCACCCAAGTCTAATGAATGATAATCTAAAATGATTGGCCGACCATTGGGAGAAATCACACCCTTTCGAAGAGGCATAAAGAAGGTATAAATATATAGAGAAGTTGGAGAGAAAGTATGAAAAAAGTGGAAGTGTGAGATATGTGAAGAAGAGAAGGAAGCAAGTGTGTGGAGAATAAAAAGATATATCATACAAACACATGCAGATTTGAAGAATGGAATTAATTCTTTCTATCATTCGAGCATAAGCAAATTTTTGTGGAGAAGAAGAGGAGATTGAATTTGCCATCATTCGTTGATGAAGCAACAATAGTAAGGTGGAAGATTGTTTCAGTGGAGGTCGGTGCCTCAGATCAAAGAGATGGGTGTCTCAAGCTAAGTTGGTGCTTAGCAGTGGGGATTGGTCTCTCTAGTAGGTTGGTGCCTGCAAAGTACTTAGCAGTGGGGATTAGTGTTTCCAGTAGGTTGGTGCCTACAAATTGCTTAGCAGTGGGGATTGGTGTCTCCAGTAGGTTGGTGCCTACAAATTTTGCAAGAATTTTATGTGGCTGGATTTGGACAGTAGATCCAAGCAGTCTTTTCTCCGTGGTTTTCTCCCGAAAGGGTTTCCACACAAATCTTGTGTTCTTAATTGTTGATGTGTGATTGATATTATTGTGATAATCAATTTGAAACCTTATACTGATTCACCCCCCCCTTCAGTATAAGCGTGTGCTCATCATGGCCTACATTATTCCCCCTTTAAACAAGTCAAAGTCCCTTGCGACACAATTCATAGACAACATGATAAAAAGTAGAATGAAGAGGGGAGATAGAAGACATTTCGGTGGCACTACTAGTGATGTAGAAATTTGGCAACATTGTTGGCGGCAAGATTAAACATGTTGCACTCGGCATGATTCTCAACCACGTGTGTTTTTCTTCTTGGAAGATCAAAGTAGGGGTTTGAGGACGATAGCCCCAGTGGGGTTGAGGGACAACGCCCCTTTCAGGGTTCGGGGGCAGCCAAATTTGAGTCTTCTACAACCTTTGAAAAATGATTATGACAACCAAATTTATTGTAAAAAACATTGTTGGTGAATCACCCTAAAAATACAAAGTTGTATGTTGATTTGCCAAACGGTCTTCCGCTCTTGGAAGCAAAAATCTGAATTTTATCAATGTATCCTCTTCCCTTAAATAATCCCTACTTGGCAGATTTGATGTTGAGTATGACACTTCAAGATCTGAGTTGGGAGTGTTTATCGAGTTGTACAACTCCTCTCCAACATTAGCAACACCATATGATGCTTTCAAGAGGCCCTAAGACTGGTTGTATAGTTAACTACGAATAGGAGGGGGCATTTGGGAGAGGGTGGACATTCAGGATAAAATGAGCATTCTGGACGTTCAAGCAGAAGGGGACGGTTAGGCCGTACGGGGTTTGCAGGCCCACATGAAGGATGCATGGTGGTAGAACAATAGTATACTATAGGGAAACGTACAATAGGTCGTATGACATTTCAACATGTGACAGGTTGTGTAGTAAGGCAATGTACGACAGGGCAACGCACGTCAATGGGGAGCAGTTTGGAAGTGGCACTTTCTCTTCAAGCTATTTATTCCGGCAAGGGCGTATGGATTTTGGTGAAGAATATTTAGGTAAATGAGAATGTTCGGGGTGTTTATTTAAAGCTAGATTTTTGATGTGTGGGGCCCAAGTTGCTTGGGGTCGAAGTGGGACTCAGTGGGGCATATATATTTTTATTATTTTTAGTTTATTTTCATGAACTTTGCTTGTACCTCTATTTGCCCTGTGTTCTTTGTCACCCATACGTAACAGTTGGATGTCCATGTTGATATTGATGCACTTTTAATTTCGACTGTTCATTGTATCCTTGACTGCAGTCCATTCAAATACTCCAGTTTGATTGCCCCATTTTCCAAAGATCCCCATAATTCTAAACTGTCCAAGCCACATTACTTTAGAATTGTCGGGTTTTATTTATGCCTTGCATTATTTTTAAGGACTAAGGCTTCGACTTTAAAGTTCCTCAATCGAAAGTGTTTATCATACCAATACTTCCTTCTTTTCTACATGACTTTAGTTGTGTGATGAGCCATCACAAGTTCATCCCAATCAAGCATATGCATCATATTTGATTGTACTTCAAAAAGAGATTGTATTTTACGATGTCATACATCTCCTTTTAGTTTTTTTCCTTTTACCCCGCATTCGCACTCATTGAAGTTAGTTCTTTAGAATGCATGTCTTCTAGCCGTTCCAATTAGTGGGCCAATTCCATCGAACATTGCACCCTTGATGTTGTAATCGTTGAAATATAGTGGGTAAGCCACTTGCTACGGTTCAGAAGGACTTAGCATTACCAACATATGCTTCTGGTCATCTTGTTTCAAGTTTGGGCCTTCATCAATCTCCATAATCTCCATGTTATTATAGTAAAGGTGGAATGTTTCATAGTCTTTTGTCCGGCAATGGAACGGAAACAAACCGTTGAGGGAATTTGTCTCATCTTCAGAGCACAATTGTAACTCTAATACCCCTTCATTGTTCGGCTCCGTTGTACCTCGGTTCTTGTCAATCAAGCATTCTTCTTCGAAATCGGAACAGGTGAGAGTGATGAGACTACTTCCTCATTGACTGCTTGATTCTTCGGGTCTATGACATTCTTCTATCCTTTGTTTTCAATGGATATCGAACTCTTTTTTTTAGTTATGATTGGCTTTGGCTGCTATTAACTAGCCCCAACCCAATAGTGCATCATAGGGCTTATTTTTCAACAAGATGACTACACAATTCAACTAAAAGAGTTGGGTTCCAATAATTACCTTTTGGCCCATCAGTACACGCGATACCTTAATGCCTTGTTGATATGCTCCTACTAGTTGGAATGTTGGAGGCCACATGGTTGGCTTCTCAAGACTCTTCCAAGTCTTCTCTAGAAAAACATTCATGCCACAACCACTGTCCGATGGTGTTTGTGAAATTTCTGCCTAGAACTTCCATATGCACAATTGTCGGCTATCGGGATAGGTTAATTGTTAGGAGAATAGGATTGATCACTTGGTTACCTGACAAGGGGGGCTTGACTATGAGTTTGTTCTTTTGCTTTTTTGCTGTCCCCATCACTTGATGTTAGGTGTGCCATTGTATGCTCTGTTTGGGCCAATGTTGTGTATGGTAGCAGTTAGAGCATTCTTGAGTTTTGGAATGCTTTGCAATAAGTCAACTATCTTCACAGGTATGGTGATTTGCAAGAATGCTGTGCAATAACTTTGTTAGACTCTAGTTTGCTTGTTGCTATGCTTGTATGTTCATTCGACTGACGTCATTCTTCAACCATGGTCCTCTCCACTTCCATCCTTGCTTCGCCTAGCCTTTCCTTCTTCGTACGTGGTCAGGGTAATTGGATTTCTTCCCTTATGCTCTAGTAATTGCCATAACTTCCTTGCCCTCAACTAGGCTAATAAGATTGACATGGGCTTGCTTTGGACAATTTCCATTGTTATGGTTATCATACCCACACCATTGACAAAGACGTCCCGTGTCATTTTGGTTAGGGCAATCTCTTGTGAAATGGCCCCCCTCTTTGCACTCCCAACGTTGTGTAATAAGCTTTCTGTTGGAGTCGTACTGAATTTGACTCCCACCACCAGTGTTATTCTATCTTCAATAGTTCCTTAACGGTGTGGTGGGTGGTGTTGATGGCTTTCCTTGTGTGAACAATACATGGCCGCTCTTATTCCGCAAATTGTATATGTAGTCCTTGATTGAATGCTCTGTAACTTGACAAATATCACACAAAATATCCTTGCAATCTTTCTTACTGTCTCCCTTTGGTTCCTTCATCATCCATATCATGTCTTTTCTCAAGGCTTGCCAAGATCCTCGTTCATTGTCATTGGACTGGAGTCCTCATCTTCACTTCATCTTTTTGTGTGCGACGATGACGTTTTATTCTCACTTTCGATGTCCGTTGCTCAGTTATAGGCATCTTCATATGATGAAGGTGGGACTACTTGTCATGTTTCTTTTTGAAATATTTAATGAGGGAAATAATTTAATAATAATTCCTTTAAGTTGTCCAAGTTACTTTATTTTATAATGTGAAAAAATGACACTTATGTGTTATCATTATTGAAAGGGGCCAAAAAACAATTTTAAATTACATGGCTAAAAAAGAAATATTTATTAAATGGCCAGAAAGGTAATAATTGCCAAAAAGTGTGTTAAATGCTTTGAGTTAGGTGAAATCGGAAAAATGGAAATCTAAAAGGACAAGTAGGGCCAAAAAGTCATTATTCATTATTCACGATTGAAATCAAAATTGGTTCAAACTATGCTTTTGAGGATGAAAACCCTCCATTGCACTTCAGATTTGAGGATGAAAACCCTCTGATCTTTTGTGCTAGCTCCATCTAGGGGCTATATTTGAGCTTCATTTCAGTTTGACAGAGTAATAGGGCAACACTTATAATTGTGGATCAATCACATCAGTTAGGGCATCACCTTTCACAAGGATTTTAGGTCTGTTTGAGGGCTGACATCATTAGTTTAGGGGCTTATGCCATCATTGGGAGGTGCTACAGCCTATCGTGCTGCAAGGGTTACCTTCTAGGTTTTGGAAAGGCTGATTTCTACTTGGGACGCCAACATCAACCGACTGGATCTGTATTTTTTGGTAGCTTTTTCATTTGCACGGTCAGCGGTAATTTGTTAATTTGCAACATAGAAATAAATAAATAAAATTGGTATTTGAGTTGTGTTTGATCTTCGTATTCAATAAAAATAAGATTGTCATTTTCAGAGGGTTTACCATTGATTTTTAGACTTTGTGTTTATTTCTTGTAAAGGTTTGTGGCAAAAATTAATATTTATTTAATTTTGCCCTAAGGGAATATTTCAGTATGAGGGTTTTATTACAAAATTCAGAATTTTGTTAATTCTGCTCTAAATGGACATTATAGTGGTATTAGAGTTGTGATCTTGTCAACCTATGAATTAGAAGGGAAATCATGGTATTACCTACAGAAGAAATGAAGTCCTTGCATGAAGCCATAAATCAAAATCAGAGAGATTTGACAAGGGCGATTTAGAGGACCGTGAAAGAAACCATGACAAAGATGATACAACCCTTGCAAAATATAAATCAGAACAAGGCTACCCAAAGGCTACAAAAGGACAAGGAAAGATACAAACTTGAGGCCACCTTAATCCTTGACCAGTATCAAGGTATTATTGATAGTTTTAAATCTCGAGTTTCCTTTGATGAGTACTCGGAGTTACTCAAAATGAGATATCCAAGTAAAAGAGGTCTGTATGAATACATAAGAGAGGTGAGAAAGACAGAGGAATCCACCATGCAAGTTGAAGGTAAGGAGATTGTATTTGAAAAGAAATCAAAGAATGTGGTTAAAAAGAAACTAACCACATTGCAGAGGATGTAATGAGGACTCACAGAAGATGTAATGCTGGGCTAAAAGAAGAGCTAAGGAAGCTAAGTTGATAGCCACTCAAGCGAAACAACACCTATAGAAAATTAAAGGACAAAATTTTCCAATTGTAATGGTGGAGCATGAAGAAAAATGAGAGTTGCAAGAAATTGAAAGAAAACAAATCAAGGAGGAAAAAACATCACTAGCTGAATGCAAAGAGCCGAAGATGCAAATAGATGTGCCAATCCATGAGCTACCAAACAATCTTCTGAAGAGTGAGCCACTACCATAAAGATTGAGTTTCAGAATTTCAGAATAATCTCTCAAAAGCTCCTACGTCATCGAAAGAGGGTAAGCACTCTTATAATTTCAGTTCAAGATATGGGAATGATAGCACATATATATTTTAGTTTTGCCATTGTTCTAAGAAGGGTAAAAGAATGAAGATAGATCCTTTGGCCCAAAATGCATTTTACATAATGGTATGGAATTTAGGTGATATTTTGAGATCTATAAAGGATATAATTTCTGATTTCAATATCATTGTTGTTGATAATTTCATTATCCCATACAAATGGATAAAGAAAAATTAAGAATTGACCTCACATGAGCGTAAGGAAAATATTATGAATGACAATAGGATTCAGTGGTTGAAGCACAAGGGTCATATATCTCAGCTACAAGCCACAGATCAACCACTGCAACAACAAAACATTCAGTATCAACAAGATATGAAGGAAGCAAGTGGTGATAGTATCCCATCATCAAATGTTAGAAGGAGCACACTCAGGACAGCGACGAGTCTGATTTTCAGCCTTGATGCTACTGTCATCACCATTATCAGCCACTGCATTACTTCATTTGCACTCATACAAATGGATTTGCAAGGATTTTCAGTCATGGGAAGGAACACTTTCCAGTTTGTAGCTACTCTTGGGGAGTTTTCGGCCCTTGCATGGCTGCCCACCACTTCTCCATTGATCACATTGTGGAAGTTTGCATGGGGTTTTCATCTTTGTAGCTGTTACACCATCTTTATTTTGCTGGTTTTGATGATTCCAGTCATGAACTACAAGTTTGCACATTTTAAGGGAGTATCAACGTTGGGATGAGGTTGGTAGGTTTCCATTGAAGGGAACCATCATTTCAGCCACCCTAGTTCTAATTCGGATGAGATTCCAGTTGGTTTGTGGCTGATATAACTTATTTCCAGCCCATACATAGTCTGAGTTGCGCCATATTTTGGAAGGTACAACTTGCAACATTATGAGGGGATCAATTGGAAATCAAGGTTTTGGTTATGAAGCTTTAATAAGTGTTCCGGATTCTGCACCACTTTGGAGAAGTCAAGCAGGGCAACAAAAACATGGTGGTGAGTACATGAGGCAGCTGTTGGCTTTGTGGGAAGTCAGAATATGGAATTGCCAATTCCCAAGGATGATTTGGGATCTGGGTATTACAAAGATGATTAGATTGGATGAGTTAAAGCAGTTGAGCTTGTAATTGCTTGAGGGCAAGCAATTTTGGGAATGATGGACTATCATGTCCTTTTTTCGAAATATTTAACGAGAGAAATAATTTAATAATAATTCATCTAAGTTGTCTAAGTTACGTTATTTTATAATGCATAAAAATGACACTTAGGTGTTATTATTATTAAGAGGGGCCAAAAAGCAATATTAATTACATGGCCAAAAATGAAATATTTATTAAATGGCTAGAAAGGTAATAATTGCCGAAAAGTGTGTTAAATATTTTTAGGGTTAGGGTGAAATTGGAAAAGTGAAATTATAAAAAGACAAGTGGGGCCAAAAAGAGTCATTATTCACGATTGAAATTAGAACTGGTTCAACTTTTGCTTTTGAGGACAAAAACCCTCCATTGCACTTCAGATTTGAAGACAAAAATCCTTCGATATTTTGCGATAGCTCCATCCAGGGGCTATATTTGAGCTTCATTTTAGTTTTTGACAGAGTAACAGGGCAACATTTTTAATTATGGATCAGTCACATCAGCTAGGGCATCACCTTTCAAGAGGATTTCAGGGATGTTTGAGGGCTGTTGTCACTAGTTTAGGGGCTGATGCCATCATTGGGAGGTGTTGTAGCTTGCCTTACCATAGGGGTTGCCTTCTAGGGTTTGGAAACGCTGATTTCTGCTTGGGCCGCCAACATCAACGAGTTAGATTTGTTTTTTCTAGCAAATTTTTCCATTTGCACAGTCAACAATAATTTGAAGGCTTCCCATGTTGTATATATGCATACATAGATTAAAAAGTTGCGAAGGCTTAAAGAACTGTTATGGAAGTTGAAATGATTTAGCTTACATGTGTGACTTTTCGCCTTGCGATGGTTGATTTGATTGGTTTCAAAAGTTGACGGTTGAAAATTTACCGGAGGGCATTGCCCCGCACCCCACAAGGTGCAATGCTCCTCGTCCTTGCAAGGGGAACCCCTTGACATATTGGGGGTTCCGCCCCCATTGGGACAAAGGCAACAATGCTCTCTGCACTTGGCTGTATTGCATAGTGTGAGTTGACCTTAGTAGTGTGTCATGTAGGTGTGTAGGACCTTGAGGAAGCCATTGGCAGAGACCGCATATGGTTTGGCATGTGCATGGATGGCACCATGTCCGATCTACACAGGTTGTGTTGTGTCACTATAGAAGTGTGTATGGCATTTGGTGGAGATGGACTAGTGATCTTGGAGGTACTGTGAACCTTTGGATGTGCTTCTGGAGTACCAAAAACCATTGTATAGGATTCATCATTACCACAAGCTATGAATTGGGACTTTCTAGTATCGTTGGAACTGCACTTGGAGGATCCATCTGAATCACCTCTTAACAAAGCTCTAGTTTGTGTTAAGTTGTTTGACATTCATCCCATTGCCTCATAATAAACCAGGATAGTGCTTCCATTGCAATCACGCAATGTTCCTAGGTCTGGAGTTCCTTTTTATGCTCCAAAGTTGAGTTTTATGTTTATTTCAAATT
The DNA here is from genome assembly GCA_037957365.1 of Torreya grandis. Lineage (NCBI taxonomy): Eukaryota > Viridiplantae > Streptophyta > Pinopsida > Cupressales > Taxaceae > Torreya > Torreya grandis. The sequence goes on from JARHVA010004778.1 coordinate 360,134, forward strand.
GATTCTTCTAACCCTTTATCGGGAATTAATGACTAATTATTACATAACTACTAAATATTTAATTTAGACTTACTCGAGACAATATTTTTCCATAATATACATCTTCTACTACAAACTGCCAAAATTAGAATTCCAAATTGAAGTCAAAATAAAAATCTAAGCCTAACTTACTTAACTATAGTTAGTTCTTCATATATCTTGAGACCAACACATATACTAATTGGCGAGAAAATATGCATAAATGACTTGTGAAAATGAACTCTGGTGGGTACTATTTATGCATATTCAATTTTCCTATGAAGGCGTCCTCTAGCGTGAACTATGTTTCCTTGGTTGGGTCATCAAGTCAGATGTCTGTGCTTTCTCATAGGAAGTATCCTACCTCATATTATTCTGTGTCTTTTGCTGTATTTTCGTTTTGAAGTTATTGCATCTCCTTCCATCAAAACTTTTTCTTATGTACGATGGCAGGCCCAAAGGTTAAACTCACTTCCTTCTTATTTTTTTATCTTTCAAATTGATAGCATCCCTCTTAACTGGGTTAAGGTTGTCCTTCATAAGTTTTAGTGTACATATTGATATTTGTTCATTTATTGTGGGTTTGTTATGTGGGGTGGTAACACACTATTTCCTTTTTTGCACCTCAGCCAATTAGAGTTGAACTCTAAACATACTACCAACCAGGGCAAACATTTGTTTTTTGAAGTCCGTAATGATTCAATAGTCATGTGAACAATTCATATCAGAGAGGAGGCAGCTTGTTTTATATATATAGTATATAAATACTCGTTAATTTTTCCACTACACAAAGTGGCAAACTAAATGCTCAGTATGGCAAGCACATAAATTAATACGGCTCTGTTGTTTCCTTGGGTGTAGATAAAATTGCTTAGCACTGTGTTAAGAGATTCCTTTGACGAGTTTGATGCAATATTTGCCTCATTATTTTTAACCTCACAATGTATTTGCTGGTTATATTCTGATTGGTTTTGGCATACCTGGCACATGGTCTCCAGTCAATTACTCAAAATTTTGATGACGTATATGTTGATTGTTATGATCTTTTGATGTTCTCCTTTGTGGTTTTGATTTTAACTTCTAAGATTAATCTCTTATTAATCTAAATTAATAATCTAATAATATATGATTGGAAGCCTTTGATTACTTAACACAAATACATGACTGGGTTGCACTTGGGTTAATTCCACATTGGTAAGATTTGTGAGACAAAAGTGACTTAAAAGGTATTACATGCTCCAAAAACTTTTCCTATGGGGAAAGAGGCTAGAGGTGGAAAAGCCCAAAGTGGTGGATTACATTCACTGCTCCTCCGCCCATTGATAAATGCTTATGGTGCATGTGTGCTAAGTGGGTCTTCTTTGTCTTGTGATTATTATTAAAAACACAAGAGAAAAATTGTCATTAGGGTAATGTAAGATTATGTGATCCAAAGGATTTATATTATAATAATTCATGTATTTTGTAGTTATGTCTTGTGAAATAAACCAATCATAATCAACTTTGATTAAGATGGGTAGTTATAGTTATGTAGGGTGGTTATCAATACAAAAGCTTTATATAACCCCCTGTAATATGCAAATCAGTGAATGAAACTCGAAGGTTATTGTATGGCTAATTTCTTGTGATGTTTGTTGTCCTATCAATGGCATTAGAGCACTGTTGAGAATGGGCTGTGAGAAGGATGCTAATGGTGGTTAAACTAATTGAAGAAATGGAATGAAGTTTGTTTTTATTTTGCTTTTCCTGAGAAATTCTTTTTAATATATAGATTTTTTAATACCTCATTTACTTGAGAATATTATAATGACGATTCAAATCTTTGTTTTACAAAATCCATTTCTCCCATTTTATGGAAAATATTCTTCAAAGTTGAGTTTTTCGAAATGCATATTGGAAAGGATTTATTAAAAAAAATTACTTGTATAACCATATGGATTTCAGGGAGTTGTTGGAGAGGCGTGGGTTGGAATAAAGAGGTTTTTCAATAGTTGTTATCCCGGAGATTTCTACATGGACTTTCAAATTGATGAGAGCAGAGGCAACTGTTCAGACGACAAGTTGTGATAGGAAAGCCTTGATCTGAAGGAGGTTATACTTATTGAGAAGATATCATATTTTTTTGTTGCTGTATGGAGGCGTGAAATATCATAAAATGGTGCGACTTACTAAGGAGCTCTGAATTTTTAGTGTAAATACTAAAAAGTGTGAAATATCTTCACATGGCGTGGATGAAAGAAGTTGAAAGTGACAGAGCCGTGAAGATAGCATGAGGAAATGAGATTTGAATGCTTTTTTTCCTTTGCTAAAATATTAATGCATGGAAAGTGTGGGCCCGAGGATTAATTCTTTTGAATTGTTGGCTATTCACTGATGGTATCTTGCCTGCCGGATGATATAGAAATCCTCTATTTTTAATTTTTTTAATTTTTAGAGACAACGAAAATAAATTATGTAGAATTTTTCTGGTTTATACGTCAAATTGTCACATTGATGAGTTGGTAAAAGTTGGCTTTTTAAGGCACTTTGGATTAAAGGTTTGAGGTTCAATTTTTGCTGAAAGCATGTTTTTATTGAAGTATTTGCTCACACACAAGGGATATATACATGTTTTTGAAAATATTTATCAACTAGCCTTGTAGTGGAGTTGGTCAAAGTGTGTTTTACTAAGACATTGAGTGTATAGGAGGTCAAGAGGTTAAAACTCATCAAGTGAAAATTCCATTTTAAAAATCCCGTCAATTTAAGTGCATATTTCCTGATATTATGCCATTTTTAGTTGTTTTTCTTTCTTACATGAAGATAAGCATGTAACTACTCATTTCAAAGGTTTGGCACATTCTGAATCTACCAGAAGAGTTAGATTTTGGTTTGGAGTCTCCTTTCTAAATTTGTAGCAAAATGTATTGAGAAGTCACTTGGAACGGAGATATTAAAAATGTACTTAGGGTGCAATTTCAATAGTACTTGACACCCTAATTTTATGTTGAAATTGAAAATGGGTAGTTCATATTTGAACACTATCAATGTAACAAAATACTTTCTTGCTGCTGGTGGTACTGTTGGAAACAAAAATTTAGTATCTTGTGGGCTATAGGGCCATCAATATCAACCTAGTTATCAAAGCTTGAAGACCCACCCATCTTGAGTTTGCCTCTAGCTCTAACATTGTGTTTTGATAGAGTGGCATTTTTGCCTAGATGATAGGAATTTGATGTTACTTCTGTTCATTTCAAATTTTGGTTTTGATTTTTTGATATCATTGATGAGGAGTGAAACAATTATTTGGTGGTGTTTATGTTGCATAGACTTCTCACCTCTCGACTTATAGAGCGGGAATGGTACTTTGGTGTTTTTTATTAGTCTTCAGGTGATTGTACATACTGACAGGGGTTGTAAGCACAAGAGTGTTTGCAATATGGTGGTGTTGCAAGCATAAGATCGTTTACAAAGTGGTCAGATTTGTTGGGCATCAGGGAAGATGTTTTAGTACAAAATTATTATCAAGACATAGATCAATGTGGTTGGGCATTCCCATGATGAGGTTCCAACAGCAGTACAGGTACAAATGATTAGAGGGACGCTGAATGAGGCACATTCATCATCTTTGTGTCACGTAGTATTAATAGGCACATGGTACAAGATGTTAGGCTGCAGTTGCAGTGGACATGTTGACACAGGTTGATCAGTGCTTGAGGTGCAAGTGGCTAGTTGACAGATTGTGGTGGTTTTGTTAGAAAGCTCCCGAGTGTTATTGCTCCAAAATATCTTTTATCCTCTTTGGATCAAGGGGGGTTTGGTTGGATTATGTGATCCAAAAGGTTTATGTTGTAATAATTCATATAGTTTCTAGTTTATGTCTTGCAAAATAAATTAGTCGTAATCAACTTTGATTAAGATGGGTTGTTATAGTCAGGAAGGGTGGTTATTAATATAAAGGCTTTATATAGCCTCCTTGTAATATGCAAATCAATGAAAGAAACACAAATATTATTGGTATGGTTAATTTCTTGTGATTATTACTAAAAATACATGAAGAAAAATGTCATTAGTGTAATGACTACTCATGGAGGTCATCTTGAGATGACTTAAACATATGAGTAAAATCCCACAAAAATTTATTAATCCAAGTAATTTATTATTTTTTTCAGCAGACATCTCTAGTGTGCTATTACAAGCATTAAGATGTCATCTTGATGGTTTTTGGTTTTTGATATTAATATTACAGTTGCATTCTTTTATGTAGGGAATAAGGCGACTTTGTTCACAACTACTAGACATGAAGGCCGCATCCGCTGAAGAACTGCATTGTAACGTGTACTCAAAATACGCAGCATTTTCGAGGTGACTATTGTTTCAATTAATTTTTCCTTCCTCTATTTGGTGGCAAATCTATCCAATGAAAAACTTTGTTAATGTTGGTTTCTTTGTTTAGTTAAATAGATGGTGCCATCCAATCTAACATTTCGATGTCTCAAATTTGAACTGTGCAAGGTTCTAGGTTTGATCTATTTGGTTATTAGACCAGCACTCTTTGGAGTTAATTAAAGATTTTGTGGAACAATCAAAGAGTTGAGGTTCTCAAGACCGTCATGATAATATAGTGAAATTTTCTGTATATTCCTGTGTAAGAATTTTTCTGATCAACATTTTGGGTCACTTCTCTATCTTGATGATGGATCATAGAGGGTTATCCCATCATGTCGATCAGAAAAATTCTTAGAGAGGTCTATCCAGAAAATTTTCTCTATTGCTTGTTGGAGTGGTTTGTGATTGTATGATCTTGCAAATCAGTTGAAATACCTCGAGACCTTTTGTTTTTTAGAAAACTGATACAATCAGCACCATGATATGTTTTGATGTGGCTGTGATAACACACTTGAGTTTGCAGTCTGTTAGGGGTGTGCAGAAGAGATTGGTAAGAGATGCTAAACTGATTGAGCATTCATAATCACAAGTATTCAGGATACAACGATCCATCCACATGGAATATGGAATTTTTTTCTGATATTATGCTTTGTACACGCAATGCAAAAAGAATAAATGGGCAAACATTTAGAAAATCTTCTACATCCTGTGGCTAAGATGATGAGTATGATGGACATGAACAGAAAAATACTCGTCTCCAATCCTTTTTTCCAAATATTTTTTAGCTCACCCTCTTCGATGCTTGTCTGCTTTATCTTATATGGAATGGGTGATTTAGACCTTGGCACTATATGTATGATTTTTGCCGTTTGGCCCCTTGATGGGTGGATTTATGAATTCTATTTTACTAATCCATCCAATTTCTATCTTTAGGTCCATGTGTTTAAGAGTTGACAATCTATTGTGAATGAAATAGGCGCTCTTTCTCCTTGTGTGGGTCTGTGGGATTTGATTAATTTGGTGCCCTGAGAACTGTAGAACTTTCTGGTTCAACTTCTTCCTTCCCTTACACTGTTGATTGGGACTGTTTTAATTGTGCAAGAAAGATTTTACAGCTATGATATTTATCTTTTCAATATGTGAAAGACCGATGAAAGTCACATCACTTTCTTATTGATTTGCCTTGCACTTTTGGCGAAGGTCACATCAATTTCTTATTGATTTGCCTTGCATCTTTTAGCGTCATTTTTGACCCTTCTACAGAGAATTTTGTTGCGTCTGTGCAAACTAAGTACAATCTTGCTAGTTGTTGTGGGACTTTGTGCCTGTTTTTGCGTTCTTATTTTTTCCTGCTTTCATTTTGTGGTATTACTTTTTGCACAAGCCTGTCTCAACTTACCTTCAATATTTGATGCAAAAAAAGGCACCACCAAGTATTGTAATTAAGAACAACTCCATCTCTGTTTGAGTATACTGCTATAGGCTGCTACGGTACTTGAACACTTTGTTATGCTCTAAAAACCCAGTTATCCATTTGTACCATGATTTTGGAATATTTGTTAAAGTAATTCTGAACAATTTGGTTCTGTTGTTGGTGCCATCGATTCCTTTTCATCTAATAATCGTTATTATATCATAGCAAGTAGAATTCATCAAGGACTGCTTGAGAAAATTGCTTGTAGGTTCTTTCTTATCCTAGTGCTGTTTATTTTGCATCTTGAATTAGCAGCATGCAGCTGGTGCAAGATTCAATACTGCAAAGGTGATCATTTCTAAATTTGTGGAGTTATTATTTGAAGATGTGATTCAATCTACTAGAGCCAGTTCTCCAAGGACTCTGCATCATTTTTCTCTAGAACTGTGGAATATCTAGATTGACCTGGACTTTGAACAAGTATTGACCACATAACATGGAACTACCATATGTACATGGTGCAGTTGGAGTTGTGAATCTGTTTACACTCTAGAGTTTGAGCAAACTAATTGCACATCCTATTTCTGTGTTGGAGGGGTGAATCTGTTTAAAATTTGAGCAAACTAATTGCACATCCTATTTTTGTGTTGGAGGTGTGAATCTGTTTAGAATTTGAGCAAACTAATTGCACATCTGATATCTGTATTTCTTGACTTCATTGTCAACCTTTGACAGGAGAGTCAATGAGTTTGGTTTGCTACCATTTGAAATTGCATTGAGTGTAAAGGAAGATTGAAATCTGTACTTAATGTACCATGATATTTTTGGACTGGACATTCAAATCTTGGAGCCCCTGCACTCTTATACCATTGGTCTGGATCCATAATGATCCAGGGGACCCAATAACTAGAGAATGCTAGCTGCTATGAGATTTAGTAGAAACAAAAACTCGCAAAAGACAAAGCAGTATATTGTATTAAATGAGGATGTAGAGATACATATTATATCTCAAAAGGAATGCAAACTTGTGAAATTCTAACCCGCACTGCTATTAATTCATACTTATACACACAGCATTGTTACAATGCAAGAATAGTAGACATCATTTTGTCTTGCTGTCATTATTGAAAAGGGGGCCTTGTCACACATGGTAGATTTGTTTGTTTGTAGCATTGTCACAATGCAAGAATAGCAGACACAGCATTTTGTCTTGCTGTCATTATTGAAAAAGGGGCCTTGTCACACATGGGAGATTTGTTTGTTTATAGGTGCCAGGACATTATGAAACTGAAGTGGCTTTTCTGGTGCAGAGCTTTGCAGAGGCATAGGTTGATCCAACATGTTGCTGCACTTGTCGCAGTCTCGTTGGCAGTTCTAATCTGTGGATTGGTTTTGATTTTTGGTGTGTAGGCGGCTTGGAAATGAACTACAGAAATATGGAATGCTGCTTCTGCAGCACTTGCTGATTTGTGGAATGAAGTTCCATCTGCGGAGTTGTGCACAAGCAAGACCTGCAAGCCCTTCAGCCCAACAATCGAATATATTCTGATCATTGTGCCAGAAACCAAAAATAGACCAAAGTTTCCTCTAGAAAGATGACTAACTATTAAGGTATAAATCTCGTGGTGTTAACAAGCATTAGGGTGTATTATGGCTCTGGATGGCATGGTACTTTTTCTGGACGTATTAGAAACAATCCAGATATGGGCTTGTATTCGGATACATCTGGATATGGTATCCGTATTGTATCCGTATATGTTACATGGATACATGTATCTGGGCAGGGGGAAGTATTGGACAACTCTGGTTCTTGCACGATGTTGATTTGGAAGAAGAAGTTATCTTACATGAAACAATTATTATGTGTGCTGGTGCTTTATACTGTAAGTTCTGTTTGGCTAGTTAGGAAAATGAATTAGTTGGGGTCCCATATTAGTGATGTTTAATTTTAATGAATGTCAAGCTAAGTCACAAGATTTGAGTTCGAGTTTGTGTTTGACGAGGATAAAGTTCAGTTATAGTTTGCCAATGGATAAAGTTCATATTTTTTTAAAACAAAATGTCTTTAAGTTCGCACAAAAGATTTTATTTTATTTTTTTCTTCTAAAAAAATGCATAAATATGTCAGAGGGACAAAGTGGAGGGAACTTCCTGTCCTTTGCTTTCATTTGCTATACGTATATATACACAGATATTTATAAAATAATGCAAAATCATGTCAAAAGCTTCCGAGTAAAAATAATGGATTAAGTTTGAGTTCATGTTCGATGAGGAAAAAGTTTAGCAAAGTTCAAACTTTTTCCAAAAATTCCGGTGTACCTTGTGACATAGATGCTCATCTGCAGATATGGTCTGGTGATGGCCTTGCTTTGCACTAGACCATTATTTTTCGTTTTACCAATGTCTTGTGCCTGCTGGTGGCTTACCATCGTGTATAGTTAGCCATGTGGGGTGATCCACGACACATGAAATAAAGCGGAAGCACTGACAATCTAACCCAAGTCTGGTGGGTAGGAATTTATGTCTCAATGTTGAAGGCAATATTACAAGGAAATGAAACCATTGTTGACATAGTGACCCCTTTAGCTTATCCAAGCACTTGTCGCCAGTTAGCCAGCTAGGCGTATGCTTACACATGTAGAAATAACTAAATAAAGCATGCTAGGCACCATTGTTTATTCATTGATTAGTAGAGCAGTGAAAACATTTTGATCTCACACCAAAAACTGTTCATTAATATGGATGCACACTTCTATCTAGGTCTGTTTATGATGTTTCTGTTCTCAGAAAAGTTCCAATTGTAGTCTCCATCTATCAACATTTCTTTTCACCTTTACACATTATTTGCATCAGAAAAGTGAAGAGCATGAAGTCAAATGCACTTTTTGATTCCGTTTGTCAATAAGTTTTGATTTCTGAAGAGTTAGTGCAAAAGGTTGGATTAAAGTTGTATAAGCAGGCCCAACCATATCCATTGGGATGAATTCTAAAAGATGAGAAAATGCAGGCCAGTAGAAAATGTAAAATCAAGTTTACTATAGCAACTAACCTCATTGATGAATTAGAATGGGATGTAGTGTATCTGTATGTATGTTATGTGATTTTTGGAATCACCTACATGTCGGAAAGAGAAAATCTTTACAAGAAGAGAAAAAATACCACTTGACCAAGGATGGTCAACCATTCCTTGTCAATTCATACAGGAAAATCAAAGGATTGATTTTGTGATCACTAATCAAACTAAGAAGTTAGCAAGAGAGGGTGAAGGGAACTCCTCATCTGCTCAATTTGAATTAAGCTTTTGAGGGACCAAAAGCCTCCCAAAAATGGGAGATATGGGCCGAAATGGATCAATGTAGTTATTCGTGAGGCCATGTAGTCAGTCCATTCAGGTTAAAGTGAGGTATGACAAGTGTATGGAATGGATAGTGAACTGCTCATGGTTGGAGCCTTTCATATGTGGTTCATCACTCAAATGGCAACATGAGGACTTGAAATTTGATACACAGGTAAGCACTAATTGTCAGAGAAGCACTTCTTGTAGTGTGAGGAAAATCTGAGATACTCTGATGTGTTTTTGAATGGTGAGTATCAAGAAGGAATGACACATATCTACTGAAAAACAGGCAGTCTCATTGCAGAAGCTATAACTACATATGATGTCAGAATGACCTGAAACTTGACATAGAGAAACTAGATGTCCCATTCTATCTGCCTACCAATTTTCAGCAAGAAACTCGCTCTTTTGAACAGTCAAACTGGATTTGCAAGTATGCGAGTTATTTCATGCAATCAACAGGTTCTTTATGAGAACTGGCAGTTTCTTGTAAGCAATGTAAACAATTGATGGTAATGAACTTGAAACCTGCAGATTCTTGTTCCCGTCTGGTGGATAGATGTTTTGGCCGTGGTTTTAGGAATTGATGGCTCAAGTGGGATTTGGAGGTCAAGGTAATGCCGAATGAAGTCTAAAACGGTCAGGAGATGAAGAGGTAGAGATGAAATGACATCAACAACATCAAGCAAGTTGCATTGGATACTTATGCAGTTGGAGCTGAAAGCAGAGGAGTGAATCCATGTACCAAGAGGGAAAGTTATCCCTCAAACACATTGCACTTCTGATTGTTCAAAGGGATTAAAGCTCTACGATTTTCCCATTGTGTTTCTTCACCTACATTGGCTTTTCACCATATAACTTGATTTCCATCATCTGCTGAAATAGAGTAGAATTTTTCGAAAGAGCACTTTGATACATGTTTCTTGCAATATGTATGCTGTATTTCAATAGTATGCTTATTGAATTAGCTACAAATAGCTTGAAACATTCGGTAGATGATTGCAATAGGCCTAAGTCATGTAATCAGAGATAATTTGTGGGGTTTCTTCTGTGGTAGAAGTTATTGTAGTTTCATTTTGTCCTTATTTGGGTGTCAACTTCTATATACATTGTTGATGCCCAGTGGCTTGGAATTGTCTCTTGAAGGTATACTTGAATGTTTTTTTTAAGTTTCCCTTCATAGGAAAAGGCTGTTCAGCTCATCCAGTACACAATGGGATATTTCCTCTTACATTGTGTGACGGCCTTTGTCTGTCTGTAGCAGTCTTCTGCTCTGTTTGTTGGCATTGTGCCCTGGGAGATGGTGAAAGACGGTGTCTTTAATCAGTCTGAGTTGATGGACGTTGTTGCTTTCTAACTGTTCGCCTCTTCTTCATTCTGTTACTTTATGCTTTAAACTACTCAAAGATAATTACAGTTTGCTGCACGATTTCTTGTTGGTCTAGTCTGGTATACTAGGGCAAAAGTGGAGGATGAGGGCAACCTCATTGGTATACTGTATTTTGGTCACTCATCTTATGGTTTGCACTTTCATCTTTCATCTTCCAGGAGTTTTTTCTTGTTATCAATTTTTATTGCTTCCGATCTGTTTGGAATCATAAATTCTAGTCTTACATTTTATTATATATTTTTTTTCTCAGATTGGCTTGTAAAAGTAAAAATTCATTCTAAAATGCCTAATTTCAAAACATAAACCTTTCCATAGATGCACACATATGTAGTAGGGATACCTGGCAAACAAGCTTCATTACATCAAATGGTATGAATCTATTTTCCCAAGTACAGATCATTCCTACATGGTGTTGTTTAAACTCTAGATATCCTACTCCTGTGGATACCTGGAAACAAGCTTTGCGACATCAAATGATGTAAATGCATTCAAACAAGTACACGTCATACCTGCAGCGTGTAGTCTGCATGCTAGATATCCTACTCCGGAACAATATCACATGGTGTTTATCTTATGCATCAAGTATTGTTGCAACTGATTTTTCATTTAAAATCATGATTTCTGCCTCGTATATTATTTTTCGGTTTTCTATGTACAAGTATTCTTAGATTCAATTAGATCATTGAGGTTACAATCTTATTCTGACATTGTGAAGCTTCCTTGCATGCAGAATAGGTCAAGAAATTCTGGACTTGGAGCATGAGGTGAAAGAACTGAAAAAACATGTTTCCACCCAAGAAAACCTTGTTCAAGAACTAAGAAATGGAGTTTATCTTGAGTCTTTAATAAATGAAACATGTAATGTTGTTTCTCCTGAACCTGGATACCTAGAGGAAGGCTCTGTGTTTAATAACTCAAGCCTTGGTGAAGACCCTTCACCTAATAGACTACGAAATCATACAGATAGTCTTTCCGAAGTTCTAGATGTACTTCTGGCAGAGCATAAAGTAGATGAAGCTTTGGCTGTTTTAGACGTAGAGGATAAAGCTTTCACTGAATTTCAGAAAATAGAAGACTCTTCATCATCAGCATTCTTGTTATATCAATCTGCTTTGACAGAGTGGAAGGCCAAGCTTGCCAAACAGCTTATTGAAATTGCTGAACAACCAGCAGTGCATAGCTCTGAGCTGCGGAAAGTTTTGTCTGGACTGCTCAGACTGGGCGATGGTACTCAGGCACTTAGTCTGTTGTTATGCTCTTATCGGACACGACTCGAAAACAGTATAGAGAGTTTCTTTCCTTCCAGTGCATTTTTCTCTGAAACTTACACCACAACCCTTGCACAGCTGGTGTTTTCAGCAATTTCACAGGCAGCAAAGGATTTTTTAGCAATATTTGAAGATGCCCCAGAATATACCCCAGAACTTGTGCACTGGGCTCAAAAGGAAACAAAACATTTTATAAAGCTGGTTAAGCAACATGTATCATTGTCAGAGACAGAATCAGGTTTTCGTGCTACCACAATGTGTGTGGAGGCTTCTATTTCACTCTGCTCATTGTTGGAAAGGCAAGGCCTCAAATTATGTCCGTATCTATTGGACCTCCTCCAGCCTTGTTTTGAAGGGGCTTTAAAAGCAAACCTAAAGCAGGTTGAGGAAAATGTCTGTTCTTCTGCAGGAAGTGATGATTGGGTTCTTACTTCGCCAGTTACTCATATCTGTATGGATCACACACAACACATACAAAATGATGCTCAAATGATATATGAAGTTAAGCTGACTGCTAGCGCGCACAAATTTATTTCAGTAGTTCAGGTACTGTATTATTTTCTCATGACATCATGACAATTTAGTTGATAACTTGGTGAATAATAAAGTGCTAATAACTTGGCCTCAGAATAAGTTGTTTTTCGCATCAAACAAGCAATTTGGTCCAGTGTTGTATCAAAGTCTTGTAATTTTATTCTTTGATTCAGGTTTTCATGTAAAGTTTTCATTCATCTTCCTCATTATCAATACTTAAAGCTTTTTTTTATATCTTGATGAGGTCCAGTCGAAGATTTGTTTTTGGTTCAGCTACAAACCTAGATTTTAATATTTGTACCTTTATTTATATTCTTGAGCCTAAACAGTTAGAGATTCTAAAGATATTATGGTAAATATCTCACTACGAATCCATTTTTCAACCCACATTTATGCAATTTTGTCAACAATACTCTCTTTTGCGAACAAAGATAAATTGATTACAAACTGAGGTAGATGCTCAAAACAAACAAGTTAAATCTCCACCTATTGTAAAGATTGTGGTCTAACCTGGTAAACCATCTACTAGTACACAAACTCTTGTTGTAAATAGTGTTGTCGAGTCTGTTGTTTGTACACCTAAAATTGTTCAAAATTCAAACAGATCAACTATTAATTTTACACTAGTTCATGCTCCTATTGTAGATTCTGTCCCTGTTGTGTGTGTCTAGGAGAAAATAAAACCAAATGAATATCGTATTGGTCTGGGGTTTAAGGGTGATGTGGACTTTCGTATACCAAAGTATTCCAAACCCATCAGATTTGTATCCAGAGGTCTTATGAACAAGTGTCAAGTTAAGCCCTCACTACTTGTTTAGTTTAGTGAAGTCCAAACCTCAAGTTGTCAAGTCTACCAAAATCACCTTGTATTAAATCCATTGAAGTCCAAACTTGTTTTCATTGTGGATGTTGAGGTTATACCTCTAGTGATTGTTTTGACCTACATCCTGGTATATCATGTGGTCAACATACTCATTTAGGCGAGTGTTGTTATCTTCGAGAGCCACCCACATAGTCTACAAGGCGTGTTTATTTTGGTTGGATAGATCACTCCAGATGGAATCTGAGGTTCTATTGTTGTCTAGATCTTAGAGAGTCTAATTCACTATTGACAACGATGAGTTGTCCAATCATGATGAGAATGTTGATCTTGTTGGTGTTGACCTTGATGATGATGAGCTTAGTCTTGTAGATCTTGTTGAACTTGTTTATATTGGTCCAAATTCTTGCCCTAATGTTGATGCTCCTATTTTTGGGATGTTTCATGTTGATATTGATCCAAATCTTGAGATTTCCCATATTGATTGATACATTTATGATAACGATCTTCTCGACGATAGTTAGCATATGTTTGTTGATGTTGGATATGCAGCCCATGATGATGTTGAACATCCTTATTGATATGTTTAGATTGTATGAGGCTATGGATGCTGAGAAATAATCTCATGTTGTTTATACTTTTGTGCACTTGAGTTGTAAGTTGAAAACATAAAAGGGCGACTTACATTCTTCCCATTAATTTGAAAACCCGAATGTGCAGCTTAATGGAGACTCGTGATGAAAACCCAAAAGGTCAGCTCTAGGGAGACTCGTGATGGAAACTCGAAATGGTGTCATTGAGTTGTGCATCTATATATGCAGGTATCGGGATGCTCTGTGCTATGTACTTAGGGATATGATATATTATTGTATATGGGTTGATGGAGATGCCGACATGTGGCACACATCCCCCTTAGCATTTAAATGGGTCCAATATATTAGTAATGGAGTAACTGGTGGAATTAGTGCATTGGGTAATGGTCGGCCTACATTGGGATTAGGAGGTTACCCATCCATTATAGGTCTATATAAAGGAGATGATTTTCATTGTAAAGATATCAAGTAAGCAAGCATTGAGTCTTCTATTGTAAGAGGATATTGGAGGTTGTCCCCTCGAAGAGACATTGTGGAGTTATTCCTTCCTAAAGGAGTATTGGTGTTGCCCTACCTTAAGGGTATTTTGCATATATTCAATATTTGGACATCTTGGCCCACCAATATCTATTGTGTTGAATTGATTTACATTTATTCTGTATTATTTCTAAATATTACAAGTGTGGATCATAACAAGTGGTATCAGAGCTTCGATTTAGGTAGTTTGTGGGTGGCAAAACCCTAGTTTTGTGGAATCATCAATATATTTCGATTGGTTTCGAATTTCTACACAATTTTTTTATTAGATATGGATAATATTTTAAAGAAGGCACAGTAAAAAAATCGAGATTTTTTGATTAGTTTTGTGGGAGTTATTGCTATTTTAGGTTTTTTTACTAATCTGGCTATATCTTCCGAATTATAAGGAGTTTCTCTTCGAAATTTTTATTGAAGCTATAAGAAAAAACAATAGAAACACAGTAAAAATTCAGAATTTTTTGAATTGTTTTGAGTGAGTTATTACGATTTTAGTATTTTTTGTATATTCACTCTACAGGTCACAATTTGTGGAATTTTTTCACAATTTTTTTTTGAAGTTACAATATAATATGAGGAAGCTACAACAAAAATTTGGGACAGTTTTGATATGATTTGAATGAGTTATTGACATTTTAGGGTTTCACAAACCTTAGTTTTTATTTGTGAATCATGAAGTTGCAAAATTTTTCAAGGGAAGATGATATTGATGCTAGAGAATGGTGGCTCCGTTTGGAGAATCATTTTAAAAATTTTTTTGGAGAAAAATGAATATTTCGTTTTTTATCTGGGCCTGCACTACATTGGTTTGATCAATTGCGCTGTACAGAAAGGTTTTCTTCATGGAAAGAAATGGAACAGATCTTCCTAGATTGTTGGGCTATAAAAGAAGCAGAAAAAGAAGTAGAAGAAGCAGTAGAAGAAGAAGAAGCAAAAAAGAAGAAGTAGAAGAATCAATAGAAGAAGAAGCAGAATAAGTAGACGAAGAAGAAAAAGAAGAAGAATTGGATGATAAGGGTTCAAATAATTTGACTCCAAAGAAATTTGAGTCAATTTTTCAATTTCATGGATGCATTCAAAAGAAGGTTGTGTCCATAAACCTTACCAGTAAGTATAACTTCATCAAAATGAATGTTACCAAGCATCTACATGTTCAAGCAAAGAATATCAAGGAGGTTCAAGTATATGGTAAGAATATTTCAATGTTTGAAGATTTGAAGCTCATTATAGAAAAATATGTTTTGCATTCAGATTTTTATGCTTGGGATAGGGATGATATGGATATAGTTTTTGGATATCCATGGTTAGAGACGTTGGGAACAATCAATATTAATGTTTAGAAAAAGTTCATGAAGTTTTGGTATAGGAAAAAAAAGGTCACTTTACAAGATATCATATTGGGAAAGGTACCAATAACAGGCAAGGAAGATCATGAGGATGAGATTGAAACAAGTGATGAAGAGCATGAGGAGATTCAGATAAAGACATACTACAATCAGAAATGAACACTTCATCTACTCAAGAGACAGAGATGGACAAAGTGGAAGTGGTAGAAGATAAGGTGGAAAAAGTTGAGGTATATAGACACCCGCATCATCATGAGAGGAAACAATCATGGAACCAGATGAGGGAATGTCATAATAATAATCATTTTGGCTATAAAGGAAATCAAATTTCTAATCATTATGGCTATGCATGGAAGCCACAAAAGAATTACTATGGTCAAGTATGGAATCAGCGAAATGCAGCGGTCTATGGAACATGGAATGAATGGGGAAATCACTTTGATTATGCATGGAAGAATACCTACTATGGTCATGGATGGAATCAGGGTAGCACAACAAAATATGGTACATGAAATCAAAAGAGGAATAGTTATGCATGGACACCAAAGCAGTACAGTTATGATTATGAACAGAATCAAAGGAGCATACGTGGAGAGCTATCACCTGTTAAGATCACATATGGGTGGCTCGAAGATCGAGATTGGAGATAAGTGTGCAATAATTTGAAGCATACTTATTATTTAGTTTCTTCCTATGTTTCGAGGATGAAACATGTCAAAGAGGGAGGTAAAGCTATGTACCTAGGAATATGATATATTATTGTATATGGGTTGATGAAGATGTCGACATGTGGCACACATCCCCCTTAGTAGTTATATGGGTCCAATGTATTAGTACTGGAGTAACTTGTGGAATTAGTGCATTGGGTAATGGTCGGCCTACATTGGGATTAGGAGGTTACCCATCCATTATAGGTCTACATAAAGGAGATGATTATCATTGTAAAGATATCAAGTAAGCATTGAGTCTTTTATTGTAAAAAGATATTGGAGGTTGTCCCCTCGAAGAGACATTGTGGAGTTATTCTTTCCTAAAGGAGTATTGTTGGTGTTGCCCTACCTTAAGGTTATTCTGCATATATTTAATATTTGGACATCTTGGTCCACCAATATCTATTGTGTTGAATTGATCTACATTTATTTTGCATTATTTCTAAATATTACAAGTGTGGATCATAACACTTTGTGTTGTTGATTCAACTTATGTCCCTTTCAGGGGGTTATATATAACAACTCTGTACTCTCATCTGACGGGGGGTGGGGGACATCAAGAGTCAGATTTCAAGTGGAGCATAAGAGATTTGAGTTTTGTTGATTGCCAAATTTGATTTGATGTTGTGGATCGTAAGTTTGTGGATATTTCATTGATATTATGAATTGATGTAGATTGCGGTGATATTCTAGAGATGCATCTAGATATATCAGCTTGTCGATTATTTTGTTCATTGTGGATTGATGAGCACATACCTGATTTGTAGATTTGCATATAATTTTTTTGATTTGAGTCCTACAATGTGACTACTTTCAGTTGTTGATTTATAGATGATGTGGTTCTGAGTTGTTTTCTAACGAGTGATTGTGGATTTTAATCTTAGTTGTTGATACTTAGTTGAGTCATTAGATGTTGATTTGTTTACTTGTGCATCTGATAGATCATTTTGCATGTGACTTATAGTTGCCAGTGTACTTGAGGATCAAAGCATCTATTTGTGTACCTTGTTGCTCGAGATTTGATGATTTTCAGTGCAATTGGATGTTTGTTGATTAGAGACTTATGATCGACATTTAGGTTGACTTTTGGTTGTGGATGTTGCATGCTATTTTCAGATATTTGTGGTTGTATATCACAATTTGAGTTGGAAATATTCCAAATGATGTCCCTGGATATATCTTGCCTATGGTGTTTGAGTGATTTCAGACTGTGAGGAGTTGTCCCATATGTGTTTCCTAGAGACTACTCAAATTGGCCATTGAGGATTGGTCATTGTAGCTTATTGGAGATTGCAGGATATTGTAGCTTATTGGAGATTGCATAATATGGCAGCTTATTGCAGATTGCAGCTTATTATAGCTTTGGATAGTGTTTGATCCTAATTATTGCAATATTAAGGATGGGGCATAGGTTATAGGTCCCAAGAATTTTATATCAAGTTTTTTGAGTGAGTGATGTTTAGACCAGCAGCTGACACATTAGATTTCAGAGATTGCAAAGTTTGGCACTGTGTATATGAGAGTTGAGTTTATAATGGGCGTTTCGATGACTATACATGGAGCTAGTTCATTAGACATTTTGAGTTTTGGTGCAGCTTTTATACTAGTGGGCAATGTTTTTATGTGTCGACATGTCTACATTTATTGAGTTTGAGAGCTTTGTGGACTGATATTGGTTCACATTTTCAGTTTGACAGATATTGAGACAGTTCGACTCTATAATGCAGTTGCAACATAGTATTAGGGTTTTTGGATTACTCGTGAGATAAGTCAGCTCGAGTTATCCATTTTTGGATCTCTTTTGGCACATGGTTTATTGGGACACGCTATGAGTGGGTGTGATTCCTTACAGGGGTGGGGATGGATCCCATGCAGTGATCTCATCACGATTTGTGGTTTTTAATGTTTGAACACACCATCTGCATTGCAGTAGCTGTACAGTGTAGCAGTTTAGTGGACTTAGGATTACAGGGGGTTTTGTTAAGATTATATTAATATGATTAATCCTAAGTCATAGAATAACTCACCCTTGACATATTATGGTTAGTGGGTTATATTAGGCTCCTGGGGGCCCCTCATCATTTATGGTACATTGACTTGTGCTATTGGGAAATTATTTGGCTCTAGAAACCTCAATGGTGCCTTTTGTAATGATTCTAGCTTCTGTTTGAAATGTATAAGGCCTACAAGAGACGAAATCAATGAATAATGTGTTTACAAGAGGAAGTAAACGTGTAGGGTGTAAATCCGCTAGACACGAATATAAGAAATTTGCTACACAAGTATTCGACCTTAGAAGCACAGGGCCAAGTTCCATAGGCTCATAAAGTTGACAAACATATGCGACATACAAATATTCCTTGCTCTTTCGCCTTTGAAGGTTAAGATCATGAAAATTTGAGACTGCAAAGGTGACCCAAGCATGCGAACCTTTTGAGTTTTTGCTCCTAAAGTTGACTATAAAAACAAGTTAGCTCGAAAGGGACAAATAGAATGCTTAAAAAATAAGCCTTCTTCGCCTTATCGACTATCAATATAAGCGAAGGGATGAATGAACCCTGAATAACTGAATAGGTTGTAATGTCCCCTTCTGAGGAGTAGTTGGAAGAGCCCGTTTAGCCTATATTATTCCCATAGGCTAATTTCAGGATATAAGGGAATAAATTAAATTAATTAATTTAAAGTTGTCCAATAAAGTACATTTTTACGGATAGCTTTATTATAATTAATTTAACAAAATAACTTAAGTGACTTTTAAAAGGAAATATTAAGAAGGTGCTTTATTAATGAGCTTAATGAAATATTTTAAAATGGTGGATTTAAAAAGGGCCCTTTGGGAATGTTCTTTGAGGGATGATATAAAAGTGAAAAAGAAAGCTCATTTGGGGATGCTTGGTTATTGTCCCGTTTTCTAAAATTTGGAGAGCTTCGTGTGGAGCAGAAACCATAGGACGAAGTCCCTACGGGTAATCAGTTTCGATAGTGAAACCATCTACCCTAGCTGGTTAATGGTGGAGCCACTTAGGGTTCACATTTGGATCCAGCGATTAAATAAATTTGAAGTCTTGCAGGCAAGAAATTTATTGAATATTTTTCCGAGGCAAATATTTACAATTGAGGGTGTTGTGTGTGCAAGTGAAATTATAGACATTATTTTATTGTTGTGTGTGCACTGTGGAGCTGGAACAAATAAAATATTATTTATTTAAAGTGCTTGTGTACCCAGTTGTACTTCACTTATTTCCTATAGAAGGACCGTACCATCTACAAGCTGGCCATACATGTTTTGGCTCATATTATAAGTGAAGTGATTGATAGGGCAGTGACGTGGGAGGTAAAGGAAGGTCAGTGCCACATTTAGGAGCAAAGGGGGAGTCAACTCAGCTGGAGATAGAGTCAAGAAAGGGTGCCGTCACATCTTTTGGGTGCTGTACAGCTTATGGAGACAGCCGTACCTCCTTGAGGGGGAATAAAAAAACATGGTTTGGGTTTATTTCTTTGTCCAGGTCAGCATTGTTTGTAATGGATATTATTTAATATGCTGGTATTAATTTCTGAGTTTATATTTTGTCATCAGCAGTGAATATAAATTTGTATGTGTTTCCTATTGGTGAAGCAAAGTGTCAACTGTTTGTCCTTGTGCCTCTTATTTATTATGCCAAAAATATCATGATGAATATTTTGTAAATTGAAATAAAAAAGATCAAATACTCTCGAGACAAAACAAATCAGAAACAAGTTCAGTGAGGCTGCAAGTAAACTGTTTGACGAAATGTCTGTGCATATGAAGTGGGAAATTTGAAAATTTTTCTCAAGGAATTTAGCTAAGGATACTACAGCGGTATCCGAGCAAGAGATCTTGCCAGCCAGTGGGTTTTGAACCAATATTTCGTTAGTAGAAAATCACTTTCAGTTGCAGCTGTGAGTGTTTTTATGAATCTAGAGAACAGGGAACACATTACCTATCGTAGGAGGAGACAACCCCTTGACTCTGAATCTGAAGGAGAGGATAATATGGGTGACAAAAATGAACCAAGCACTCTGCAAATCCTAAATGATTTGGCAAGAGGACAGCAAAAATTAGTACACTTGATGACACAAATGATGCAAACTATCAACACTAATAACAATAATCAGGGTAACAATTGCAATGGCAATAATGGAAATACAGGTGAAGGGCATAATGACACTAATGGGCACAATGGAGAAGCAAGTAACACCAATGTTCCAGTGAATAACTCTAGGGCAGCTAGCAGGACTACACATAGGCCCTTAATGCCTAATTTCATAGAGGCACCAACTAGAGTGCAACCTGGACAGCAGGAAGTTGGTGAAGGGTTTGCAGATTATTTAAGAGAATACCAATCATTGGGAGAGGAGTTCTATGCAGCCATGTCCTTAGCTGATTTTTGTTAGGTGAAGTACAGTAATAGGCCTCGAGGAGATAGGGGACTCGAGATTTGCAGCATAAGGTGGGCAAGCTATCTATTCCTAGCTATGATGGTTCTAACAGGGGCATTGCAAGTTCATGGGTGCAGAAGTTTAGACACGTACTTCCAACTTAACCCTATGATGGAAACTAAAGCTATCAAGTACGCCACATTGCACCTAGCTGGAGAAGCGCATGAGTGGTGGTACCATGGATTGGTCACTTTGGGTCATGCTAGTATCACATCATACACTGATTTTACCCAAAGGTTGATTGACAGATTTGACAAGAAAGACCCTGAACTGCATTTCAGAGAATGGCACCACTGAGACAGGTGGGTTCAGTTGATTCATATATATTAGAGTTTAAAAAACTCTTGGTTATGGTGACAAACATATTTGCGCATAGATTATTTGTTTTGTCCATGGAGGGATTGTCGGAACCTCTTCATGGTTAGATCAAGGCATTTGATCCAAACACTTTATAGGATGCCATCAAGAGGGCTCGTAACATGGAGAGTTCAGCCCCTAACTGCAAATTCCAGCCTAAACCATTTCAACCGAAGAGAGTTAAAAAAACCTTTCCAAAAGGAATGGCCCAAGAAGAATTTTATGGATGATGAGGTTTGAAATGAACTACATAGAAAAAATTTATGTTTCAGTTGCAAAGAGCCTTGGGAACCAAGCCATAGATATTTGGGAAAGGGGAAGGTGCATTATATTGAGGTGGTGTCAGATGGTGAGGAGGAAGAAGGGGCCACTGGTGGTATTTAGGATGATTCAAATGAGGAATTTGTAGACTTGGAGGAGCACACATCATAGAAAGAGAAGGGAGGAACCATCACTACCCTTTCTGGTACCCCGAGATGTAATTCATTCAGAGTGAGGGGTTTTACAGGGACGGTGGGTCATAGCTCTAATTGACAGTGGGGCAACCCACAATTTTATTGATTCAACTTTGGTGGCTAAGAGGGGATTACAGGCAGAGGAGTTTGAGGGCTTCAATGTGGCTATAGCAGGTGGCTTAAACATGGCATGTACCAGACGAGTCCCTCAGCTGAGCATTGCTTTAGGCAACAACATTGTCATTGATGATTTTTATATAGTTGATATTGGGGATATACTAATGTTATTCTAGGTATTCAGTGGTTACACTCTTTGGGAAAGTATTCACAGAACTTTTAGACAATGGAATTGAAATTTAGAGTCGATGAGAAAAAGGTGGTTCTGAGAGGTATGTTGAATGGTGCACCGAGGATCGTATCGGCTAAGAGGATCGAGAGTATCTTTTGACATGGTGATGTTGTTTGGGCAACCTGGTGTTTGATTTCCTCTAAAGATCCTTCCGATAGTAATGAATAGTGTCATGTGGATATCCAGTCTATATTGAATAAGCATAGTTTGGTTTTTGGTGACCTTCCTGTTGGAAGACCTCATGACAGAGGGTTTGAGCATGTTATTAGAGGAGGGCTCTAAGCCCGTTATCACCACTCATCGGCATCCAAAAAGATTAATGAGCTACTAGTCATGTGACACATCAGGGCTAGCTTGAGGCCCTTTGCTTCTTATGTTATCTTGGTGAAGAAGGATGGGACTCTGCAGATGTGCATTGACTACCGTGCCTTGAATAAAAAGACAATAAAAAACAGTTATCCTATTCCCCGGATAGATGAGTTGTTAGATGAGCTACATGGAACAATGTATTTTTCAAAGATTGATCGTCGATCAAGATACCATCATATTAGGGTGAGGGAGCAGGATATTCATAAGACAACATTCAGGTGCCATTACAAGCACTATTGGTTTATGGTCATGCCCTTTGGGTTGATGAATGCTCCCACGACCTTCTAGTCTTGTATGAACCATATCTTCAACAAGCAGTTGCGGAAATTCCTTCTGGTTTTCTTTGATGATATACTCATATACAACAAGACATGGGAGGATCACCTTAGGCATCTTGACGAGGTGCTAGGCATTTTGGAGGCACAGTCCCTGCTTGCCAAAGCTTCTAAGTGCAAATTTGGGTTGACAGAGATTCTTTACTTGGTACATGTGATTGGCGTGAATGTAGTCCAGGTTCATAGGGAAAATATTCAGGGCATTTTGGATTGGCCCCCTCATAAGACACTAACAAAATTGAGGGGATTATATGACAAAGCAGTTATTACAGGAGGTTTGTGAAGGGGTTCTCATAGCTTGGTGCACCTCTTACAAACCTTACGAAGAAGGGAGCTTTTAGATGGTCGGATGAGGCCCAATGCACTTTCGACAGACTTAAAAAGGTAATGTGATCCAAAACTCAGAAGTTTTGGTTGAAAGATATTTCAAAAACACGAAAATAACACAGTAACAATGATTTCTCTCAGAAGAGATGTTTTATTACTCATAAGATTGCAAATACAAACATATGCTTATCTCCGAGAAGAAATGTTTGATTTCTTTCTCGAGTTACATTTGCATTTATACATACTTTGAAGGCAGGGGGAGGATGTGGAAGGTCACCAATCTCGAGGGAGATGAAGTGGTTCAACTTCCACGATTTACAACAATACAAAAATTGAGATTATTATTTTTAAAAGCTTACTATTTTTAGACAGCACTATTAAAATTAAAATTTAGGGCACTTTCGTTGGGTTTTCGAGGGTCAAAATCCACTAAGCATAGCTCCGTGCCATTTCATCGTGTTCTCCTCATTCTTAGCTTTCCAACAATTCAAACAAGGAGTCAATCAGAGCTATGGTGCAAAAGTTATGGCTCTCGGAAGTTACGTCACTAATTGGGGTTGGACCGTCGCCGGAATTGTCGCTTGAAGTGTTGTGCGGATCATTCCTCCCTCTTTGAGAAGCAATGGTCCCCATTCTGTCAAGATTCGTCATCAAGTGTGGCAGTTGTGTCTTGATTTGATTCTCTGTGAGCTACTCACCTTGGTGGCTAAGCTTGCCCCTTTTGACCACTCGGTAAAGAGGAATATAACGTCCTCTTGTTATCTTCATCCAGGTGTCCACAATCTAATCTTCCTCTACTGGAGTAAAGCTCTGCGGATCAAGCTCACCAATGTCTAGTTGTTCTGTTACAACTGAAGTGTCCAATAGAGGTGGATGATATGGTTTGAGCTCCACGTTGAATATTGGATGACGACCAAGGTAGGTTGGTAGGTTCAACTCAAAAACATTTTCTCCAACTTGTTTGATGATGGTGTAGGGACCATATCGCAAAGGCCGAATTTTTCTATGTGGGTCTGTGAGTCGTTCCTTTTGAATCCGCAGCCAAACCTTGTCACCTACAGCAAAATGGTGTGCCACCCTATGTTTGTCATGGCGTTGCTTATACTTCTGATTCATCTTTTCCAAGATGTCATGAACATGTTGGATGTGTTGGATTTGTTCAATGAACTTTGTTGCTTTTGCTGCCTCAGATCTCCCATGAGGTGTATATTCCATAGTAGAGAATGGAATGGCTACATCTATTGGTGCTATGGGTTGGAACCCAAAGCATACTTGCAATGGATTGTGCTTGGTGGAGCTGTGGAAGGCCTGATTGTATCTATGTTGTATGAAAAGAAGCCCCTTATCCCATGTTCGTGGATGTTTGGAGTGATACATTCGAAAGATGTGGACAATTAGACGGTTCACCACTTCTGTCTAACCATCAGTCTGTGGATGGAAAGCCGTGGACTTCATCAGCTTGGTATCCATCATTTTCCACAGAGTGGACTAGAAGATACTCAGGAACTTGCTATCTCTATTTGAAACAATGGACTTGGGGAGACCAAAATGGAGCCATACATGACTAAAATACAGTTGAGCAGTTTCCTTAGCAGACAGTTTTCTTTCAAGCAATCATGATAGCCATTTTGAAAAACGATCAACTACAACAAAAATACTGTCCTTGTCATGTTTTGAAGTGGGCAAACCTGAGAGAAAATCCATTGAGACAGATTCTCAAGGCCTGGTTGGTTCTGGCAATGGTGTGTACAATCCTTGCTTCTTATTTGCTGGCTTGGCTATCGCACATGGGGTGCAAGATTTGAGGTACCTTTCCACATTCTTCCACATATGGGGCCAATAGAAATGCTTTTGAAGAATTGCCAATGTCTTCTCTACACCAAAGTGCCTAGCTGTCTTGGTGAAATGTGCTTCCCATATCATCTTCTGTTGCTTTGTAGTTGAAACACAGATGTGCCCCATGTGACTGAGGACACTATCTTGCAAATAGAAATCAGAGACATGTTTACCTTCTTGAAGTGCCTAATATATATCAACAAAGGTAGGATCTGCTTCATATAGAGCACCTCAGGGGGCAGTCTCGTGTCCGCACAGATCAAGAACTGTTGTGAGTGCAAAAATTGGTGGACGGCTCAGACAATCTGCAACTGTATTTGAACTCCCCTTTTTATGTTTGATTATCAGATGGAATTGCTGCAGATATGTGGCCCACTTTTGGTGCCTCTCATTTCGTAGTTTGCTATGCATTTGGATGAATTTCAATGGTCTGTGGTCAGTGTGGATGACCGTCTCTTTCCCCAAGATGTAGTGTTTCCATTGTTTGCAAGCTTGCACAATGGCATAGAGTTCCTTGTCGTATGTCGGGTATTTCTTGAATGTATCATTGAAAGTTTCACTGTGATATGCAACAGGATGGCCATGTTGCATGATGACAACTCCCATGGCATATTCAGATGCATGTCATCAACTCGAAAGATTGATGCAAGTTTGGGAAGGCAAGAACAGGAGCTGAACAGAGTCTATTTTTCAAATTCTCAAATGCTTTTTGTTTTATTTCGCCCCACTGAAATGCAGCTTTAGCTTCTCCTTTAGTCACTTGGTTTAGTGGCCAAGCAACATGTGAGAATCCAAGAACAAATTTGCGATAGAAATTTGCAAGACCCAAAACGCTGCAAAGTTCTATGAGGGTCCTTGTAGGCCATTCTTGAATAACCTGAATCTTCTCTAGATCGACATGGACCCCTTCCTCATTCACAACATACCCCAGGCACTGAATTGTTTTCATCCCAAATGTGCATTTGTCGAGATTTGCATACAACTTGTGCTCTCGAAGAGTTTGAAGCACCTTACAGACATGTTACAGATGTTCCTCCCATGTTTTGTTGTAGATGAGTATGTCATCCAGGTAGACAACCACGAATGAGTTGGTGAAGGGTCGTAGGATGTCATCCATCATCCTCATGAAGGTTGCAGGTGTGTTAGTCAAACCAAAAAGCATAACCAACCATTTGAAGAGCCCCTCCTTGGATTTGAATGCAGTCTTCCAAACATCGGTGGGGTCGATAGGAATTTGATGATGGCCAGATTTGAGATCAATTTTGGTGAAGAACTTCGCACCACGGAGTTGGTCTAGCGGGGCATCAATCTTGGAGAGGGGGTAGCGATTCTTCACAGTGATTTTGTTCAGGGCTCGATAGTCAATGCAAAGCCTCCATGTTCCATCCTTCTTTGGTGCTAGGACATTTGGGCTTCCACAGGGTGAAGAGCTTGCCCTGATGTGACCCTTTTGGATCAATTCTTGAATCTGCCTTTTTATCTCATCATTCTCCAGAACTGATCTGTGATACATAGGATTGTTAGGCAAAAGTGATCTTGGAATCAAATCGATAGAATGTTTTATTTGGCAATGAAGTGGAACTCTCGTGGGTGACTTGGATAAGTCATCATCTTCTTCCATGATTTGACCCATCTGCTTTTGTTGTGTTGATTGTGTAGTCAGGACTGTAACATCGACTTTTTTGAATCTCTGTGGCTTGACCACCATGAGAACAAATTGTTGTCTTCCCCACGAATCTCTTACATTGCTTGGCACTAATCATGGAGACAGATGTGGGAGGTGGTACCTCTGGTACTTTGTAGCGTTGTGTTTCAAGTGTGAGGCTAATTTTTCGAGTTCGTGATTCATAGATGCCATGTCGATCATACATGAATGGTTTACCAAGGAGTACATCACAAACATCCAGATTGATCACATCGCACAAGACCTCATCTTGGAAAGGTTTTATCGCATATGAAAGAAGACACTGGTGGGTGACACGGAGGTCTCTCCCTGGGCTCAACCATCCAATACTCTATGGCTTTGGGTGAGGCTTCATGGATAGATTTATACTTTTCACAACTTTAGCAGAGATTAAATTCTTTTGACTTCCACTATCAAGAATGAAATGTAGAGGCTTGCCTTTCACCCACAATTTAAAGTGAAACAATCTTTCCTTGTCATCTGGCCTTTCCTCACGGGTCTGTGATGAAGCAACGATGGTATCGGGCTCAACATCTACAATCTCTTCTTCGTCCTCTTCGACTGTATGAGGCAGAGTAGTAGATGTCGAGTATTGTGACTCAGAAAGCAGGGACTTGATGGCTTGACATTCTTCTTTGGAGTGAGTTCCAGTTTTGTGGTAATCACACCATTTTCTAGTCTTCCCGTTCTGGTATTTCTTATCTTGGAACTCCTTTTGCTTCCAATTTTGGCCTCGTGTTTGACATTTTTTATTACTTTTCCATTTCGAAGGCTGACTCTTCGTATTCTTTCGTCCATGCTTCTGCTCAATCTTCACCACGAACTTGTATGCCTCATTGAGGGTTTCCAAATTGAAAAGTTTCATTTCCCCCCGTATGTACCATTGTAGTCCACCACGATATTTGAGTCTTATGTTTCTCACTTTCTTAGATGCCCAATCTTGCAGACAGAGAATGAAAAATGTCAGTGTAATCTTGAACAGACTCTTCTTTATCGTGGCGAAGTTGTTGCCACTGTATGTACAGATCATCATATTCTCCAATGGGATAGTATTCTTCTTTTACAGCTTCCATGAAATCATCCCAAGTAGGTTTCACTTCAAGGCCAATGTCATCCGTACTGAACCTCTTGTATACTTCCCACCAATTTTTGACGGGCAATGATGCTTTTAAAATAGCAAAAGTGATCTTCTCTCTATCGGTGAATTTATTTACAAAAAAATAGGAAGACAATTGATCCAACCAATTTTCTACTGCATCAACATTGATTTTGCCTTCAAATGTAGGGATATCAAAATTTACCTTAACCTTGAAGGGTGTTGGGGCACTGAAAGGACGTTTCATAGATGAGAAGCCAGAATTTTTCATTGGGATTTGTTGGAGAATTTGGGCAAAATGTTGCAGTGTCTGCGCTTACTGCCGCTAGAGGGCTTCATTCACCATTTTCTTGAAGGGATCGGATGTCTCGGTGTCGTCCGCCATTTGAGATCGTTTGGAGCGAATAGGTAGATAGTTTGTTAGCTTTATTGTTTTCCACCCAAGCTTCATGTAGCCTAACCTCGTCCTCGGGATCATACACTCTCCAGACAAACTGCTCTGATACCACTGATCCAAAACTCAAAAGTTTTGGTTGAAAGATATTTCAAGAACACGAAAATAACACAATAACAATGATTTCTCTGAGAAGAGATGTTTTATTATTCATAAGATTGCAAGTACAAACATATGCTGATATCTGGGAAGAGATGTTTGATTTTTTTCTCGGGTTACATCTGCATTTATACATACTTTGAAGGCAGGGGAAGAATGTGGAAGGTCATCAATCTCGATGGAGATAAAGTGGTTCTATTTCCACGATTTACAACAATACAAAAATCGAGAAATTATTATTTTTACAAACTATTTTTAGATAGCACTATTAAAATTAAAATTAAAATTTAGGGCACTTCCATTGGGTTTTCGGGGGTCAAAACTCATCGAGCATAGCTCCATGCCATTTTATTGCGTTCTCGTTCTTAGCTTTCCAACGGTTCAAATGCAGAGTCAATCGGAGCTATGGTGCAAAAGTTATGGCTCCCGAAAGTTCCGCCACCAATAGGGGTAGGACCGTCGTCTGAATTGTCGTTTGAAGTGTTGTCCGGATCATAATGAGTACTTGTCTTGTTCTAGCATTCCCTGATTTCTCTCAGCCTTTTGTTTTGGAGTGTGATGCTTTAGGTGATGGGATTGTGGCAGTACTTATGAAGATTAGGCATCCCATTGCCTATGAGAGTTGGAAACTCCGTGATACTGAGAGGTTATATTCCATCTATGATAAGGAGATGCTTGCCATCATGTATGCGTTGGCAAAGTTCAAACAATACTTGGTAGGTGGAAGATTTGTGGTCAAAACAGATCATAACAGCGTGATTAACTTCTTGGAGCAAAAGGATCTGAATGAGAGACAACAAAAGTGGGTAAGCAAAATCCAAACATATGATTTTGATATTGAGTATGTGAAAGGGAAGAACATTGTTGCTGATGCACTTTCCGAAAAATCCACTATTTGTTCGTTAGCAGAGATTTCAGCTGATTGGAAGGCTCATCTTTTAGTTGAGTATTCCAAGAATACTTTTGCATGCGAATTGATGGATGGCAAGGTTCAGGATGACAGAGATAGGGTGGTGGATGATATCATCTACTACAAGGACACGGTCTACTTGGTCCCTGAATTGAAGTTGAAGAAAAAGATTTTGAGAGCCATTCATGATACACCACTCGTAGGACATCCAAGGTACTTCAAAACCTACAAGCAAGTTAGAGAGATTCTCTTGGAACGGTCTGAAGGATGATGTCTTGCGACATGTACGTGAGTGTATGACTTGTCAGCAAAACAAGTCGGAGCACACTTTCCTAGCTGGTTTATTGCAGCCATTGACGATTCCTGAGCAGAAGTGGGAAAGCCTATACATGGATTTTATTATTGGTCTTCCTAGGGTACAGGGCAGAGATTGCATCTATGTGGTGGTTGACAGGTTGACCAAATATGCACACTTCTTTGCCATATCTTCTGAGCACAGAGCACTGTAGGTGGGAGAGCTATTTTTCAGGGAAGTATTCATGCTCCATGGATTACTGATAACTATTCTCAACGATCGGGACAATAGGTTTGTGTCTTTTGGCAGGAGCTGTTTAGGTTGGCTGGTACAGAGTTGACTCCGAGCACTAGTTACCACCTTCAGACGGATGGACAGATAGAGATTGTCAACAAATGGGTGGAAGGGTATTTGCGTAATTATGTTGCGGGACAACAAAAGGCTTGGATTAGGTGGTTGCACTTAGGAGAACATTGTTACAATACCACTTATCATATGTCGATTGGGATGACTCCTGTTAGAGTGTTGTATGGGTATGATGCTACATATTTTGTAGACCTAGCTTTTGGTAATACCAGGGCTCCTAAGGCTAAGGATTGGATTCAGGAGAGTCGGGGCATCTTTAAGTAACTTAAGGATAATCTTCAAAGTGCCCAGAATCAACATAAAATTTATGCAGATAGGCACAAAATTAAGAGAAGTTTCAAGGTGGGTGATTTAGTTTTTTGTAATGTCCCCTTTCCATATAAGTTTAGTAATTAATAAAATTACCTGAATAGTGATTTTAATCATTCAAAAATATAAGGCAATTTAATTAATTATTAAAATAAAACTATCTTGGATAATTATTCGAATTACCAAAAAAATGGAATTAACCATTTAAAAAATTAAGGCAATTTTAATAATTATTCTAAGGGTTTTATAATAAATAAATTACTTAAAAAATTATTTTTATCACTTCAATTATTAGAGCAATTTAATTAATTATTGAAGCAAGGACCTAATATAAAATAATTATTTAATTTGCCAAAAAGTAATTTTAATTACTAATTTATTAAGACAAGTTATTCAATTAATTTAAAAAGGCCTAAAATGAAATAATAAGGGATGTCCTTTTAAAGTTTTGGAAGGGAGCGTTATCTAAAAGAAAAGAGGATATAAAAAGAAGGTAAGCTATCATTTGATATGCATTGAATAGATGATATTGATGTGGATTGATCAAGTATGTCAAGCTTGGTTAATTTGGGCATAGTTTCTTGAGAAATGTTACCCTTCAAGGACTATGATGTGTTAATTCTCTAAACGGTGTTTGGGAACACTACCTACTTTTGAAAATTTGAGTGAACCTAGGGTTTGAAGAGGAAAATTCTGGAAACTAGGGTTTTCAGAATTTTAGAGCAAGTTTTGGTGGCCTTCTTGTAGAAAGAAAATTCTGAAATTATTTTTATTTGATAGTCACTAATTTTGTGGTCAATTTGAGCTCTTATTTGCATCATAATTCCAAGTATTGAGGGAGTTATGAATTTTTGAAGGTTCACCTTGTTTGTAGAAAATGATAATTGTTGTGAGCAGCGAATTGTTTGGAAAAGGGCAACGAAATTGCGGGTCTTTGGAAGGTGGACAAATTGTTTGGGAAAGTTGGTGAATTACCTTGAGAGGCTGATTTGTAGGGTTTTATCTTGGGCAAATTACTTGGAGGTCTTAGGGACTCTTTTGGAGGGTCTTGTATTGAGGAAACCCTCTTCTAAGGTTTGAGGTATTTTATACAAATTTTATATGGGTGGGCGAATCATCTTGGTACCATTTTGAGGCCATTGAGTGGTCCATTTGATGCCTAGGTTATGATAATAATTTAGAAAATTATTATTATATTATTTTGATTTTTCGATCAACTTTGCATGTTGAATATGGGTGATTTGAGCGCTGATTGCAAGGTGAATAATTTTGAATTATTCTTATTATTTTTCCTAAGTGGAGCATTTCACCTAAGGAGAGTTTTTGGAGTTTTTTGGGCTTTAACCTTGAAAGGAACAATCATATATTTTTTGATTTATACTTTGGAATTTATTGCATTAATTTTCCAACATTGGTGACTTGTTTTGGGAGACTTGGAAGCTTGTTAAAGGGCAAGTTGAGGTTTTCAGCATTCTGATTTTATTTTTTATACTTCAAGTGTGGCGACTTTATTTGGAAGTGTTTGCAAGGTGTTTGTGAAGCATATATCAATTGGCTGCAAGTTCAAATTAACTGTATTGGAAGGGACAACAAAAGAGGTATTTTATTTACTGCATTTGTGAATTAAGTGGTTGCTGATTTTAATTTCAGAATTCAGTATTATTTTCAGATTTGTTTGGGTTTCGTGGAAAACCCCTATTGTGGTCTTTGGTCCCAAATTGGGGGCATTACA
Source organism: Torreya grandis (assembly GCA_037957365.1). Classification (NCBI taxonomy): domain Eukaryota; kingdom Viridiplantae; phylum Streptophyta; class Pinopsida; order Cupressales; family Taxaceae; genus Torreya; species Torreya grandis. Next base: position 391,903 of record JARHVA010004778.1, read on the forward strand.
TTTTCTTGCGCCTTAAGCGTTACAGGATGTCTTCATTGAAGAAAAGTGTTGCAACGAAGTTGAAGCCTTGCTTTTATGGCCCTTAAAGGATTGCACGGAGGTTTGGTTAAGTAGCGTATGAATTGGAGTTGCCATAAAATAGTAGAATACATAACGTGTTTCATGTCTCTTATCTCAAAAAAGCACTTGGGCAGCACATCATGTCATCACCTGAGCTTCCACCATTGGATGAGGAGGGTAGATTGGTATTAATTCTTGACGCTATTCTGGATACTCGGGAGAGGAGGTTAAGGAGCAGAGTAATTAAGGAGTATCTCATCAAATGGAGGGACTTGCCTATTGAGGATGCCACTTGGGAAGGTGAACAAATTTTACAGCATCTTAATCTTCGATTACTTGACAAGCAATTTCGAGAAGGGAGGATTGTAATATCCCCTTCTGAGGAGTAGTCAGAAGAGCCCGTTTAGCCTATATTATTTCCGTAGGTTAATTTCGGGATATCAGGGAATAAATTAAATTAATTAATTTAAAGTTGTCTAATAAAGTACAATTTTACGGATAGATTTATTTTAATTAATTTAATAAAATAACTTAAGTGACTTTTAAAAGGAAATATTAAAAAGGTACGTTATTAATGAGCTTAATGAAATATTATAAAATAGTGAAATAAAAAAGGGCCCTTCGGAAAAGTTCTTTGAGGGATGATATAAAAGTGAAAAAGAAAGCTCATTTGGGGATGCTTGGTTATTTTCTCATTTTCTAAAATTTGGAGAGCTTCATGTGGAGCAGAAACCCTAGGATGAAATCCCTATGCGTAATCAGTTTCGGTAGTGAAACCATCTACCCTAGCTGGTTAATGGTGGAGCCACTTAGGTTTCACATTTGGATTCAGTGATTAAATAAATTTAAAGTCTTACAGGGAAGAAATTTATTGAATATTTTTTCAAGGCAAATATTTACAATTGAGGGTGCTATGTGTGCAAGTGAAATTATAGACATTATTTTATTGTTGTGTGCACTGTGGAGCTGGAACAAATAGAATATTATTTATTTAAAGTGCTGGTACACCCAGCCGTACTTCACTTATTTCCTATAGAAGGGCCGTACCATCTACAAGCTGGTTGTACATGTTTTGGCTCATATTATAAGTGAAGTGATTGATCGAGGAGTGACATGGGAGGTAAAGGAAGGTCAACACCACATTTAGGAGCAAAGGGGGAGTCAATGCAGCTGGAGATAAAGTCAAGGAAGGTTCCGTCACATCTTTTGGGTGCTGTACAGTTTATGGAGACAACGATACCTCCTTGAGGGGGAATAAAAGAACATGGTTTGGGTTTATTTATGTGTCCAAGTCAACATTGTTTGTAATGGATATTATTTAATATGCTGGTATTAATTTTTGAGTTTATATTTTGTCATCAACAATGAATTTAAATTTGTATGTGTTTCCTATTGGTGAAGCAAAGTGTCAACTGTTTGTCTTTGTGCCTCTTATTTATTATGCCAAAAACATCATGATGAATATTTTGTAAATTGAAATAAAAAAACTTAATGCTCTCGAAACGAAACAAATGAGAAACAAGTTTAGTGAGGTTGCAAGTAACTGTTTGACGAAATGTCTATGCATATGAAGTGGGAATTTTGAAATTTTGTTTTGTCAAGGAATTTAGGTAAGGATACTACATAGGTGACTAAGGCTTCATTGATCCATTGGGTAAAAAGGAAGACACGACATCCTTAGAAGAGTCCGTTTAGCCTATATTATTCTCGTAGGCTAATTTCGGGATATCAGGGAATAAATTAAATTAATTAATTTAAAGTTGTCTAATAAAGTATAGTTTTACGGATAGATTTATTTTAATTAATTTAATAAAATAACTTAAGTGACTTTTAAAAGGAAATATTAAAAAGTTACGTTATCAATGAGCTTAATGAAATATTTTAAAATGGTGAATTTAAAAAGGGCCCTTCGGAAAAGTTCTTTGAGGGATGATATAAAAGTGAAAAAGAAAGCTCATTTGGGGATGCTTGGTTATTTTCCCATTTTCTAAAATTTGGAAAGCTTCATGTGGAGCAGAAACCCTAGGATGAAATCCCTATACGTAATCAGTTTCGGTAGTGAAACCATCTACCCTAGCTGGTTAATGGTGGAACCACTTAGGTTTCACATTTGGATTCATGGATTAAATAAATTTAAAGTCTTACAGGGAAGAAATTTATTGAATATTTTTTCAAGGCAAATATTTACAGTTGAGGTTGCTGTGTGTGCAAGTGACATTATAGACATTATTTTATTGTTGTGTAAGCACTATGGAGCTGGAACAAATAGAATATTATTTATTTGAAGTGCTGGTGTACCCAGCCATACTTCACTTATTTCCTATAGAAGGGCCGTACTATTTACAAGCTGGTTGCACACGTTTTGGCTCATATTATAAGTGAAGTGATTGATCGGGGAGTGACGTGGGAGGTAAAGGAAGGTCAACACCACATTTAGGAGCAAAGGGGGTGTCAACGCAGCTGGAGATAGAGTCAAGGAAGGTTCTGTCACATCTTTTGGGTGTTGTACAGTTTATGGAGATAGCCGTACCTCCTTGAGGGGGAATAAAAGAACATGGTTTGGGTTTATTTCTGTGTCCAGGTCAACATTGTTTGTAATGGATATGATTTAATATGCTGGTATTAATTTCTGAGTTTATATTTTGTCATCAACAATGAATTTAAATTTGTATGTGTTTCCTATTGGTGAAGCAAAGTGTCAATTGTTTGTCCTTGTGCCTCTTATTTATTATGCCAAAAATATCATGATGAATATTTTGTAAATTGAAATAAAAACAATTAAATGCTCTCGAAACAAAACAAATCATAAACAAGTTCAGTGAGGCTGTAAGTAAACTGTTTGACGAAATGTCTTTGCATATGAAGTGGGAATTTTGAAATTTTTTTGTCAAGGAATTTAGCTAAGGATACGACATAGGTGACCGAGGCTTCATTGATCCATTGGGTAAAAAGGAACACACGACATGGGGCTGAGCCCAACAAGGTGAAGATGAAGTGGGAAGTGAATTGTTTCGTTTACCATCTGCCTGTGAAGAAGGTTTGTTTTGTTTAATCCTTGCAATGCTTAGAAGCATTTGAACATGTAGGAGTTAAACCTGACAGGTCAAACGCTGGGTTTCAAGGCATGCTATGGTTGCTTAGTTGTTTGTAGTGTCAAACTTGATTCCTTGAAAAATAGCAGAATGGCACCCCATGTTTGATTACTTATGAAATATGCATAAATGGGAAAATGCCAAACTGCCAAAAAATTATAGAGATTGAAAAGAAAAATCATGTGACACGCGTCCATACAAACGATATATATATATATATATATATATATATATATATATATATATATATATGGAATGTTACAAAATGGGCTTACATGTACATTTGCTTTGTAATTAGATATTATAAGGATGCTACAAAAATTGCAAGAATAAGTATGGTCACCATAGTTCAAAAACTCGTACTTGAAGATTCCCTGGCAACCCAAAATTTTGACTCGTACTCGGGACTCAAGAGTTTCTTGGAAATTACTTGGCAAGTTTATCGCTACTTTAAAAACCTACAAATTCATAAAATAAACTTAAATAAAATGTAAAACATTGGTAAATGACAACAGAAATGGTGTAGAGAATGCATAAGTATATTTTCTATTAATTTTTGACCCAAAGAGAGTACAAAGTACAAACTACAATGCTCATAGAGTCATAGACTTAGTGACTAATATGAAATATGAAATATACATATCTTCTCCAGTGCCTAATATAAGTTTGTTGTGTCTGTCTCGTGGAAGTGTAAGGTAAAGATTCCCCCTTTATAACATCATCCGCAAAGATATCATTTGCATCGTCACCAACCCCATTTGATGCCTTTGCTGCCCTTGATGCTATTGCTTTTGTGTCCCTCTCTAAATCGTTGATCTCCTCCATAGCAAACATGGGTTCTACATCATCAAAAATTCAGTTCACATATGGATTGATATCATCCAAGGCAATTTCTTCATAACTTTATACCCCCTTCACTTGTCTCACGTGAAGACGAAGATTGTATCGCAAAAAAACGTCATTGAGGCATTGTGTTGTCAACTTGTTGCGCATCTTTGTGTGAACAACTTCAAACATGCTTCAATTATGTTCACACTTAGAAGAGCTACATGGTTGGCATGAAATGTGGATAGCTAGCCTTTGAAGATTTGGTGTTTTCACACCATAATCTTCCCTCCACACATTTGCAAATAGGACATTTATAATTTTGTAAGTCAATTAGGCTTGAATAAATGAAAAAAGTCTAGTAGTATTATCTATGAGTAACGAGACCAAAAATTAAAACAAATGATTCAAGTTGTTTTCATCTGGCTAAGAGGTGTTTCTTCTTTTAACACAGAGTTGAATAAAAGAGTCTCCCCATTGCATTCTTGTAAATCTGCAGCATCTCAATAACTGCGTCTTTAGTTTCATCATCGGGGATCATCCTCTCTATGAATGTATTGAGGCCATTCATAACCTCCTCATCAGCCTTAAATGAATTGGAATAAAAAAACTTAGGGTTTAAGTAGTAGGTCACTGCATGAATATGTTGGTGGACCATCTTGTTCCATCTTTGATCAATTATGCACCAAATAGGTTCATATTTTTTTTGATTTTTTCCATAATATTTTGCTATGGCCTCCCTGCTAGGTCCATGGCCTCATACAAGTCCATGGCCTTATACAAATAACACATTGGGCTTCTGTCCCTATCCACCAACTGTAGAAGTCGAAACAAAGGGTTTGACACCTAAACAAAACGATGCACAAATTTAAAATTGAAATTAATATTTTTTTTAATAACAAATAGTTTATTAAAAAATAAAAAAATAAGTTTATGGTTACCTTAAGGATTTCCTCCATGCGTTTCACAAATATATCATCAAAAATGGTATTCATGACCCTTTCCCCTTTGACCTTCCTAGCATAGGAAGACTCTAACAACCAGTGATTCACAAACATCTGCTTTACGGATGTTAGTGAGAATGCAATGCTGTACAATTTGAAGAAGTTTGTGGTGAATCGTGTCTTCGGATTACACAAGCTCTTTTCCCTTGGTGTGCTCTCTCATCTAGTTTAACACCCAAGTTTGATTGTAGATGAGCTTTGTGATATTTCTTGCCTTTTCAACCACATTTTTCACTTATGAGATTTTTTCTATGTTCTCGGGTAGGAGATTAATACAATGCATTGCACAAGGGGTCCAAAAAAAGTGGAGTGTCTCTTTTCAAGAAGTCTCCCTGCTACTACATATGCTGTCGCATTTGTCACAACTTGGATGACATTCTCCACACCCACTTACATCACCACCTTATTCAACCTATCACATAATGTGTTTGTATTTTTTGTTTGGTGGAAGGCATCAATTGACTTAAAAAAGACCAATTGCCTCGTTAAAGCCAATAACAAGTTAATCAATGTATGGTTTTTTTCATCCATCCACCCATTAGATAAAATATTGCAACATCTTTTTTGCCATACTTTTTTTTGGCTCTTCTATAATAGCTTCTATATGTTTGATGAAATCCTCCAACAACGGGCCACTCAAATCATGAGTAGGAGCTTTGAACTCTTTTCCAACAATGATCAATGCAGTGACCAAATTCTCCCAAAATGGGCTTTTCACCACATTGAATGGAATGTTGGAGTACCGAAAGGTTGTCATAGCTATCCTTGCTTCATTGTGTACTCCCTGGTTTCAAGCGGTACCTTCGAGTGAAGGTTGTGCCTTAAGACTATTTTGAGGAACAAAAAAAATATTTTTTAGTAGATGAGCCCCATCCTTGTGCCCGACCCCTTGGAGTTGGGGCAATATAAGAGGCCTCAATGTCATCATCATCTCTCGCTGCCTTTTTATAGAGGTGCAAGTGCACCAATTTTCTTCTTTTCCTTTTTTCTTCCGCATAAGCCACAAGGTAAACAACCATCTCTCTTTAGCCCTTAAGTGGTGCTTTACACACTACCATATCATTCCTTGGTAGTTGTGCACTGTGGTATTTGAGGTGATAGATGCCTCCACTCATCTACATCCCACGATAATTGCATATAACACAATCGCCCTCTACCACTGGTTCACCATGCTTCCAATAAGAGTCAAGGGATGTGGGCTTACAACGAGCAGTTGAATCGGATGCCAATACATTCTTAATCAACAAGCTTAAACCCTATAAAACAAAAAACAAGTTTTAGAATCGAACCATAGTTGCTAAGCAAAGGAAGAAGTAGAAGATGAAGTAGATATCACATTAGAAAGGTATAGTCTTATTGAGGAGTATTTGAAACTTCAAAGATATTAGATCACATACATTTTTATTGAAGAATTTAGATCATGGAATAAGACTTGAGTGACAAAAATGTAATATACATTGTAAACACTAAATTGTATTTCATTTTCACATTGGATTTCTTTCATTTTCATGTATTCCTAAAACAAAATAATGAAAATGAATACCTGTAAACTGTAGGCTATATGCAGTCCTTAAGGTTTAAAAACCCTAAAATTGTACCACAGTCAATCATGACTCCTGAGTTATAATTTGAAATCCTTAACTCCACTATCACAACAATTGTATTCGCGGAGGAAAATTGCAGAAAACTTAGCATTGTTTTTTTAGAATGAAATCGATTTTTTTTCATTTTGGGCTTTCTATTGTTTCACTCATAGTTCAACTACTTGTCGAGTGCTTCTTGTTTTTTGGACCAGGCGAGTTTTCATTACTTAAACTTACGAGTTTGATTGGGCGCGTTTTGGTGAGTTTCAATGCAGAACTTGTGGCGAGTGCTCAGTGAGTCCAAGCCTATAGCTCACTATATGCGGTTTGGACATTGTATTTAATTCTTTTTAAGCCCACACACCCACACATTTTCATCACACAACATTTGAGCATTTTTTGAGTGAATTGAAGGGAGTTTATAGTAGATTTGTCAAGCACAATAAGTTGATTCAATGACTCTTCAATGACCTATTTTTTTGTGCAATGCAACCTTCGGCTTTGCACAAGAAAGGTGGAGGACACATCACACGAGTCTATTGATTTGGATGAGATTGATCCCTACAATGTGAAATATCTCTTTTCGGACAAAATAAAAAATAAATTCTCTTAGAAGAAACCATATTTCCTTTAGAAGAAATAGATTTAAAATCCTCTAAATTTGTTCGTTAATCTCATAGAATATTAGCTGGGCCACAAGATATATGTCTTTCACCAATATAATAAATAATCAAATGAATAGAACAATACATGCAATAGGATTTTCAACCACATACAAGTGCCCTTCTTTATTTCAGCTAATTGCATATGTAAAAACCCTTATAAAAATACTTATGGAAAGTGCCCCACAGCGAATTACAATTAACTGGATCAAACCCTTATGAAATTATACAAATATCAATGATTACAAATAATAAATTCCACTTTTTGTCCTTATTTGCTATGCTAGAATGATTATGCTGTACGACTGACCTACAAGTTTGATGTATGGTAGTTGGATGTAAACCCTCACGCCAAGCTGGTTATGCGGCGCCTTGGTAGAATATTTCTGTAAAATTGATATTTCCTAACACTGGTAGCACAGTTGTAATCTCTGGATGAAATTATCAAATGGGTATGAAGGGTTTCGTCTTCGTATCGATAAATCTGAGGGTTTTCATCATCTGAATAATTGCAAAAGCTACAATTTTTTCCTTTAGAAAAAAGGGTTTTGGTTTTGTTCGGGTGATTTTAATAATCCTTTCTTCATTGCTCCACTTGTCCTTTTATAAATTCATTTTCCATTCCAACCCTAACCCTAAAGTAATTAGAATAACTTTTTAATTTAATATTCACATTTTTCAAATTAATGAATATTAATTACTTTTTGGCCATGTCTCCAATAATTACTTTTGGCCCATTCAATAATAAATAATTGTCATTTTCTAAAGTTGTGACTTAAAGTACCTTTTTGGAAAACTTAATAAATTATTAATAGATTATTCCCCTTTATTAATTTCTCCTTAGCCTATGGGAAATAAAAATAAGTTTTGAGTCATCGATTTAATTAATTTTAAAAAAGGGGACATTATAGTCCACCATTTTCAAAATTGCTTGGCCTCAAGCAATGTCTGAACCGTCCCAACAAATACCAGGATCCCATATTATTCTTTTTGATTCCCGTCCAAATGTTTTGCTTGTTGATTGTCAATTCCTTGTAAAACTTTCTCAGTTGTGCCCAAATTTGTATTTGCAACTTCTAGTTTTCTTGGAAACTTTTTTCATGACGAATGACCTTTCAATTCCGCTTCCGCTGCACTACTCTGATTTGATCTTCATACAAATCGTTGTTTGCATTAAGAGTTAATGTTTTTGAAGTCTTGGCTATTTCATCAATTGCCTCTATGCATGTCATTTCAGCCTCATGACATTCGTTGATTGTGATAATATTTGTGTGACTTGAATCTGTAGCATAAAATAAGAAATAAATTCCCTTAGAAGAAATCAGATTTCCCTTAGAAGAAATAATTCAAAACCCTCTGAATCTGTTTGTCAATCTCATAGAATATTCGCTGGGGCACAAGATATATGTATTTCACCAATATAATAAATAATCAAATGAATAGAACAATTTATGCAATAGGATTTTCAACCACATACAAGTGCACTTCTCTGTTTCAGTTAATTACATACGATAAAACCCTTATAAAAATATTTATGGAAAGTGCCCCATAGTTAATTACAATTAACTGGATCAAACCCTTCTGAAATTACACAAATATCAATGATTACAACTAATAAATACCACTTTTTGTCCTTATTTGTGGAAAGTTCCCCACAGTTGATTACAATTAATTGGATCAAACCCTTCTAAAATTACACATATCAATGATTACAAATAATAAATACCACTTTTTGTCCTTATTTGCTACATTGGAATGATTAAGTTGTACGGCTGGCCTGCAAGTGTGATGTATGGCCGCTGAATGTAAACCCTCACACCAAAACTGGGTATGTGGTGCCCTGGTAGAATATTCCTCTAAAGTTGATATTTTTTGAAACTAGTAGCACAGTTTTAATCCCTGGATGGAATTACCAAATGGGTATGAAGCGTTTTGTCCTCGTACCTATAAATCTAAGGGTTTTTGTCCTCTAAATAACTGTAGAAACTGCAAGCTTTTCCTTTGAAAAAAAGGGTTTTGATTTTGTTTGGGTGATTTCAATAATTTTGTCTTCATTGCCCCCCTTGTCTTTTTATAAATTCATTTTCCACTCTAACCCTAACCCTAAAGTAATTAGAATTACTTTTTAATTTAATATTCACCTTTTTCCAATTAATGAATATTAATTATTTTTTGGCCATATCTCCAATAATTAGTTTTGGCTCCAATCAATAATAATAAATTGTCCTTTTCCAAAGTTATAACGCAAAGTATCTTTTTGGACAACTTAATAAATTATTAATAGATTATTCCCTTTTATTAATTTCCCTTTAGTTGACGGGAAATAAAAATAAGCTTTGGGTTATCGATTTAATTAATTCAAAAAAAGGGGACATTACACAGTGACTAGGTAGCGCAAGATGAGTAGACGCTGTTGTTTATAGAGGACAAGATTATTGATTTCTAGAGGCAAGCAATGGAGGCTGTAGGTAGTGGTACAACAAAAGCAAGAGAGATTGGATTGGATGACATCCTTGTAGATGATGTTGAACATGAGGCAGAGAAGTCATTGCTGTTTAATACCAGGGTGGAGCTGCAAGTGTAGCCTTCTAGGGGGAGTGAGGAGCTGCAATAGAGTGCGAGGGCTGGACCCTCTCAGTCTCCCCAAATTTTCACTAAAATGAGGAAAAGAAAATTTTAAATTCTTGTAATTTTTAACTTGCACAGATATGCAATTTATAATGATGATTTTCAATGACAATTATCATAAATTCATAAGTTATAACAATTATCAACTAGTTGTATTCATATGATGATGCAATTTCGTACTCTATTTGTATTCAAATTTAATAGAAAACACTTCAACATTTTACAGGCTCGTTTGATATATTTTGTAACTGTATTTTGTATAATTTATGTTTTTAAAAGAAATTTAAGTATTTTTTTTAAGTTGCCAAGTTTTGTTGAGGCGGATTTTTTTTGGTTTGCCGAGTCTGAGTGCGCAATCTTTGGTTTCACTAGCTGTCGAGTAATCATAGATATTACTTGGCAAAAATAGCCAATTAATTGCCATTAAACTTCTCGCAATTTTCCTCTCGATTTCTTTTTTTTTCTTCAACTTGTGATTAATTGCCTATTTTTAGTGATTTTTAAATCTATGATGATTACATTTCAAGATTATCTCGTTTCATTGTAAGAAGAATATTGGCAGCATCATCCACAACAATCACTTCCTTTGCAACCACATACTTGTCCATCAATGATTCCCAGTGTTTGGTATGCTTAGCACTTGAGAGGTCACTAAGAAGGACAAAGCTCATCTCTTCTGTAAAGGTGTGTGTCATCGTGTTCCTTGATCAACTGATTAGCAATCTTGGGGTGAATTGCTAGATTTTTCATCAATATGCTAATGACCAGGGGGTTGGCCTTTATGTTCTTCTATCCAAGTGTGCTTGTCAGTAGTCCCTCGGGGCTATTTCCATTTCCCTGAGCCATAAGAGGCTTGCACCCATGGAATTATGGGATGCTTTTTCAAAGGCAACCCGAGTTTAGAAGGATTAGTCGAAGCCATGAATGAACACAACGAAGAGCTCCAATAGAAGAAATAGGCTAAGGGGCTTCCTCTTCTTGACCATTGCCAAACCCATTGGTAAAGCCAGTTAGGCGGGTGTCGTGGAGCTGCCTTCCCATCCTACTTCAAGTCGATTGGCTTAGGGCATTTTGCATGAGGAAGGGGGGGTTTTGGCTGAGAAATCTTTTGCTGCGGTGGTTGGGAGCCCCTTGCCTAACACCATAAAAGACAGTGCCTCCGATGTTGTGGTTGCTTGTTCCCTTGTTCCAATGAGACCTATTATTGGGAAAGACGCGAACAAGGATGTGCTTGTTTTTGATAAGGCAACAATGTTTGTTGAGGTGGACAAATCTGCTGGTGTTTCATTGGAGGGTGGAGTTGCTTTTCTTCCAGCTCTTAACGATTCTGGTATTGTTTCAGAGGTGGGTGGAGTCATGTTGCAACCTGTAGTAAGCTCTTTGCGGCAAGGTCCTAGCGGTTCTCCCTTTGCGGTTGACCCTGAGTTTGGTGTAAAGAAGCGTTGGGTCGATCTTGGTTGCAAGAATGCGACTAATCCTTTTCATGACTGCACATATTTTTTTAAGTCTTAGATTCCTTCTAGTTATTCTGATGGTCTCCCCTCTCTTATCGATGCTTCTTTTCTCCCTGTTTTTTCCCCTCCTGCTTCATTCAAATTGGGAGACGTCCCTGTCTTGTTCTCCATGGATACCCCTGATCTGCTTGTCCCTGAGGAGTCCTTTCAAGAGATGGAGAATGAGGTTTGATGTAGATCCCTATTTGGGAAGTTTGTGGGCACCTTCCTTTTGACTTCTGAGCTTTCCTCTTGGGCTTCCAAGGCTTGGAGCAGCATTGCATCTCTCTCTGTTTTACGCTATTTGGATCGGGCTTCTTCATGGTGGTGTTTCAGAGCCCTTCTGACAAAGATTTTGTTTAGGACAATGGGCCTTGGTTCTTCAAGAACTATGGGTTTTTTTTGCTCCTAGACCCCCTTTTTGACTCACTCAAGATATAAATCTTGGCTGCCCCAATGTGGATCGGATTGTTCAATTTACCACATGTTTTAAGAAAGGAGAACATCAAAAAGTTGGTGAACAGAGTGGGATCCTTTGTGAAAGTGGATGACACCTCTTGGAGTCTCAAATTTCTCAGAGTTTGTGCTATTATGGATCTCTCTAAACCTTTCTTCCACTCGGTGAACCTTCTTTCCTTGCACGAAAACTGGGCTCAATTCTTCAACTATGAAGGTCTTCCTTTTCATTGCTTTCATTGTAATCTTCACGGACATCGGATTGTTGGGTGTCCTAGGTCATGTGGGATCTCTCCTACTCACGGACAAGAGGGTTGGAAAAAGAAGGGTCTCTAGTTCAGGACTTCAGGTGGCGTAATCATAATAAGTTATTTCATCCTCCCCTCGCTGTGGTTGCTTAGGATGGGGTGGCTTTGTTGGAGGTTGCTCCCAAGGTTGTGTTGACCCCTGCTCTCTCTTCAAACCCTACTCATTTAGTTGAGGAAGCTTCCTCTCCTCCTAGGCCTTTGTTCTCGAAAAAACCTGTTGATGTGGGAGCTACTTCCAAAAAGAAAGGTCGTAGGTCTAAGGAGTTTTTGAGAGCAAAAGCAGAGACTTTGGTGAGTAATGGTTCACAATGGACAATGGAGGATCTTCTCTCTCGTCGATGAAGAAGATTGGTTACATCTTATGGCTAATTCTTTTGGATTTCTTTGGCGTAATTTCATATATCATCCTGGTTGTCTTTCCATTGTGCCTTGGATGATTTCATAGGGGAAATGGAACATATGGAACAGAGTTGGAAGAATTTGTTGGTTGCTTGGGATGGCACCCTTGGAGGGCAGAAAGTTTAATTCCTTGTTCCTTGTGTTTCGTGTTTGTTAGCTGTTTTTTGGCGTTTGGTTTGCATTTTTATTTTTGTGACTTGGCTGTGAAGTAGCTGATTTTTGTTTTGGTTGATCTTGGTTGTAGACTTTATATCTGTATTTGGCATTGTGGGCCTTGTCTGCTGTCTCGTTGTAAAATGGTAGTCACTTTAAAAAAAAAAATCCCCTTTACTAATAATAATAATAAAAAGAAATAGGCTCAGCACATAAGTGTGATATTGGGTCCATTAGGTAGATTAAACTCAATTTATAGAGCAATGGAATTGGCTAGTAGGATGACATTGGTGAAAGGTGTAATTAACAGGTGCCCAATTCAGCAAACGATACAATAACTTTTCACATGAGCGAAGAAGCCAACCATCTATGAAATAAATGAGGCAATTGATTATGCCAAGAGATTACATGATAGTCAAAGCCTTGTTATTGAGTTTACAATCCAAAAACGGAAAGGAAGGAATGTTGTAAGCATATTGAGTTCGATGAGACTAGGACTACGTTAGAAAAAATTGTAAATAGCTTCAGGTTTTGTGACATCTAGTAAACTCACAACAAATTCATACTTGGTTAGGAGTTTGCTTGGATAATCGCCTCATCACAGATTAAATATTTGCATTAATGAGGATTGACATGTGAAAAAGCCGAAAGGTGATGACATGAGCAACATGACTTGGCTTTCATTGAGTATAGCTTTAAATGCTTGTAATCGTTAGGACAAAAATACTTAACAGGTGTTGTTCAGTGTCATTCCTTTGCCCATATGCTTAGGTGGCAGCAATCATAGACTCGCAAGGATGAAGATAGAAAGCTCATGGATAAGGGCAATGAGGTTTTTTTGGCCTTATCCTATATAACGAAAACATCACAGGACTGCAAGCCTGAAAAAGGAGAGAGAAGATGTTATATTAGCCAATCACCTTTAAGTTCACACCTCTAAGGAGCCCAAACCCGAAGAGATGATAATGGAAGGTGACATGCATCCATATGTCACCTAGTTGCCCATAAGGTATTCAATGAAAGAATCACAAGGATGAAAGGGTGAAGGGTTCCAAATAGAAAAGGGGGACTATGCAATCAATTGCTCTTAACAAGGCATTGAAGAATGGGTCAAGCCCGTAAAGGTGAAACGATAAGAAAACTCTAATTTGTCAAATCTAGTTTGGCTGGCCCTATTGGGTTATAGGGAATGGTGGTATGCCATGTAGCACAATTAGTCGAGATAAAATTGACAACCATCAGGATCGTGCTCCTAGTATAATTTTAGATTCAAAGTATGTGCTCCTTTGAATGCAATAAATAGGTTGCGTCTTAATTCTTTATGGTGGTATAAAATAAAGTTGATGGGTATGGAGGACAGATTAATAATGCAGAAATCAGGGAAAATAAATGCTTAAGCTTAAAGGAATGAATTGACCTCGGACGTTTGAGCGTTCTTTCAAGCCGAGCTGCATTAATCTGATGGCATTTGTCTCAAAACGTCCCCATGAAAGATTGAGTAATACCTGCCTGCATATTCTTACAATCCAATTGGCCACTGAAAGGAATGTGCTGATCTGCTGCTAGTTGTCATTAGCTTCTCTTGATTATATGCTAAGGGAACATGTTAAGAGGTGCATGAAGAAGATGAACATGTAGCTGCATAGGGGATGTTGAGTAATCTGTCCCACATAAAAATATTGTGATTGGTTGAATTGTGGAGAAATCATCATCTTCTGCCAGTTGTCTTGAGATCACACATTGGCACGAATATGCCATTTCAATTCAATAAGGATGCCGCTTCCAACCTTAAGCAAAGGAGCCTACTACTGTTCTATATATAAATGAAGCAGTCTTTCATCTACATCTTTTTACTTTCTTGGGAAGCATTCTTTATCTTTGTATGTTAGTATTTTGCTTTGGACTTCATAGGGGTATGTTTGCATAGGCCGAGTAGTGTGATTGTCAAGTTTAGTCATAAGAAGTGTTGCCATTGTGGAGCAATGCTCGTGGGAATCCAAAGTCTCGCTGGTATAGGAAAAGCTTTCATGTTGATGACTGATGTGTAATTGGTTGTTGATGACTGATGTGTAATTGGTAACATGGCATGAATGAAAAGATCCTCACTGTGCCTTCTGATTTGATATTGGATATTCTAAGTTGTACATTCAATTGTTTAAATTCTATTTTCATAATGAGAGCTTTATGATTTTTGAGTTGCATCTTAAATGAATAATGCAGAATTTGTGTAAAGACTGAATTATTCATGCATATTGGTTGCTTGATCTTTGACAACTTCATGTAGAGTGGGTTTCAGATTTAGCTTTGTGACTGACTTCATGAGCACGCCAAGCAGCTGACTTCATGCCCAATGGATAGCAAGATTGTTACCAATGTAATTAGATCAAATTTTATTATTACATCCTTTTGCCTAGCCTTGTGAGAGCCATGAACTTATTTGCCGATATTTTCTAAGTTCTCACTTACATAAGAGTTCCTACATTTTTTTTTAAAAACTCTTTAAAGAACCCTTCAGTTGTGAATCTTAATGCAACCAAATGGCACATGGATTGCAATATATTCACCAGTTGGGGTAGCTCTTTAATTTTCAATTAGGATATATTCTAGAGTTTGTTAGCAAATGCGTGCATAGTGACACTTAATTGGGTTTGCATACATAGAGAGTCTCGTTGGCAGTCCAGCTGAAACATACAAAGAGAGAGTAAATATGCACATAGAACCCCCATAGGGAAACCCTGCTTGGTCTTGCAGACTTAAAGAGAGGAAGGTGGACCCCCTTTTAGTTGTTGAACTTGGATTTTTGCCTTGCCAATAAGACACTATTAGAGTCGGGACCATTATCCTAAGCATTTTCTTCTCATCCCCTATCAAAAGGTTTGAGTTTCCAATTTTGAGCCTCCAACAGGGTAGTTGATGGTGGTTACCCGATTTGGTTCGGGTAGTTGTACATTCTTATGTGCTATATATATTTGTGAATGAATAATAAAGAGATCAATCACATTATTACAACACATGTTTATTTGTTGTCTAACCTATGCGATAACGATCACTTGTCTTCCGGTGTACTAGAAAAGAAAGTCTCACAAAAAGTATTAGTCCGACTTACTTTATAGGGAAGGTTAGAAGCAATCCGCTCGAGCCTAAATCAATACCACCGCTCTTACATATATAAGGCATAAACCTTAGAAAGAGACTGACAAAGAAGCATTTTGGCCGATAACTTACATGCTTCCACTACCCCTTTCTTTTGCTTCCAACTGCTTCTTCAAAAGCCTCTTTTCTTCGTGTAGCTTCAAAATTTGGCCTTTCATGGCATCATAGATTATGCACTATTCGCCCCTCAATTGTTGATTCATGGCATTATAGATTATGCACTTTTCGCCCCTCAATTGTTGAATTGCTCTATTATGTGTAGTCCTAGTAATGGTATTTATAGGTAGTTGCAGAACCGGTTTGCAACAACAGGGGATGGTGCTTCAGCAAGAGGTACTTCAACAATAGGGGCCCTTGGTTCTACTTTGGCAACAATCCTGTCTAGGGTTTCAAGTCCATCATGATTGATGCTTAATATTGATAAACCTATCCCTCAGGGTTTCCATTTCTTGCTCCTAGATTTTTTGTTGAGCCACAAATAGATCATTTGCTGCTTGATTTTGTGCTTCTACAACGTTTACTAGAGTACGCTTATGTGAGCTCCATGTTGCTTCTTCAAAAATATTGACCTCATGTTCACTCTTAGAATGCTCTGAAGACCAAGGACTAGGGTTTTCTTACTTTCTTATTCATGTAACTTTCTTATATGATGCTTTTGCAACTGCTTCTATAGCTTCTTGCTTCTACCGTAATTGTTGTGCAGATCCTTTTCAAGGGCAAGGGCTATAGGAAGCTTTTGTAGATGCCCCTGAAGTGGAGGCTACATGAGTTGTAGAGCATTGTCGCTTTTGCTGGTATGACCCTATTCGTTTAGTTGCAAACATTGGAGGGACAAAGGTATACCATGAAACCCTTGGTTGTGTCGTCTTTAGGGCCTTTACCCCCTGTTGACAATTCTTCCATAGGTCAGATTGTTTGTTGCCACTCGAAAAATTCACGTCTCTAGCCAAGGAAGAAAGACTACAAAGGAAAGAATACATAGGTTTTTTGTGGGGGCCTTGGCTACAACAGGGATTCCTTTGGACTTTTGTTCGAAGGAATGGTTCATCAAAGGAGTTTTCACATAGCTGCGGGAAGGTACATTACAAAAGCCCGGGTGCCCTCCAAAAAACTTGGGTTAAATGTTTGAAGGACTGTTTGGAAACCCCGAAGGGCATCTTCAAAATTGCCGAATGTCTCTGCAGGAAGCCTGAAGGGAACTTGCCCTTCGGAAGAGACATTACATAAGGCGGAAAAGGGTCCTTTACAAAATTTCCGAAGGGCACATACTCTTCGGGGGAGTCCAAGACAAAAAATCCGAAGGATGTATACCCTTTGGGAAAAGGCTTGATTTTACATAGCTTCGGAAAATTTCAAAGGACCGTTGCAAAATTCGGCAAAGGACAAAACAAGAAACCCGAAGGGCAGGGTGCCCTTCGGAAGGGTCATTTTCAAAAATCCCAAAGGGCACCTACCCTTTGGGAAGGTACACGTCAACTTCGAGAGAGTCGCTTGCAAAAAAACCAAAGGGCATGTGCCCTTCGGGAAGGTCCATCTGGGAAGTTTAAAGGCTTTTACAAAAAGCCCGAAGGGCACCTGCCCTTTGGGAAAGGACTAAGACAGGAAGCCCGAAGGGCTGTCTTTGGAAAGCAAGGAGACAAATCCTGCAGGGTTTTTGTCCACAGGAATTTAAAAAACCAAAAAACCCGAAGAAATATAAACAAAGGAAAGAAATAAAGAAGGAATCCTTCGGACAAAAGTCTGAAGGATTCCTTTGGAAAAGTCAGTCAACAGAAAAGCCCGTAAGGAGTCAAAAGAGAAGTCAACAAGAAAAATACGAAGGAAATGAAGAAATTAAAGGGACTCTGACATTCTTTCCGAAGGAAATAAAACCAAAGAACAAATCCGCAGACATAAAGCCAGTAAACAGGAATTCCAAGGGAAATAGAAGACTAAGGGAGATAAACAAAAAGTCCGCAGAAAACAAATGTCTACAGGAGAAGATAAAACTAAGGAACAAAAAATTCCGAAGGAAATCAAAGAATTAAACCAAAAGAGAAGTCAATGAAAAATATCCGAAGAAAATCCGACAACAAAGAAAATCCGCAAATAACAAAAGAATATTCGAAAGAATTAGGCTAAGGGGTTGAAACAGGTTAATAGACCAAATATAGACAAGGTAATCCAAAAATAGAAGTCCACAGAAAATAGACACGAACATACAGACTAAAATAGGAGAAAATACATGCGAACAAGGGCTATTTTTGGCGGATTGCTAAGTTTCAGTTGACCCACAGTTTGACTAGTCAAAGTCACGCTTCGCCAACATTCCAGCAGTCCGAGTAGAGCTCATCTATTGACTCTTTAATGTGGAATTCCATGCAAGCAAGGGTTAATTACGATTGACTGGTCAAGGCTTCAGTTGACTAGTTGTTGAAGTCAAGTTTATCTCCGAGATCAACTCAGCGCTTCAAATGTTCTAGTAGCTCATGAAGGGTTCCAAATTTGGAGGTGGGCGTACCATTTTTGCATGATAAAGAGTTTAACATCCCAAAATTAGCCACTGTCCATTTCAACGCCAAAGAGCTGGTCTCTATTTTTAGACATGGCTCTGCTGAACATGCACAAAGTCAAACGTATGATTCCGCCATTCAATTCTAGCGCCAAGGAGCTTTCATGCAAAAAGGAATAAGACAAAATAGACTTTTTGTAAAGGCTAAGTTGGACGGATTTAGTCTCTCCTATTTTCCAACGCCAATCTCTTGAGTTTTTATAAATTTCTATATTAATGGTTTTTCAACCTTGTAAAAATGCTCTCTTTTGACAAGAAAACTTTTTCCAAAGATTGTGTTGTAACTTTTTTCAAAATCAATAAGAGAATCATATTTTTTTTTTCAATTTTCAGGAGCTGATATATCGTACTTTTGTCATAGATTTGCCTAAGTGATAGATTTTCTTTCTTCCTTGACAAATTTGGATTCGTACCTAGTTACTAGCTGGTCGTTTATGCAGGTGACATTATGTTTGAATGTCTTTTGCTGAGTTTATAGTGAATATTAGTGGCTGTCCAATTTTCCATTTCCCTCAAACTTAGATCATTAGATTAAACTCTTTCGTAAAATACTTACGTGTATTGATCAATTGGAGTTGAAGTTCTGCCTCTTCTTTGTTTGAATTAATGTTTTTAGAAGCTTGATTTGAGTGGATCAAGCAAATTAGGTGTATCATTGCTTTAGCTAGGATTTTCTTTCAAGTTCTTTCTCCTCTTTTCTCCAGGGAGTTTGTAGCGTAGAAGTTGAGATCTTCATTGATACATCTTACAAGAACCAGCTTTCTCTGAAGGTTCTTCTCATCATTGAGGTACCCACCTTCGTGATAAGATCCCATTGTTTTAAATGAAACAATGATTAGCCATTTTAGCACGTCTTCGATCAGGGTGCAACTCCAGGGTGACAACAGTTTTTGGCATGCCCGATGGGACCACGAAGAAGTTTTTTGCATATCTGAAGAGTTTTCACAGCAAGAGAAGATATTCATCTACATCCAGTTGCAGAGTTCATAACATCATTCAGGGAATTCATTCATGTCAAAGGTTACAACAAGATCAGTAAGTAAAGGTATTCTTTTTGAATTTGTAACTTATAAAAGAGCAAGGTCTAGGAGGGCAAATCCATATCCTTAAAGAGAATATTTACCTCTTCATCCTATTGTTCTAAACACTGCAATTCCTACTATTCAAATGGCCATCAGAAACTAAGTGTTTGCTCCATTCAATAGGGGAAGTCCACCAAATTTAGCCCAGTTGGATGATATTCTAGTGTTTGCCCTCAAGAGCATTCCATTTTTCTCAGGAGAAAATCAAACAACCTCTATTGAGCATATCCAAGATGTTGCTAATATCTGTGCAGTCCATAATGTTGTTGAAAATAATGTTGCTGTTAGATTGTTGGCTGCTTCCTTCACAGGAAAAATGTTGCAATGGTATAAAAATCTACCACTTAATTTCATTGCCATCTGGGACAAATTGGGTGCAACATTGGTCAAGCAATTTGAGGACAAATTTGATCTTCTCTATTTGGTTGAGCAATTGACCACCATAACAAGGGCTCCTCATGAGGTCTCTGTTCAAACAAATTAGGTGTATCATCGTTTTAGCTATGATTTTTTTTCAAGTTCTTTCTCCCTTTTCTTCAGGCAGTTTGTAGCGTAGAAGTTGAGATCCTCATTGATACATCTTACAGGAACCAACTTTCTTTAGAGGTTCTTCTAATCATTGAGGTACCCACTCTCGTGAGAAGATTTAATTGTTTCAACTGGAGCAATGATTAGTCATTTTAGCACGTCTTCGATTAGGGTGCAACTCTAGGTTGACAACAGTTTGTGGCACGTTTGACGGGACCACGAAGAAGTTCTTTGCATATCTGAAGAGTTTTCACAGCAGGAGAAGATACTCATCTACATTCAGTTGCAGAGTTCATAGCATCATTCAAGAAATTTGTTTATGCCAAAGGTTACCACAAGATCAAATACAGGTATTCCTTTTGAATTTGTAACTTATAAAAGAGCAAGGTCTAGGAGGGCAAATCCATATCTTCAAAGAGAATATTTACCTCCTCATCCTATTGTTCTAAACATTGCAATTCCTACTATTCAATGGCCATCAGAAACCAAGTGTTTGCTCCATTCAATAGGGGAAGTCCACTGAATTTAGCCCAGTTAGATGATATTCGAGTGTCTGCCTTCAAGAGCATTCCATTCTTCTCAAGAGAAAATCAAACAATCCCTATTGAGCATATCCAAGATGTTGCTAATCTCTGTTCAGTCCATAATGTTGTTGAAAATAATGTTGCTGTTAGATTGTTGGCTGCCTCCTTAAAAAAAAACCTTGCAATGGTATAGAAATCTGCCACTTAATTTCATTGCCACGTGGGACAAATTGGGTGCAGCATTGGTCAAGCAATTTGAGGACAAATCTAATTAGCTCTATTTGGTTGAGCAATTGACCACCATAACAAGGGCTCCTCATAAGGTCTCTGTTCAAAAAAATTAGGTGTATCATCACTTTAGTTAGGATTTCCTTTCAAGTTCTTTCTCCCCTTTTTTCCAGGGAGTTTGTAACGTAGAAATTGAGATCCTCATTGATACATCTTACAGGGACTAGCCTTCTCTGGAGGTTCTTCTCATCATTGAGGTACCTACCCTCGTGAGAAGATCTCATTGTTTCAACTGGAGCGAGGATCAACCATTTTAACACGTTTTCGATCAGGGTGCAACTCCAAGTTGACAACAATTTTTGGCACGCTTGGTGGGACCATGAAGAAGTTCTTAGCATATTTGAAGAGTTTTCACAGCAGAAGATATTCATCTACATCTAGTTGCAGAGTTCATAGCATTATTTAGGGAATTCGTTCATGCCAAAGGTTACCACAAGATCAGCAAGTAAAGGTATTCCTTTTGAATTTGTAACTTATAAAAGAGCAAGGTCTAGGAGGGAAAATCATATCCTCAAAGAGAATATTTACCTCCTCATCTTATTGTTCTAAACACTGCAATTCCTACTATTCAAATGGCCATCAGAAGCCAAGTGTTTGCTCCATTCAATAGGGGAAGTCCACTGAATTTAGTCCAGTTGGATGATATTTTAGTGTTTGCCCTTAAGAGCATTCCATTATTCTCAGGGGAAAATCAAACAACCCCTATTGATCATATCTAAGATGTTGCTAATTTCTGTTCAGTCCATAATGTTGTTGAAAATAATGTTGCTGTTAGATTGTTGGCTGCCTCTTTCAAAGAAAAAATGTTGCAATGGTATAGAAATCTGCCACTTAATTCCATTGCCACTTGAGACAAATTGGGCACAACATTGGTCAAGCAATTTGAGGACAAATCTGATCATCTTTGTTTGGTTGAGCAATTGACCACCATAACAAGGGCTCCTCATGAGGTCTTTGTTCAAGCAAATTAGGTGTATCATTGCTTTAGCTAGGATTTCTTTTCAAGTTCTTTCTCCCCTTTTTCTCAAGCAATTTGTAGCGTAGAAGTTGAGATCCTCATTGATATATCTTACAGGAACCAATCTTCTTTGAAGGTTCTCATCATTGAGGTACCCACCCTCTTGAGATCTCATTGTTTCAACTGGAGCGAAGATTAGCCATTTTAGCACATCTTCGATCATGGTGTAACTCCAAGTTGACAATAGTTTTTGGCACGCCCGGTGGGACCACGAAGAAGTTATTTGCATATCTGAAGAGTTTTCGCAGCAGGAGAAGATATTCATCTACATCTAATTGCAAAGTTCATAGCATCATTCAGGCAATTCGTTCATGCCAAAGGTTATCACAAGATCAACAAGTAAAGGTATTCCTTTTGAATTTGTAACTTATAAAAGAGCAAGGTCTAGGAGGGCAAATCCATATCCTCAAAGAGAATATTTACCTCCTCATCCTATTGTTCTAAACACTGCAATTCCTACTATTCAAATGGCCGTCAGAAACCAAGTGTTTGCTCTGTTCAATAGGGAAAGTCCATTGAATTTAGCCTAGTTGGATGATATTCTAGTGTCTGCCCTCAAGAGCATTCCATTCTTCTTAGGAGAAAATCAAACAACCCCTATTGAACATATCCAAGATGTTGCTAATCTTTGTTCAGTCCATAATGTTGTTGAAAGTAATGTTGCTGTTAGATTGTTGGCTGCCTCCTTCAAAAGAAAAACGTTGCAATGGTTTAAAAAATTGCCACCTGGGACAAATTGGGCGCAACATTGGTCAAGCAATTTGAGGACAAATCTGATTATCTCTATTTGGTTGAGCAATTGACCACCATAACAAGGGCTCCTCATGATGTCATGTCTGATTTTAACCTTAGATTCCAAAAAATATGGACTAGAATACCTGCGTTGATTAGGCCATCCCCTCAATATGCATTTTTGTACTATTTGAAAGCTTTAAATTCTGATATTAGTGTGATGATACAGTCAATGGGTGGTACTACTTTGCCGGATACTTATGAGGTTGCAATTAACGCTGAAAATAATTTGATACACTCTGGTAAGCTTTTTTCAAGACCTCTAATGCCCATATCTTTATAAATAAGTTCTATACCAGCCCCTCAAGTTCTTCAAATTCCATCCTTGGCTCCAATTCCAGCACCTCAAGTTCTTATTTCAGCCCCTACTAGTCAAGCTAGTGAGATATGAGAGTTGAAAAGTTTGCTAGTCTTTTGAAAATGAAATAGTACAGCTCAAAAGGTAGCAATTTCAGTCAAATAGGCCCTATCAACAGCAGAATCAGAACACCTATCAGTCCTTCAAAGATCAAAGGCCTCCTTATCAAGATTTCAGAGAAACTAGATCTTATTAAGCACAAAGAGCCATAACTCCAACTAAGCCATATGTTGCTCTTGATCCGAATGCTCCTTTCACTTCAAAAGCCATTGTTCCAACTCCACCTCAAAATAATTTAGTGTAGGATTCAGGTTGGTAGCCCTCAAATCTCAATGATGCTAAAAAACAAGCCTTGGTATCACAGAACATCACCATGCCATAGATGACACAAGACGAGTTCTCTTTTCAAGGAGGTCAATATCAAGATATAGGTTTGGCATCACAAGGAGAGACTCATCAAGTTCAAGGGTAGCCTGATGCTTTTAATATAAATTGGCAAGTAGATGATCATGTTGCTTTTACTCAGGTTGTTCAAACTAAAGATACAAGTGGTCAAGTTGCAGTTATAACCTATCAGAGAATTAAAAGAAGAGTTGTTGATGAAGCCCAAGTAGTAACAAATACTTTAAGTTCTCCTAGTATTGTTGCTAAGACTATAAAAGAGTAGCTTGCTGCTCCTACAACGCAAAAAAATCAGAATATAGAGGTTAGTAAAGTGCAACAAATACCTCTAATTCGTGAGCAGCAAGTGCTTCAGAAAGTGCAATCAAAAGTTAATGCATCTTAGTTCAGTATTGTAGATCAAATGAAGAAGTCTAACATCAACATTAGCATGTGGGATTTTTTTTCAATTCTAGGGCAAAAGGATAAGCTTATCCAAGAGCTTTTAGCGCTTGAATTTTCTCCAAAACCGGTTGAGAAATGTGTTGTCTTGGTTAATTCGAATTAGCCAACAAAGCAATAGGTACAACAAGCAATTAAAGTGACAAAGGTAGACAAAATTGAGATAAAGTCAAAGAAAACTCCTCCTTTTTACCTTTCTTTGATAGTGGGTGATACTTTGGTTCATAATTGTATGGTGGATAGTAGAGCTAGTAGTACAGTCATGCTTAAGCAGATTGCAGATAAGCTTAGACTTGTTTATGAGCTAAACACCAAAGGAGTTTTGCAATTGGATGGGTCACCAACAAAGACGGTAGGTATCATCAAGGATTTGAAATTGACATTACATGCATGTCCTAATGTTACTATTCAACAGGATGTTGTTGCTGTAGACTTGTCTCTCTATTTTGTTACCAAAGGAGTTTTGCAATTGGATGGGTCACCAACAAAGACGGTAGGCATCATCAAGGATTTGAAATTGACATTACATGCATGTCCTAATGTTACTATTCAACAGGATGTTGCTGTAGACTTGTCTCTCTATTTTGTTATGTGCCTTTCAAGGGATTTCACATCAAAGATTAAGGGATATTTATCAGTTGATTGGACCTATTTGCTATTCAAAACCAGGTATGGTACAAAGGTAACAATACATTCAGTGCCTAGTGCACGTTTTCATATGGAACCATACATGTCTAATGTTGTGAATACTAACTGTATCATTTCAAATGAAATATTACAAACTAGTGATGTAGAAAAGAACTCACCTTTGGATGGAGTCCCAGATTTGCTTTTTGATGAGTGGGCTTCTACCTTGCATGAGCATGATCCTTACAAATTGATTGAAGAGGAGGGTCTTGGTGTGTATTGTCTTCATGAGAATGATGCACCAATTCCAACCATGGTCAAAGAAGACAAATCTAATGAAGGTTTGTGGCAATTGTACTTTGATGGATCAAGAAATAAGCATGAAATCGGAGCTGGAATGATGTTGGTCTCTCATACAGAACAAAGGTATTTCTCCTCTATTAAATTTTAGCTGTTCAAACATTGTTGCTGAGTATGCAGTGCTAGTTCACGATTTGTAGTGGGTTAGGAAGATGAAAGTCAATTGTTTACAAGTATTTGGAGATAGTGAATTTGTAGTTCATCAAGTAAGAGGTTTGAATGTATGCAAAAATTTGTTGCTTAAATCTTACAAGCATTGGGATTTACTTGAAGATTTTCAGTGTTTTAACATTCAGTTAATACCAAGAGATAAGAATAAACATGCTGATAGGTTCGTTGTTGTTGGGGCACAATTTAGTATTCCACTTGATGTAAAAAGTGACAAATTTCAGGCACATATAAAGGTAGTTGTAAGGTCTTATGTTCCAGATAATCATGAGAATTGGCAGGTGTTCGAAGATGACAAACAAATTGTGAGATTCTTGTAAGAGGAGGTTGAGTTTTCTTCAAAAAATCAATCAAAGCACTTACATCAATATGGCGATCAGATTGTGCAATTAAAAACGAATACGCTGCCCAAAGGATTGGTTACTCTCGAGAATATTTTCAGTCGTGATGATGAGTTAAGAAGAGAGAAGGCATCCTTGTTAGCAAAAGAACACTATGCCAACGTAGAGATTGCAACGGGTAAGGTTTTGAAATTGGGAAAGGTATGTACTCCTTCACAAAAAGAAGCCTTCATTGAGTTAAGTACAAGTTTTGCTGATGTATTTGCTTGGCAATATAGTGATCTCAAGAGATTTAATCCATGTTTGGCTCAACATATCATTGAGTTGGAAGTTAAAACTAAACCAGTGAGGCAAAGACAAAGGCCCATCAATCCTATACTTGAGCCTTTAATGAGAGCTGAGCTTCACAAGCTCATTGAGTCAACTATCATATTTCCAATCAAGCACTCAACTTGGGTGGCAAACCTTGTTGTACGGAAAAAGAATAGTGAGATTCGTTTGTGTTGATTTCTGTGATTTAAACATGGCTTTGCTTAAAGACCACTATCCATTGCCATCAATGGAACAAATTTTACAGCTTGTTGTAGGTTCAAATAGGTTCTTTGTTGGATGGATATAGTGGGTACAATCAGATTTTGGTCAAAGAAAAGGACCAATTTAAGACAGCGTTCACAACCAAGTGGGGAACCTTTGCATATAGAAAGATGCTGTTCGGATTATTTAATGCTGGAGCGACTTTTCAAAGAGCCATCGATATGGCGTTCCAAGGCCTTCTGAATAAATTCGTACTTGTTTATTTAGATGATATAACCGTGTTCTCAAAAAATGCAAATGATCACATAGCTCATCTTAGGAAAGTGTTCTAAAGGTGGAGACAATTTGGGATATCTTTAAATCCAAAGAAGTGCGTCTTTTCGATTCATGAAGGTAAGATTCTTGGACATGTTGTTTCAAAGCATGATTTAAACATTGATCTTGAAAAAGTAGATTCAATCTTTGCACTCTCTTTGCCTAAGCACAAAAAGGCTATGCAAAGTTTCTTTGGAAAAATCAACTTTAGAAGGAGATACATTTCAGATTTCGCTACTGTAGTTAAACCACTTACAGCCATGCTAAAGAAAAATCAGAACTTTTTTTGGTCCAAAGAGGGAGTAAAAGGGTTTGAAGATGTTAAGAAAGCCATAGCAAGTGCTCCTACGCTTTTAAATCTAGATTTTATAAAAGATTTCATTCTGTATACATATGCTAATGTGGACACCATTTCAGGGATTCTTATGCAACAGAATCATGAATATTTAGAGCAACCAATAGCTTTCTACAACCAAGGCTTGGAAGAGTACGAAACAAGGTATTCTTTTGTTGAAAAGCATGCCCTTTCAGTTATCAGATCTCTTAAGAAGTTTAGACATTTAATAACAAGATACATCTAATGGTTCCCCATCCAAGCATCAAATAGTTTTTTTTGAATAAGGATATAAATGAGAAGAGCATTGGTTGGATAACCAAGGTAATGGAATATGACATGGAAATTAAGGTTATAAAGTTGGTTAGAGGCAAAGGACTTTGTGAGCATCTAGCTCAGAACTTGCAAGAAATTAATGAAGTTGTTTAAGTGTCAAATGATGAAGAGGTTGTTGCTGTTCACATCTCACCTTCCAACTGGATTTGTGATTTGGTAAGATATTTCCAAGACGGTATTTATCCTTCTCATCTAAGTGCTTCAAAAGAAAGGTATTTTAGATTGCAATCAATTCCATTCTTGCTCGTTGATGGTATTTTGTTCAAAAAAGATATTAATGAAATGTTATTAAGGTGTGTAGAACCAAGCCAAACTCAAAGATTGCTTGAAGAATTCCATGATGGACATGGTGGAGGACACTTTTTCGCAAGAACTACACTTAACATCATGAGAGGTGGGTACTATTAGCCTACTATATTTAGTGATTGCCATGCATGAATTAGGAGATGCAACCAATTACAGTGGATCAGCCTTTTGTCCAATGGGGATTGGACTTTATTGCAATTAGAAGGTGTTTCTAAAGCCACTCATTCAATGGATTCTCATACTCTACTTCACAATCCATTGGCACCTAAAATAGCCTCTTACCCATTACCAACTGGGTTTGTAGCACCTAAGCTACGATTTTATGAGGCTAAAGGTCATCTTGAAAAACATCTTTGTTCACTCCATGCAACATGTTTGAACTATGTTTACAATGATGAATTACTTACCTTGTTTTTTCCAAGAAGTCTCAAAGACTATGCTCTACGATGGCTTTATGATCTCCCACTTCAATTAGTTAGAGCATTCAACCCATTGATAGATCAATTTTTAACACATTTCTCAATCAACATTGGTGAAAAGTTATTTTAAGCACAAATTGCAAAACTCAAGCAAGAGTCAAATGAACAAATCATTGAATATGTTCTATGGTACAAAACTATGCTTGCAAAGATGACAAACTTTGTGGTAGACAATGAATTACAAGATATCTTCACTCAAAGCTTGTTACCACCATTCCACGAATCCATCATGTTTTATACATTCAATCCTTTGATGAGCTATGCCATAATAGCATTGAATAAACTAAAATATGCACTAGGTGCTCCATCTACATCAAATATCAAGTGTCAAAGCAAGCCAAATTACAAGGTCAAATCTACAGAAAGGAAGAATGAAGCAAAAGTAACAGCTTATGCAATTTCACAACCATTGAACAAACTTCAATTGATAGCTCCACCAAGAAGGCAATTTACAAGCTTACCACAACCTCATATTTTGTTACAAAAGCTAATTGATTGCAATCTCATATCTCTACCTTCTCCATTTGAGTTTGATATGACCAAGCCTCAACCCAGTGGCTTTGACAGTGATGCATATTGTCTCTACCATATATGCATTGGGCATTCCACGAACAAGTGTTAGAAGCTAAGACATAACATACAAAATCTTATCGAATGATAATACTTTTGAGGTAAGCACACCCATACTGCAAAGCTGAAAATATTTAGTAATCTTTTTCCAAATTAGGGTTCAATAGAAAATACAGAGAATTCATGAGTACATGCGTACAATGCGCATCCTCCTAAGATATATGGGTATCTAATATATGAAATTATTAGAACATTTAAATGTACATTAACACAATATCCAAATATCACATTTGATGATAGTAAAATCAATGATGATTTAGATAAACATATATCAACAAAACAACCTGTACATAGTGTCATGATTGACAATGGATCAAGTGAAAATGCACGCCCAATGAAACTCCTTCATAGTCTTGGATACATAGAGCAAGATTTACAAGCTACATCAAGAGTAATCAAAGCATTCAATTGGCATACACATGATACTTTGGGACATATAGTGCTAACTCTCCTAGTTGGTTCAGTAACAATGGATATTCTATTTCTAGTCTTACCAAACATAAGGGTCTTCAATATGTTATTAGGACACTCTTAGATACAAAAAGTTTGTGCAATACTATCTACAGTGCATAAATGCCTTAAGTATATACATTGCAATCAAATGGTTAAAGTTCAAGGCATCCCATATGAGTACCCTCTACAGTCAATGGTAACTTCTCTTCCACCATCACCATAGTTGATTGTGGCACCTATTCAAGAGCACCATCAAAAAATAAAATGACACTCCGAAATGCAGTACAAAGATAATCAATACACCCATTCAAGAGCATAATGCATATTCAATTGTGGCACCCATACAATTTTTTTTTAATACAATCAGTTTAAGGAAAAAAATGTACCTTCTTAAGCATCAAACTTCATATCAAAGAGTTCCGTAGGAATCAAAAAAGTCTAAATCTCCTGCAATGCATCCTAAGGCAACTCCTAAAACAATTCAGTGTGTTCCAAATCAAATACAAGCAATGAGACTTTCTCCTATTTTATAACAAACTTCATCAAGTCTTGCACCTTCTCGAGCTTCACAAGATTCTATAAGTAGTGATCACGACAGTTATGATACGACACTTGATTTTTTTTTATTCAATCACATCTACATATAACATTCCTCATCCATGGAAAGTCATTCTTCAACTTTTCGATCCAAGCACATGCTATAATTATCCCATTGATGGGATCAAGCTCCTTTCCAAAAAAATCAAATATTTCAAAAATAGAAAAAAAATCAAATATTTCAATTTTAAATAAAAAATTAAATATTGCAAAAATACAAAAATGTTAAGAAAAACAAAAATCAGGATCTAAGCATGACATGGGATCCTAGTTTACTTCTTTGCATATGATATTTATTACATATTTTGATAGATAACATATTCTTTTTCTATACATATTTCACGAGATATATGAGTGCGATGTAGAACATACATTTTACATGTTTAAATGTTGGACTCCCTTCTACCTAGTGGCCATGCCTACGTTGGGGGAATCTAAATTCTACAGTTACACTATAACAGGGTATATCTATGACCTCAAATGCACTGTTAAGCTATATATCTTACAAGTGTCTTGATAAATCACTCATATTTTACACTGTGTTACATGGATATGTTATTTTGCTAACAATATGGCATTGTTACATATGAATGGAATAAACTAGTTTTCACTAGTTTTTACTTTTTTGCATGATAGACTAAACATTGCTTGCTTATTGTGTGTGGCCCTTGGCCCTTGTGTGCAAATTGCTTGAACATCTGTATGAGACTTATGCTTGGACTATGCGACATTTGAATATGTCCATTGTTTGTGGCCCTTGGCCCTATGTATGCAATCTTTGCTTATACGACAATTGAACATGATCCTTATATGTGGCCCTTAGCCTTATTATGTGTTGTGCTTGTGTATTTGTTGAGCTTGATTAGTGATGCCATGATACATATCAGACACTTTTAGTATGTTTACTTAACTACGTGCTTCACTGCTAAATCGATTTAGACATGACACTTCTATGCCTTGCATCCAATATGTTACATGTATGCTTTTAATGACAATTGCAATTCTCTAATGACATGCTCTCAACCTGTTGACATAATGCTATATGATCATCACATGATATGGTTAACTTGTCTTTTCAGATGAGTGAATTGCAGGCTACATTTGTCATTTCAAAAGGGGGCATCATAGTGGGCTTTTTTTAGAGTACCAAACTTCCATGAATAGATTTGGGATAGAGTATAGGGTCAAAGATATAGAATACAGGTTTCAAAAACACAGAACATAGATTTTCAAAGATTCAAAGTAATGCAAATCAAATGCTATAACAAAGAATAGGTTTTGTAGAGATTCAAAATAATTCAAAAATCAAACATTGGCACATGCACACACTTTTCAAAGACTCAAAGTACAAAATTATACACACTTGAAGACATGCATGGGCATAGGCAAAAATAGTTACAATATCAAAGTTACATCTAGCAAATACAATTACAATTGAGCATATAGGGCATAACATTCTATATCATTGGCAAAATTAGGGGGCATGGCACTCATTCATGCTCATGTTTATTCAAAGTTGCAAAACTCAAACTTTCAATGTTTTAAAGTGGCAAAAAGACATGATACTTGTTCATGCACGTTTTTGAAGATCAAAGTTCAAAAAACAAAATATTTATTTCAAAAGCAAAGTCTATGAGCAACGTGGTCATGATAGGGGCATGAATATTTTTCATTCCCTTTCGATCATGCAAAATAGAATCTAGATTTGTTTGCAGCGGTATAATTTGAATATGTGCAGGGGATGTATGTTTGAGTCTAGAGACACTCAATAGCCTTGACATCACTTCTAGCAAACCTAGTATGGTTCCACCTTTTTTTTAGTATATTGTGTATAATTCCCTATTCATAAGAGTTGGAAAAATGCATCTTTCCAACTCATGAGCTTGATTAGTTATTTAAATTAGGATTTGATCACTCTTAATTTGTCGTTGGTTCAAACTTGCCAAGTGCTTCAACAAGGGGGCATAGTTTTCCATTATCATTTACAGGTTACAGGGCAAATTGGTTTCACCTATGTA
Organism: Torreya grandis; assembly: GCA_037957365.1. Classification (NCBI taxonomy): domain Eukaryota; kingdom Viridiplantae; phylum Streptophyta; class Pinopsida; order Cupressales; family Taxaceae; genus Torreya; species Torreya grandis. The sequence goes on from JARHVA010004778.1 coordinate 423,201, forward strand.
CATGTGTATCCTTTGCTCTCTTTTCAATTTCACAAATTTCAAAGTTGAGTTTTTTCAAGTTTCAAAATTCACAAATGACTTCATGAGTTGTTGCAGGGTTTGCTAAATTGAGTGCCTTGCACAATTGAAGTATTCACTCAAAGACAGAGTGTGTTGTACACACTCAGGTTCAATTCTTTCTCCTATACTCAAGCAATTTCTTTGCTAGAATAAAGGGGTAGGCAAATGTAGACACATAAATCTGGTCACAAGCATTTGACAGTGCTAGTTCTTGACACGTTCCAAACCACATGAGTTGTGCACAAATACATAACTTTTATTTGCTATTCCTTTAAGCCATTTATCTATATATAGGGTCAACCCTTTGTTTGTCGTCATTATTATGCATAACTCTCAATGTTAAATGCTCAAGTTGTTTAAAGTTATCTTTAGACTGTCTCCAATAGAGGACAAATGTCCTCGATCTTTCTGGATAGGTCCTGCATCAAATAACGGCTAATTTTTGAAAATCAAAACATCGTTTTGGGTCTTCTCGCACAGTTCACATGGTTGGCTAAAGGAAATTGTCAAAAGATTTGCCTATAAATACATTTCAATAGTCATTCATTATATCCACTTGCTATTCATTGGATTCAAGCATATACACTTCGCCACATTGAACAAATATGCTCTATTTGGTCCAAATTCTGAATCACTCATAAGGAGCAACCATAAGCCAAGTCAAGAGCCTTCTAAAGCAAGACAAGAGCTATCATTGTCAAGTATCTAAGCCATTTTTTAGTTGCATACATATAGTCAAAGAAACACAATTGCACATTCACTCTACATGGGAGAAGTACGTGGGCTTGATTTCCCTCCTTGGAATATTGGATATGTAGGTAGCAGTCAATCATCAAGGGTGTGATTGAGGTTAGCTCAGCTCATTACACTCTTTTATTTTTTGTAGGTTTTCAAGGTATCAAAGTGCCTTAAGGGTTTCAAAGATGAGAAGACAAACAACAATTTATGCACGGCCAAACCCTAGTTGTGATATCTGGGATTAATCAACATCTACAGGTGTAAAAAGTGCACCAATCAATCTTAGCGCATAGTGAATCGGGACAAGTCTGGGGTCAACAGATTGGAACGCATTGCACTATCGTCCAATTACAATGTACCTATTCATATCTTGTTTTTTATTTTGTGCATGATCCTAAACTTGTACAATCATCTCTTTTGATTTTCACTCTCAGACAATGAGAACAATCAACATGAATCTGTGTGCAAGCTAAGTATATCTCTTCTTAGTACTTTCCAAAAATAACAACTTTTCATATTCAATATTTGTCAAAATTAGAACAGTTGAATATTGTACATTTTTAGCATTTTGATATTTTTCAGTTATACACTTATTAGAATACATTACAAATTTATTTGTTTTATCAAAAATAGGGTAAAACACCAAGAAGCTAGTTTTGAGGCCAATGATTGTCTAACAATGCTCGAATTTTTTCACTAAATATTTTATGCAGTAGTCGGTCAACTAGAAAACTGGTTTTTAGGACAACAATTTTCTAAAAATACTTGAAGCTTTTCAATGTTAAGTTTTGTTTTTATTAATTTATTAGAGATGATGCAGTGTTAGTTTTCTTCAGTTGAAGGCCAATGGTGACCTCGACCACCTCCAGATCAACATGGGATTGGAGTGCTAGAATGATCTCTTCCTTCGTGAACGAATTTTTGTATAACTTCAGTGGATGGCCATTGACCATTAAAGAAAACCCCTTTGAATCCATTGTGCGCAATTTGACGGCTCCATTATTGAACACTTTTTTAATTTCTGAGGGACCAAGCAATCTGGTTCCGAGTTTCCCTTTGAAATCCTTACATCGAGAGTCATACAACAAAGCCCAATCACTTGGCTGGAATTGTTTGTTCTTGATGATCTGGTCATGCCATAAGATTTGATGTTGTTGGGTAAACCTTGGTGTGTAGGAAGGTTTCTCATTGTATCTCATCTAGGGCATTAAGTTGCACGTGTTGCATATGTGCCTCAAACAGATCCATGGCTAGCTCCAATGCAGTTTATAGTGTTTTGATTTTAAACTCAATTGGAAGGACAACCCTCTTTCCATAGACAAGTTCCTAGGGTGTGAACCCACTGGTTGTCTTCCATGTAATCTTGCAAGCCCATACTGCTTTATGAAGGCGTTGCACCGGTCTCAACAACAAAGTATTATTGTTTTAGTTATAATGTTTTCTCTCTGATGGTAACTTCCACCTACCCATTAGATTGAGGGTGGATTTGCGATGTCGGATCTTGTAGTCATGGACCAATGCTACAATAAGGTCCTTAGTGAATTGTGGCCCTTGGTCCATGACTATCTCTCAAAAGACACCGAGCCTTGTGAATATCTCATCATATAAGAACTTAGCCACTTTTTCATCACGTGCATGGTTGAGTGCCTTGACCTCAACCGATTTGGTGACATAGTCAATATGGACAAAATGTACTTCTTTTGGTTGGATTTTGGATCCATAGGATTGATGAAGTCAAGTACCCATTTCTCAAATGACTCTATAACCAACCGAGGATGAAGTGGCATCTCATCCCATCTCATCTCATCTCATCACATGTGTTTCCCCATGCATTGGCACTGGGCACAATGTTTAACATACTCTTTAGTGTTTGCGTGTAATGTTGGCCAGTAGTATTCTACAATGAGGATTTTGGTGGCCATTCTCTTGGCGGTGAAATGACCTTTGCATGGTTCAATGTGGTGGATCTAAAGGATATAAAAAACTTCATCTTCTCTAACACATCGATGCATGACATTGGTTGGTCCAATGTTGAAAAGGTAGCCATTGATCTAGGAGAAGCTTCCACTACAGGGTATCAAATTATGATGCTCCTTGGGTGAAAAATATTGTTGAAACTTAACTGTAGCTAAATAATTAGCAATATCAACCTACAAAGGAGTGCTGACAAATGGTGTAAAGAGGTGCTCATTTAGGAATGCATCTTCAATAGATGCACTTTACTTGCTTGGTGTTAACTTGGATAGAAAATCAGCAACAACATTCTCTCGACTAGGTTTATCAAGTATATTGATATCAAATTCTTGCAATAATAGTAACCAACGAATAATTCTACCATTTAATACAGGTTTGTTTATTAGATATGTGATCGTAGAGTGATCAGTATGATTGAAAAAGGGATATCTAGTTATATAATGGCAAAATTTATTTATGGCATACATTACTGCAAGAAATTCCTTCTCGGATACTGTATAAATAAGCTTTGCATTGGGAATATTTTTACTTATAAAATAAATTTCGTAGGTCAGTTGGCCATCTTTTTGTCCAACGGCGACTCCTAGTGTTGTATCCAAAGCATTTGTATGTATGTGGAAGGGCAAATTACAATTAGGTCCTCATAGGACTAGTGTTGAAACTAGTTTGTTTATCAAAATTCGAAACGCCCCCTGGTATGCAGCTGTGCAAACAAAGTCAACATCCATAGAAAGTAAAACAAATAATGGTGTTGCTACTTTGTTAAAATATTTGATGAATCTGTGATAGCAACCTGCATGTCCAAGGAAACTAAAAACATCTTTTTGTTTTTGGGGTATGGGTATAATTTTAATCACTTCTACCCTGGCAAGATCAATCTCAATTCCCTGAGGTAAGATATGGTGGCTTAAGAAAATACCTTCCGTCATTAGCATATAGCATTTTTCATGAGTTGGGAAATGCTGTTGTCCTGGCATTTTTGTAGGACTTTTTTGAAGTTAGCCATGGTCTCCTCATAGGAATTGCCATATATTGTGAAATCATTCATGTATGTTTCTGCATTGTCATGGGTCAAGTGAGAAAAAATGCTGATGACAGCTTGTTGAAATGTGGCTAGTGTGTTACACATTGAAGGGAAGTAGACGGTAAGTTACATTATCCAAATGTAAGTGAAAGCTGTCTTATCATGATCTTCTGCAGCGATTAGGATCTGCTTATAGCCACTAAAGCCATCCAAGAAAGAAAAATATTTCTTTCAAGAAAGTGTCTCTAAACCTTTGTTCAATGAAAGGTAGTGGGAAGTGATCCTTCCAAGTAGCAATGTTAAGTTTTTTATAGTCTAAATAGATTCTCCATTTACTCTCTATCAAGGGACAATGGGAGATCCATTGACTATCTGGTATGGAATAGGTGAATCTAGCATGAAGCAACTTATATAATTTTGTTTTGACAATCTCGTGTAATACTAGATTCATTAGATGTTGTGGTTGTCGAATGGGTCTACAATCATCTTTGATGTAGATGTGTTGGGTGCAAGTGTTTGGATGAATGCCCTTCATATCTTGAGATTCCAAAGCCAAAGCAGAGTAGTGTTTATGAAGTATAGTGATTAGTCGTTGGTACTTGGGTTCCAATTGGTTATTAATATTTAGAGTTTTTCCCCAAAAAAAAAATTACACGATTTTGGTCAATGATGAAGCTGAATTTAGCATTGTTAAGAAGTCATTATATCAACACTGATGTGGTAAAAGTTTATGAAAGATGATGAAATCCCTACTAGGATCTGAAGATCCCTTAGTTGGAAGGACATTGCTCAAAGGGGAGTTTTTGTGTTGATCATGTTGAAAGTGGTTATATACAGGCCGTTGTGGGGTATTCACATTTTGTGCAAAATTAGAAATGATTGCATCTTGGTCAGGTTTCCTTAAAGCTAGACTTTGTTCTATGGCTAGGATATATTGGATGCGGGTCTGATCATTTTATTTTGTTTTCAGTTTCAAGAGAGGGTGGGCGAGTGGGTACAAAATAATTTTTTTGGTATTATTTTCATTAGAAATTATAACGTTCCCATACATGGCACTGTTATGTGTGTCAACCGTAGCTAACCATTGTCTTCCTAGAATGAGGGGACAACTCCCTAGGCTGGCTTTTGATGGTGGTACCATGAAATCTGTAGGTACTTCCATGAATCTACAAAGATTACAACGTCCTCTATTAACCCCTTAGGGTTGATAGTGGCCCTGTGAACCATTTGAAGGATGGTAGGGTTATGTTGTATACCTTGTAATTGTAATTGATCCTTGGTTTCCTTTGTCATTACTTTGATGGCTACTCTTGAGTTGATCAACGTGTTCTTGATGAGGAGGCTATTTATTCATATGTCCACTACTAGGCTTCTTGGATTGGAGTACTTGGGTGGGACACTACTCCCAAGCACGGGTTTTGCAATGTTCGAGGATCTTTCCTCTTCCTTCCCAGTTTCTTAAGGCATAGTTCTTGAACTGCCTTACTATAGAAGGGTGTATTTTTGATTGCCTAGAACAAGGGGATGTGGTTACTAACATTTTTTAATTTCCCTAAAAAGTCAAATTCAGGTTTGGGTTCCTTCTTTGATTTAATATTTTGGGAAAGGGAGTAGTGGGAGGTGAGACTTCCTTTTGTGATGGACTTGGGTCCTTAGGTGGGTTTTCTTGGGGCGGAATGTCATTTATGGATTTTTACCCTTAGGTTCAATGATTATCGAGGTGATAGATTTTCATCTATTAACTCTGAATGGAGGTGCAACTCATTCAAGTCCTCAAAATTTATTGGGTATGTGGGATAACTCACAACCTCATTATTATATATTGGCTACGTTACCGGATACGCCCCCCCCCAGGCCGTGGGAGCGCGGGGAAATGCTCCCCGGATACAGGAGCGCAGGGGGAGCGCGGGGAAACGCCTAGGGAGCGTCCTTGGGATTTGGATACACCCGGATACATCTGGGTGCCGTATCTGGCCGTATCCTGCCATTTCCTGCAATTTTTTTTTCCCTCCAATTTTGCTTAGTAAAATGTCAAACACAGACTTCAAAAAACAAAACAAAGTATGAAAACCTCTCTGCAGTTTCAATGGCTGGCTGTGTTTGACTGTTTTCAAAACGTGAGCTCCAGTTGATTCATCTGTATCTTCTTTATTAGGGCTGTATACAACAGATGTGAAGGTTGCCAGAGCAAGTCAGCAGGTCTTCCAGTTATTGGATCGCGTTTCAGCCTTGCCAAAATAAATAAATAAATGTCTGTAACATGATCAAGATGAGGGAGAGGTTGAAATCAATTATGTCCTGTTTTGCTTATCCTTTATGTCCCAAAAATATGGGACATAAAAAGTCAAACACTTTTTATTTTGCTTAATAAAAAGTCAAACACAGACTTCAAAAAACAAAACAAAGTATGAAAACCTTCTGCAGTTTCAATGGCTGGCTATGTTTGACTGTTTTCAAAACGTGAGCCTCAGTTGATTCATCTGTATCTTCTTTATTAGGGCTGTATACAACAGCTGTGACGGTTGCCAGAACAAGTCAGCAAGTCTTCCAGTGATTGGATCACGTTTCAGCCTTGCCAAAATAAAGTAAATAAATGTCTGTAACATGATCAAGATGAGGGAGAGGTTGAAATCAATTATGTCCTGTTTTGCTTATCCTTTATGTCCCAAAAATATGGTTCTCCAGGACTCTTTCTGTGTAGTACATATGGTGAGATCATTTGCACAGGTATAATACAAAAGGTCAACTCGTGAATAAGCTCAAAGAAGAGAACAGGGCATGCTCTTAAGTTTGATTTAACACCAGGTCATCTCATTGTAATCTTCACCAAACTGCAGAGGGGATTTTCTTTTGTCTTTATTTTTGTCCATACTCGTAAGTTGTAACATTTGCATATGTACTTGTAATAAAAAATAAGACTAATCTAAGTTCGACAATTGAATATTATGATATTTGGCATTGAATTATTAGTATGTTTTGTGGTTATTTAACTTATTATGTTTCTTCTATGCATATTATGTGGTTAATTTTGCTTATATGTCTATATTTTTATATTTTATATTTTTATATATATATTTTTATACAGCTGTATCTAGCCGTATCCAAACCCCCCCAAAAAAAATCGCCTTATACCCGTATCCGATTTTCGTACCCGCATCCGTACCGGCAACTTAGTAGATTGGCTGCATCGGCTTATTGTTGGGGTTGCGTGCAGGTTGGGCGGGTAATTGTGATGTGCTGCAGTTTGGCATGGTTGGATTGCTAGGTGGTAAGGGAAAAATGGCTCGTTGTTGTGGCTGGAAGCTAGAGGCTTTTGGTTGCCAGGACTGTTGTCCTTGCCATGGTTGTTGCCAATGTCTTTGGAGTTGGTGCCATAGCTAGCCCAAAGGTTGTTGCCATTGGCCTTGGTGTTGCTGCCACTGGCCTTGGGGCCGTTGGTGTTGATTTGGCCATTTCTGGCCTTGGAAGGACATCTGCTGCCATCCATTAGGTGGGTACCAATTATGGGGAGGGGCGGAGTGTGGATGATGCATCTGGTTAGCCCGAGAAGAATTGAAAGGATGTTAACCATTAGGCATACTTGAGTGTAACAGGCCTTGTTGTCATGGTCTTCTTTGGGCTTCAAAGTAGAGTTGTTCTTCATCCTCCTCAGTCTTGCAATACATTGGCTTCAATTGTGGAGGTTCATTTGTATTCTGCTTTCCTTCCCGGATAAAATAAATCTCTGCCTTGGTTGATGTATACAATCAGACGACTTCTTTTTGTAGCTGTGAAAAGAATGGCCAAGGCTTTTTCAGCATCTTCTTGTTTTCTTTGTGCTTGAAGAGTATTTAATTTTGTGGCCATTGAATTCAAGATGTCCGTTTTTAGATCTTCCAACAAGTTCTCAATTTTGGCTCTTGTAATTCCCTCTTGCAGTTCTGCTCAATGATGAGTTGATCATTCTTTGGCTTCTAGCTTTCTTTGCCATGGTCCTCGAGTAGTTTTTTGTAAATTGTGCAGATATTATCATATTCCAATTGAGATACATAACCTCCTATCAGATTCATTGCCTCCATGCAATCTTCCGAATGCATCTTAGGAATACTGATTTTAGTGACACATGATTTGATTTGCATTGTTGGGATCTCTGTATGTTGAATTGGAATTTTTCCATTAAGACTTCCAGTGGCTCGTCCTCTTTTTGGGTCATTCGGAAGATGTCTTTTCCTCTTGGATCCCTTGCTTTACAGTAGTCTTGATGCTTTTTAGGAACAACTCCTTCATTGTCCTCCAACTGTCCATGTTGTTTCTACCGTATTGGTGCTCAAATCTGCACCCTGGCTTTTAATGAAGAAAGGTTTGGAATAATTTCTCTACAATGCTTTTCACACTCACTCTTCTTCCTAGCAGGGTTTAGACACAAGCAACAACTTGCAAGAGGGGATTTACTCTCCTCATTTCTGACTTAGCAACACCAAGGGGGGCTTCACTATAAAGTTCTCGGATGCATTTATGCTTAACAATTTGGGTATGCATCAGATTTGGGAAAATGAACAAAACTCACTATGTTTATGTGCCCTATTAATTGTCACTAGCACCATAGATGCTCACACAACAAATCTCATATCAGAACCCCAAACAAATGAATAAAGATGACCCTACAGCTCTGCATTCTCATTCTCTCGATCAAAGACATAAACCACACATTGGACCATGTGAATATAATAGTTTCATACCTACAGGGGGTCTCTTGAAGCTCACAGGGAACTCACTTGCAACAGTGTTTTCATTAACTTAGAATTCCCACAACACTAAATACAGCACCCACAATGAGACAACAATGATATTTAAATGGGATCAAAACGCACATACAGCTGCACCCATATTATAGAATAACTCAGATCTGAACCTTAATGGAATGCCACTCACTTATTTGCACATTTTTGCAATGACAGCTATAAATGCCCAGTAATTGAATAACTTCATCTGCACAAGTGAATGACTGATTTAATACAATTATTACATCACTTGGATAACACACAAAGGTCTTAATACATCCACGGTTTCACAATGTGCATTACATTAACATGAAGAACCCATATTAGATTTAACAAAAGAATGCAGGGGTCATGAACAACAAAGAATCCACATATGATATTTCTCAATGGAAATTAGGGTTCTCAAAAACGAAAGGAAAAGAGATTTAATAAAATTTGATCTAATCTCCAAGACCCGTGCTTCCATCCATTGGGAAAACACACAAATTAACAATTCCTAGCACTATAGGAAGAATTCTTAAGGAGACATGATTGCAAGATCTACATGATCGTACACAAATGTGTACACATTGTGGCAGGAAACAACATGACATGTACTGGATTATTCATTTCCAGATTAGCTTCATTATTGCAAGAGATTTCTCATGTGTTGACAATACAAGCAAGAATCAAAGTATTACTGAAAGTGCACCCAGAAATCATAGTATAATATAATTGGAAGCATTTTTACAATCCTGCTGCAAGCATTTTTACATGTCCTGTGTTCAACATGACAACCAAGCATTTATGCCATGAAGATTCCAGTTAAGAACCTATCACATAAATATCTGTAGATTGAGTGTTCCCTATGAACTCCAGAGTCTCTCAACAATTCGTCGTACAACATGAAAGTCACAAACTCACACAAAAGAATATCTACAAACAATTAAGAGAAACAGACATATGAAAGACACACGATAGAGAGCTACAGCATTCTTGAATTTGCAAAAAGATCAAAATGAAGGTAAGTTTTGTCAATGTGTAGGAGCAGCTGCTTAGTTTGGTTGGAGAAGAATAAATACATCTTTGATCTAATTGAACTTATTAGTCGTGGCAGCAAATTGAAGCATTCAGCAAATGTCTGATGATAGTGCAGGATGTATCATGTATGCTAGCATAAAATAAATATCCCCGGCTGAAGTCTGAGAGAATGCATAATGCATGGCAGATCTGTTGACAAGTGGTTAGCAAGAACATGGGGGCATCAAGATCACTCTTCAAAGATATGGCATAGAGTCATCACATATAAGCATGGCCAGTTCACCTCAAAAGTTAATCACGGGAAAAAGTTGGAGCATGTACCACTGTTTTCATCCAATGAGAATCAACATCTCATGAGAACCAATTCAATTCCAACATTTCCAATCACTTTGCATTAACATTTCCCCAATGAAGAGCATGCAGGCATTAGAACTCAGCCGTTAATAACTTCCTCATTTTGAATTCAATTTTCCCTAAGTTCATAACCACCATGTAGCTCTCTGAACGAGCTTTCCGATGGTTCAAACAGATTTGAAAATGGATTCCCGGATCAAAAGATATGGACGAAAAACCATTGCCCTACATGTAGAATTCATGCCCTGCACAACCATGTCAAAATTTGAAATTTTTAATAATTTTATTTTGACAACTTGTCAAATTTATTGCCTTCCTTTCTTCTCATCTGGTACGGAAATAGGCTTTGGGATTGGCTCTGTGGGTCCCACACTATAGGTGAAAGCCCAAATAAGGCACTTTCATTTGTCATAGTTGTGCGTTTGGAATTAGCTTGGTGGTCAAACCTTGTTAACCAACACAAAGCTCAAATCATGTTCATTGTCTTTTCCCTTTCATTCTTAGCTCGTCTTATTGTGTGGGTCTATCCTTGAAAGCCCAACTGATCGACACATGTGACTCTCACTGCGACATTGCTTTGCAGTCAACCTCCACAGCTCAGCAAAATCTCAAGAGCTTGCTGCTTCATCGTGTGCTTGCACTTTGCTCTCCAGTCAAAGCCCATTGACTCCTGAATGCCTAGCATTGCTTTCACTTTGTCACCTATTTGAATGTAGCATCTTGGTTAAAATCTATTGATATCAGCATGCTCGACATTACGCTCTTTGCCTGCGATGCTCGTCAAAATTTATCGTGCGTGCATCCGAGTCAACTAACACGTCATCGGGCATAGTTTTCTCATTGTCTTCTTACCATATTGTTTTCATTTGATCTTATGAACCTTCATTTGAGCTTATGACTAAATCCCCACGGGTTTTTAAAATTTTGCACTTTCCATCCTACACTAAAATGTATGGTCTCTGATGGATGATCTTTGACAGGGTATGGGTAAATAGTGTTCTTCTATGATAGGCTATGACTTTGATCTTCGACAGGCTATGGCTATGGGTATCCTTGGTTAAGGCATAACTGTATTCCATGGGCTTCCTATTATACCATCCATGCACCTTTCAATATAAACCTTCTAATGCATTCCACACTCTCAATGTGGGATTTATCTTATGAGTATTTTTTTAATTGGTCACTCAAAATTGATAATTGCCCACATTCCCCTATGTGCTGGAGCTGAACCTGGACCTTTTCCTTCATTTCTTATTGTGCATTTTATTGTATATAAATCCATTCGACCCACTTCATGCAGTTAGTGTGGGATTATTTCCCAAATGTTTTTTTTTTTTTTTTTTTTTATAACCAAAAATTATATTACTAGAAAAAATATATTATCAATACAATGCCAAGCTGTGGTACACATACTCCATGATCTATCCTTAGACTTCCAATAACATAAGAAAGAAGAAAAAAGGCATAACACCAGCTTATGCATCTAATGAGTGTAACTGAAGGATCTTTTGAATCTGATGCTGTTTCTCTGGAGGCAATATCAAAGGCAAAGGACCAAAGTTAATCAAATTATGATGATCCAAAGCCCAATTTGCCAATGCATCCGCCACTTTGTTCTGATCTCTAGGAACATGTTGGAATGAGATGGTCTGAGATTGTCGAGCGATAACCCGAATGTTATCCTGAATCCTGGCAATTCTCCAATTTCCCAAATGTTTTAATAAAACTAGCTCAAAACATTAATATGTTCATTCAAGGTTGTGGAGGATCTCCCCATAATCGTCTTCCTCTAATCGGATAAAGCACTTTGCAAATGACAAATGGAAAAAGTGCAGTTGTTACATTTTTCTTGGCTCTGTTCATAGCTGATTTGAGCGTGAGGACCAAAAGAAGAATGGCACCCTTTTTCATAATCTTTGTTCTCACGCTGGTATTGAACAATTTTCATGGTGGTTCTCACTTGCATATATTTCAACAAGTGTGACATCCCTACACCTTGCATCGTGATCAATAATGAAGCCGACCATTCAGTGATGAACATACAGCTACACCTAGACTACATGTATGCATGGCATATACCTCACTGTGTTAGCCTATTCTGTCAATATTTGTGATATCCTCCAACCTCAACCAATCACACATGGTTGAAGAAGCATTTGTGCATGATCAGTCCAAAACACTCTGAAGTTCACTTAGATTGTAGGATCCATTGAATATGAAATCACAAGTGGTTTATATTAGTAACTTTGCTTGTTATAAATTGTCCACATGATGTGCTTTTGTGAGGGAGACTGACCTTGATCTACAAAGCTGGCAATGATAAAGATATTGCTCTTGCAAGATAGAATACATGAAGGAAAAACTTTCCACCATATTGACCAAGACCGTCCTTAGCAAAGTCGCCACTATCTCGGTTTTACTTACAACCACCCTTTGTAGACCCTTTTTGATAGCCTTGTTATTGTCGAAAACCTCTTTCCCCATATACTTGACATGTTGGGCACATATTAAAATAACCAAGGGCCGCATCGATCCCAATATTTGCTCAAACAATAGTTGACAGTGAAAGCATGCCCTTGAGAAGTAGTTGTGGAATATTCTAGTGTGAATATTTCTATTGCATGAATTAAGAGTGCTCTAGGGGAATTGGTTGCAGGTTCTCTTGGAAATTCTATCATTAGAGCTCGGGTATATGATGGTGCAAGAGAATCGATATGTGAGGCATATACAAAAGTTATTGTTGGGATCCTTTCATTTGACATTGGCATCCATATCTATAACTTGGACTATAAACTATGATACATGGTAATACACCCTACTAAAATACACAGTAAGATAGCTTTCCATCTCTCCACCAATAAATACCATAAAAATTCCCCATGAAGCACACCATGAGGGCCCCATTACTTATAGTTCAGTATGATCCTCTATGCAACATTATGGATTGTAAATTGTGTAGACCATGATTTATACCAAAGTATTTGTATAAACCCACCTCTTGGTATAATAATTCATTCAGGATAATCTTCTTTTATTAGTCATGATACACCTTACTTCAAGCTAGTGTAATGCACTTAAGGCCTAGGAAATTCTACTTTCACAGAACAAGTCACATACCATAATCTCTTGAGTCCCAATCAATATCTCACCAATTTTTTTATTTAAACCATTTTAGAAACATGCCATGGTGCTTCGAGGTATTATATTCACCTTTATTCTTCAGTGATGGAGATAACAAAACCATGCCATTATCTTTGTTTTTCACTTGACCCTTGGTCTTAAATGAAAACTCATAATCCTTATTAACAATGTTGGCCTTGAATGAGTTGCACAATTGACTCAAAGTCCTTTGCAATAACCAATGCCCATATGTAGTCAGTTCACCATTTCAATCATGGGCTCGTGATTGCCAACCACAACTTTGAGGCCCGCAAACCTTCCATTGCAATTCCAACATCATATCATCATCGTTCCTCAAATGGACTAGGTACTCTTGCTTGCATATTAATCACACAAGACACCCTAAACTCTAGGGACATTTAAGGGTCCAACATGCGGAGTCCCATGAACCAGCGAAGTGTTGAGTCCTTTAGTGTTGCTGGGAAAAACTCTAATCGCTGCACATCAACCTGGTAGTCATAACTCCTAGTTAACACATCAAATTCATACAAAAAAGTATCTGGATCTTCGCTTGTGAGCCCATGGAAGTCTGACAACGTTGATGGCGGAATGTTTTTTCATGGGGGTTGTACCTATTGGGACATTGATTGGGAACTCAAAGGTAGTGGGTTCATTGGACGTGCCTTCTCCTTCCTGATCTGCCATTTCTGCTTCAAGGTTGACTGCCTAAGGTGTATAACATACTTTAAGTGGGCATGGTGTTAGATTGGGCCGAGCTGGTATCTTCAAGAGAAAACTTGGTAGAGAATGTACCCCACTAGGAGCAACTTGTTCGGCTTGTTCCCCTCTTCCTACGCTTTGTACAGTTTCTTCTAATTCTTTATTTGTTGAAGCTTTTACTATTTCTTTGTTGTATGAAGCTTCTTTTGCAGCTGTAGTTGGTTCCACCTTTGAACTGGCATTGATGTTAGGTCTGTTTGGAAGAAACTCCCTTGACTATCTCCTATATGATATATACAGCTAATATGAATTAATCTAATAACAATGAAAATAAAAGCATCACGTAAGGAAGGGACAGGTTGGGGGTCGACTTTCCTTTTGTATTACCCTTGCAATGCTGTTTCTTAACTCAGCTTCAAAGAACTACCGTTGTTCTAAGTTCTAACACCTTCCCTGACAATGCCACCAAAAAGTGTAGAGAGCACTTTATTATTTATCAATATGAGGACGTACACTTTACAAGGTAGCATGCACCATACATATGCGTACCGAAATCCCTTTTAGGCTGAGTTTATCTAGGCTTTACTTATTTATATGCAAGTGCAACTAATGGCACGGAGTTATCGAGGGTAGATTAAATAAGTGAGGCAAAAGGATAAATACAATTCCAAGATTACTTGAGTGAGAATTGCAGGAAACATTCAAATTAACTGTTGAATTGACAAGTTATGAATTGAAAGTAAGTGCAGAAAGCAAACTTCTTGCTGAAAAGGAAGCTTCCGAGATCTATTCTAATTGCTGTCTAAGTGCAGAAAGGAAACTTCTTGCTGAAAAGGAAGCTTCCGAGATCTATTCTAATTGCTGTCCTGAATCAATCACACAAGAAACTGAATCATAGACTAAACTGAAATCATATATCCACACTTGGTGGACTGAAATCACATACATAGATGGAAATGAAACTGTAAATCAAATTGAAAGAATATTCACATAACATAAACAAACCTAAACTCCTTGGAGGGAAGTGTTCCACAGGCAATTATCATGAACGGGCCCTTTCCCGATAGGACAGACGCATGATTCCCTTTTAGCTTAAAATGTTATGTAACAATCAACTTTCTATTTCTGAATTAATTGATTACATAGATTCCTAGCAGTTAAGGATTGCTATTGAAAATCTATGATCTTCTTCTCACTCTTTCTCTCTTCTATGCTTTGATTCCCGACCGTTCTGACTTTATTCTACAAGCTACATCTCAAGTTTATGGCCTAACAGATTGCCAACAAAGTTGTTATTGTAGCTCTTAACAATATATGGAACTGATCTAATTAATACAAAAACAAACAAACAACGGGCAACCGTATGTGATGGCACCAAGCTAAATCAGGGCATAGGTTACAACAACGTTTAAAATTAATGCCAATTACTGTTGTTGGTTCCCTTCCTCAACTTCCAATTGCCAACTACCACATCCTCCGTATCAAAATGTTTGCAGAGAATATGAACAATTATGGTTCTGTAGCAGCAGTTGTATAGCAGTGTTGTAGAGGTTTTCTGTTCACGAATGTTCTTTCATCGATTTCCTTACTACCTTTCAGTCTTGTAAAGCTTGTCGGGAAATTCGTGGGGCAACAAAAATTCTGTGGCAACAAGCCTCTTTAGCAACAAGCATTCTGCAACAACAACACTCTGCAATAGCTACAGGGGTACCATAGCAACAACGTCGTTCTGTAGAAACAACAACGTTCTGTAGCAACAGCAGTGTTCCACAGCAACATTTTCGCTTGTAGTAGTCCCATGTTCCATAGGACATGTTGGTCTTCCATATAAATTGTTTTGCAGCAAATTAGATAAACAAAGAAAGACATGCAGTAACAGTTAGCCAACCATCAACCATTTCCAAGCACTCATTTATCCCTACTTATTTACTTATAAAAAGCCATAAAAAAACCATAAACACTTAAAGATTAAACTAGTTAGCCAACCAACAACCATTTCCAAGCACTCGTTTATCCCTATTTATGTACTCATAAAAAGCCGTTAGAAAACCATAAACACTTAAAGATTAAACTATAAGAGCTTTATTACAATTGTGCACAAAAGAGTATAATTGAGGCTATATGGCAGGGGTTTGGTATGTCAAAAGTATGATGAAGCTGAGTAAATATATACATAGAAGATGCTATTTATATGCCCCATCATCAATCTTGTCCTCTTAAATATTATATAAGATTTCTATTATGAATGCATTAACTTTAGGTGCACGTTTCTAGAAAAATGCGTAAGTTATATGTTAGTGACCCAAAATTTGTGACCTATACTGGTCTGTAGCCTGTGAAACTCTCTTGAATAAAGACACTGTGTGGCCTATTAATCTCATTTCCTAGGGAATGTTGGGTCCCCCATACATTATTGTGTAGGTCGTGTTGGCGTCAGAGAATATTAGATCCACATATCATAATTAGACATTTGGATTTCATTTATAAAACAACAATATAATTGCTAGTAACAGACTTGTACGTCGTTATTTTTAATAGTGATTAAAATTTGAAGGTTTCCTGTGATTGTTTCTTGTGATTAGTTGGTAGGTTGCCCATGACTAGTAATTGGACGTTCTTCAAGAGGTTCATGAGAAGGTTCACTTAAGTCTCTAGTCACGAATTATTTACAATAATATTGTAGTAAGTATATTAGTTACTGATAGTAACGATTGTTAGAACATTTGTTCCCCAGTAATTGTGAACCTTTTCGTATGGGCCACCTTTTTGTCTATGTCAAGCCTGTATTCATTTTTGTTCTTTGCAGTCAGGGAGCATGGCAGAGAGATGCATGTAGAAAGAACAATTAGTAGATTTACCCAACATGTGGCCATTAATCACACCTAGTGATCCCCGCAACATGTTCTGATTCATTAAGTAATACAAAAACCCACCATACATATAATTTGTGTTGGTTTATGGTTTTGATGATGAATGTGTGATGGATATAATGTGGTATTGTAATTGAAAATTTCAATGCGTTCACAACACAATGTAGCAAGTACATAGCTAACAATGTTTCAGTGATGATTTATAAAGTAATGTGTTGTTTCACGAGTCTAATAGGTTTCACTAGACATACGAAAATGTTGAATGGAAAAAAAGGAGCTTATTCGAGGAGGATAGGATATGAATAAAGCAGAAGTGTACTTTAGGAAAATAGGAAGAAACTAAAGCATAATTATATTCTAGGAAAACAAATTAAAGGAAATAAAACTGTGCAAAGGCTAAAGATTGTTTTAGAAGAAAAAAACAAATAAAGATTGTTTGAGAAGAATAAATCAAATAAAGCCATGCAAAGGGTAAAGATTGTTCTATAAGAATAAAGCAAATAAATCCATACAAAGGTTAAATATCGCATTAGGAGGATGATGCAAAAATACAGTGTTTTATGGAGAATGTCTATCTTTAGGAGTGCCTAAAAATAGGAGAGCATTTCCTTTTCTACACGTATGGCTAGATGAGCATTAAATACTTAGATTGGTTGTTTTGGTTATTGTTTGTAGGAGAAAGGACTTCTGTTATTTTTTTTAATAGTGGAAGGCATTAATAATCTGGTTTTTTTGTTTCCAGAAATTTTCATTTGAGTTTTTCATGTAATTACGTTCCTGAAAATTCCAGATTTCAGTTTGGGGAGCTTATCATTCTTATTTTGGTTTGGAAATTCAAAATTATGTCTCCAGAAATTTAGATATCAATTAGCTCATTTCAAGTTGTGTAGAACATGAATGTATCTTCCTAAATTTTCAAGAATAATTTGCAATTTGATATTCATTAACAAAATAGTAGAAAATTGGATATTCTGTAACAGAATAGTATGAAGAGCTATACACTCCCATAGATTGGACCACTCTTCATCCCCATCCAAATATGAGAAAGAGTTCAGAGTTTGTTTATCAAAAACATGTAAACTGCAGTGAAGTAGAGGTTTCAACATAAGCAATTTTTAGGGATAGGTAAGACAAGGCTCTTATAGACCAAGTAATATTTATTAACATAAGCATTAAATAATAATACAAGACATGTATACACATACCTTGTGTATAACATCAATCTAGATCTTTTTGTGTTGGGTACTGGCTAGGAGACATTGATTTGCTTTCCTAGATCAGTCATGCATTTTTATAACTATTATAATATATTTACCGAATTTTCCTGACGAACATCATAATAGAATATAATGCTTTCAATCGTCAAAAGTGGTGTTCAATGGCGGAAGATAGCAAATAAAAGATAACTTATTCTTATTTAAAACATCTAATAGGTGCAACTTCTGAAACAACTGGTTGTTTAACACAATCTGGGATATAAACCGACCATATTTTGACACCTTGCAGCTGGAACTAATGCTAAGATTTGAGTTTCTTTTCTAAACACGAGTATGGTTGCTGTTAATGATTTCAGTTAATTTTTTCTATAGCCTGTTGTAGTTAGGACCAAATCAGGCGAATGGCCAACTTTCTAATTTGTTATCGCATGGAAGTTATCCTTATAGAAGCCATTTACTACAGAATTCGTAAACCCACAATACTGTTTTATGGATGTTCCCATTTCTCTTTTACAGGATATTGCAGAATGCATGACGCCATTTGTAAGCGTGCACTTTGGAGGAAGCATATTGAATGGGCTGGCTTGTCTTTTCGATATCTATATAGACATGTGCATTAGAGCTATACCCTGTCCTACTGAAGATGAAAATAGTGTGGACTTCAGGGATAACTCTAATTTCATTTGGGCAGAAACAGAGGCCCAACAGCTTGCCCTTTTGGGAAATGCATCCGCTCTTGCTGATGAACTTATGCCACTTTATGTTTCAAAGATTTGTGAACAACAAACTGAAAACCAAGAAGACACATCCAAAACGTCTCCAGGAACACCAGAGCAATTTGTGTCGCTCCCAATAGAACTGAGGGATTGGAGACGCCATCTTCAACGTGCTGTTGACAGACTTCGAGATCATTTCTGTCGGCAATATGTGCTCGGGCTTATTTATTCTAGAGAAGGAAATGTACAATTGACTGGAAGCACATACCTAAATGGGAAGAGCGAGGATTTATTCTGGGACCTCGATGCAATGCCATCTTTATCTTTCCAGGTTGGGGAGGCTCTCCATTGATATTTCCTCTTCCAGATAACATTAAATGGTTGTTAAATCAGATGTTTCAATATTATAACCACACTATGATTCTTCTGATATCTGAATGAGGTGTGTGCAGGCATTATTTGTGAAATTAAACCAGCTAGCACAACTTGCTGAAATTGTGTTGGTTGGAAGAGACAAGGTGGTGAAGCATTTACTTACAAGACTCACCGAAACGGTTTTGATTTGGTTATCAAATGATCAGGACTTCTGGGAAGTGATTGAGGATGATACAGCATTGTTAACCCCTTTTGGATTGCAGCAGGTGTGTTTTCGACACATTTTCAAATTAGATGCTCACAATTACTCTTGTTCACATAAGAATTCCAATATGTTGAAATTGAATGGATATATCATAATATGTTATTAAATTTCTAGTCACCAGTTTGTTGATATATTTCTCAGGTTTTATCTGATTTTTTAACCTCGTGTTTGACAATTCTAGTATATTACTGATTTGTTGTTTCAAAACAGTTTATTTTGGATATGCAATTTATCATTCAAATTGCGAAGTCTGGTGGTTATTCCTCTAGACATATGCATCAAATTGTCTCCTCTATAAGAACACGTGCTATTAATGTATTCTCGACAAGAGGAATAGACCATAACAGGTAATTACTATGTAGCATTAGATTGCTCAACCCTGTTTCTTTGTACTACTTGGCTGCGTTTATTTCCTAATTCCTTGTATTGGAAGCGACAATAACATAATTGCTACTTGTAGTGTCCTGCCAGAGGATGAATGGTTTGTAGATACTGCTGAGGCAGCTATTTGCAAACTTCGTACTGACTGGTCACAGAACAATCCAAAAGCAGTGCTTGACAGAGAAGTTGGTAAAGAGTGTGATGGAGAACCTATGACTGCCGGCTTACCTGGTGGGGAAATCATTAGAGAGGCTGAGGGAGAACCTGCAGGAAATTCTGATGAAATTTCAAACCTAGAAACTAATGCAGCACCTGATACAGAAATTGATTATTTATATCTTAAAGAACATGATAGAATGCCTGACAGTCCGTTGAGTTCAATATCTTCAGATTCCTTTGCTTCAGCAGAAATGGAAGGTGACTCGAGTTCTCAGGATTACGTAGAAACTTAATCTTGATAAGACCAAAATTTCAGGTAAGAGAATTCATCTTGTAGATGCGTCTGTTCTTTTGAAAATTTGGTATTTCATATTAGTGTGCTCTTATCTGATTCTATTATTTCGGGTGAATTTCCATGAGCTAGATACAGGAGAGGAGTTCATGGTAAACCGTTATGAAATTTCGTGACTTGGAGACTTCCTTTAAAAGTCCAGTGCATTTCATGAGATGTTTGAAGCAGGCTTGTTTTTTGACCTGCCAGCTTTCATTCGAGAGAGAAATTAAGATGCCAAACTTGGCACCAAATGTTCCCCACAATCAAATGCAACCTGGAACTATCCTCGAGTCTCTTATAACTGGCACCATAAGTTCTGGGCAATCAAATGCAATGTGTCCATCCTCGAGTTTCATAATTGGGATGTGATGGAAAACATTAGCAATGTCTTGTATAGGGAGAACCTCCAGAATGCAAACTTCTTGTTGGGAGGCTATATTTGATCTGAGTTTTGTACTCTTTAGGGAGCTAGGGCTAATCAAGATCATGTGGCTCTCTGGACTTCCATTTTTGACATAAATACTTTTACTTTCAGTGGAACTTTAGATTTGGAGGCTACAATTGGTTGAAATTTCTTCTTCTGACGTGTTCCAGAGACAAATGATGGACGACATTCTAGATCAGGCAGCTTATATGCATTTTGATGCTTGGAATGACTACCTGTTTTGTCTCTCTGAAGGGAGATGGAAGCTTCTGTGGCAATGGTTTATAAATGGCTTGAAAAGATGCAAAATTTATGTAATACTTATCACAAGGACATCCAAAGATGTTGACAGTGAGAAATAAAAATAAGATGCCCCCTTCTTTTCGATAAAGGAAGTGTTTGGTGCATCTTTAATGTTTATAGAAGATAAAATTTTAAATTGTTGCATCTACGATCTCTAATATCAATGTCTTTCTAGATTATTTATTGTCCTTAAATTGTCAACCTCTTGCTTCAAAATTATTAAATAGTTAAATGGCTCCAAATCTGGTATATGCACAAACCAACCTAGGGTATGACATTGTGTTCATAAGATAAAGACGCAAAATTATTCCATTAATGAAATGACAATAACTTAAAATAATCTTATTTATAGGTTCACCTCTGATCCACATGATTGTGTTTGGGGCACTTTGTTTACATGGATGCATCTATGCAGTTGAATATTATTTTGCAACATTGTAGTAAAGCATTGGTGTGATGTTTCAATAGTGCTGCCCCAATGATTTTTATGATGTTAGAAGCATTGACACGACTGTGGTAAACTGTGTGAGATAATGGTTGGGAAGTGCGATTCTCGGGGGAGAGTATGTTCACACAAAATGAGGACTAATACAATTAGTGATGTGGAGTTAGTGAATTAGATTTTTCAATGGTTATAAAATATTAATTTAATCAATTCATATAGGTTTGTAATACATTTTACCATTGGAATGTTGTAGTGAAAGTATTATTACGAAAAAAATAATAATTTACATGAGGTTACAAAGTAAAGCAGCGGGTTGGTATTTACAGCTCACACTTCTTATTGGAAGAACAAATCTGGTGCAAAACAAGGGAACACTGACAAAACACAAGTGAGACAACCACCAAACAACTACATAGGAAACAAGAAGATACTAAGCATAGGTTGCCACCCCGGATAGAGGAGGTGAAGGATCGTTCTTTAGGCCACTGAGCACTCCGAGAGAAAGGCTTAGCGGAGGGAGAATCAAGGGTCCTCGATCCATACATGGGGTCTGGAGGAGCCAAAGAAACAGTAATTCCCCACCTAGGAGGCAGTTGCATCACACTGCCAACAAGGTTGGGATCAAGAATAGGCGAACCTTACCAAGATGGACCAACGACGGATTTGCCATGAGGAGGCAACAAACTCCAATCCCTTTGTTGAGGGGGATGGGGGGTAGGTGTGAGGGTGCATGGAGAAACAACTATGATTGCGTGAGTGGATTTTCCGGTGTTTGGGTGCTCGAGGTGGAGAGCCTTGTGGTGGACGACCTTGAGGGACATGACTCATGGCACAGGGAGCACTCCCTCAATGGTCAAGCAACTCCTATAAATACTTGAGTTCCATAGCCACCTTTTCAGTTTGTGCTTGAATCTACATAAAGTCCAAGATATCACAGACACCTTGTCCTTAATGGTAAAATGATAAGATGTTTCTTCATTGTTAAACCAAGTAAAGTTTCCAACTTTCCATAATTGAAAAGAAATTCCATTAATAAGATGTACATGTCGGCCAATTTGCAAAATCCCCAAAGAGGGCCAAATGCCACGAGAAAGGTTCAAGATGGAAGGGCTAAAAAACAATGTCCATTGCCAAACAAATTTAGCTTTGGGACATGTTCAAAAGATATGCTTGAAGGACTCTGGTCTAGAACAGACAAACACTTGGGTTGAGTATTTCCAAGGTGAGAAATATGCTCTCCAAGAAGGCCTTGATAAACCATGCACTAGAGAAAATGAGCAAGTTTGGGTTCAAGCTTAGCAGTCCATATTTTGTTGAGTTGGGCAAGTCAAGTCTTGGGCGAGGAATTAGGATTCCAACACATATTGAGCTTACCCATAGCCGAAGAGAATGAGCTCATGACTTGATACATGAGATCTAGAGAGTAGTTTTTGAAATGAGTGTAACAATTCCATTTTTAATCTTTCCACTAAGCACGTGGAGATTGTAAATCTAATTTGTGAAGCGTAACATTCAATAATAACTCTTGAATATGAAGAATGGTGGGTAAGTCAAAATTGTCTAAATTGAATTTAGTTTTTAGCAAAGGTTAGGAGTCCAATCACAAGTTGAAATCAAATCCTCACATTTTGAATACCTTTCTAGAAGAGTCTCAAAGCTTTTATACGAGACAACTCTGCTAAGAGACTATTATTAGTCATAATAGGAGACTACCAAAGGTTATGGTCATTGAAGGAAAGGCCACTATGAAATCCATCTCTAACCTATTTTATGTAGGGTTTGACATATTCAAAAGCTTTCCAAATACTTATCAACGAAAGAACTCTCAATTTTAACAAGGGAATGAGTGATCAACAATGTGTGGAAACCAATGTTTCTCCAACTAGACTTATCACAGGGAGACCTGAAAGAGATACAGTGCCATAAGAGAATTTTCAAAGATTCATTAACTTCAACAACTTTGACTACCCATTGAGCACAATGTGCAATACTCTCCCTGTAAATATCAATAATCTCCATACCTTCTTTATCGTGAGGAAGACAACAAATATCTTAAGCAACTTTGTGGAACCCTTGAATTTTTGCTTGGCATTAGATCAAAGAAAATCCTTGAGGATTTTTGCCAATATGCCATAGAAGGCTTTAGAGGGGGCCCAACTAGAGTAGTAAACATGAGTAGTAGCCATAATCTTAGTACACTCGAAATTTCTCAATTAAAGAGGGGGTTGGTGACCCAAATCGTCAACCTTTTTCTCCACTCTGTTCATGACATATTGCCAAAGCTCAGTAGGGGAACTATCAAAGGCAAAGGGAATGCCCAAAAATTTGAATTGCTCCCCTTGATGAATCCACTTCCAATTGTAACGGTGTAACCATTCTAGCATAGGCATCATACTCGGTTTTATTCTATTGCAGAAAGGAACCCGAAGCTTTGCAAAAGATGTCCAGGGAATGCAAACCCTTCTTAAATTCTTTTTCTTGCTCTTCAAGATTAAGAAAAGTATCCTTAACAAAATGGCCATTGATGAGTTGAGAAGATTTTTCAGGAAGAGCAATGCCCTTGACGAGACCTCACTCACATCGATGAGCCAAAAGGTATAAAAATGCCTTAGCAGACAAAACATATAAGGCTAACACAAAATTCTCAGACTTGAGTTCATTGACAGTGAGATATTTCGAGGCGTTCAAGAAAAGAGTTTGGATAGTCAAACTAAATAATTCGCTGAAGCCAAGAGCTTGAAGCATAGCGAGAATAAAAGGCCAATTGATCCTATCATAAGCTTTTTCAAAATTTAGTTTGAGAAAAAATGTTCATTTACAAGGAACTCTCACCCACTCCATCCCTTCCCAAACACCAATAAGGTTGTCTAGAATATATCTATTTTTGATAAAGCTCATTTGCTCTAGTTTGATAATAGTAGACAAAATGAGTCAAAGATGGTTTAACAAGAGCTTTAATAAGGATTTTGTACGACACGTTGAGGAGGGTGATGGGGCGTCAACTGGGGATAAGTTCAGGGTCACCAATTTTGAGAATAAATTTGATGTTTCCTTTATTAATAAGAGAGCCCAAATTTTTTTTTGTAAAGCTTCTTTGTGAACTTGTAGCAAATCAAGCTAACTAAAACTCTGAGTAGCTTTACAAAATTAATAGGGGAACCCATCAATTCCCAAAGCTTTATCATTACTCATGCATTGCAGAGCATGAAAGAGCTCATCAAGAGATAAAAGAGCATCACATAATTTCTGGTCTACGAGACTAAGTTGTGAGGAACAACATCTAAACATTCTTTCAAAGCTTGAGATCTCCCCATTGTTTCCTCATGGGCTTGGAATACTAATTTATAGTGGTCTAGAAAAGCAACAAAGATGTCATGGAGATTTGTAAGTCTTAGTTGCACTGAGTTGATGGCCTTGATCTGGTCTTGAGCTTTCTTGGCTTTCAAAGTCTTAAATAATTATTTGGAGGTCTTATCCCCAATTTTGAGCCAATTGAGGTGAGCATGAATTTGTGCCCCTCTTGCTGCATGGTGGTTTGCAACTTTTAATTTGGTGTTTGAGAGAGGCTACTAGGGTTTGCAATTGCGAGTCAAATGGATTGCGCTCAAGGAGAGAATAGATTCTCTAGTATCCTTTGAGCACAACGCCATTTCCCTGCTTTCGAACTCACACTATATGTTTACCATAGAGGTGGCGAAAGGTGGTGGTGTGGAAGATGGCTTCACTCCACCACTTGATCCAATTAGTGGCATAAGGCGCCTGTGGCACAAGATTCCAAACTTTGGCAATGAGATAGAGGGTGCTCTCATGGTAGAGGGAGGTGTTCAAGAAAAAATGATTGCATGGCACTTTGAAGTGGTTGTCACTCCACTCCACTCTACAAGTGATGGGATTGTGGTCTGATAGAACTTATTCATAATGCATGAAGACATGTTGTTCATTAGAAAGAGCAAAAGATAAGACATGTTGCTCTGAAAGCATAAAATAGTCAAATCTCTTGAATACCATATCAACACCAATGCGACAATTGGACCATGTAAACCAAGGAGTGGTAGTTAAACGTCACTACCAAAGGAGAGGGTCCATAAGATCCCACCGGTTTTAAAAATTAAACTATGCATCACGTTCTCCCATGCACCATCACATTGAGAGGGCGCCCACCTCTTTGGGACTCTCAATCATTTTGAAGTCTTCACACACGAGCCAAGTGGTGAGGGGTAGGTTGTTAGCAAAAAATTGCCATAAAACTATTCTGTTAGGACCATCGTTTGAGGCAAAAATATTGAGGAACCCTAATGAATGACCATTAATATTAAGGAAAAGCCAAATAGCCCGATGTGATAGATCTTCTCTCGAGGCAACAATTAAGGGGGAGAATTTGGGGAAACCGAGATATTAGCGCCGCCATAACCCTCCTCATGTGAAGCAAAGTGAGTTGCGTTAGACCATATACATTTTAGAGAAGCTTGTAGAATAAACCTCAGAACATTAACTTCTTGCAAGCAAACAAAATCTAGAGTTCCAAACTTTTGACAAGGAGCTCACACAAATAATTTGAGAGAGAACTTTGTGAGACTTCGAACATTCCAAGATAAAACATTCATTGGGGAGTATCATCTATGAGGAGTTCCCATTGACCATCTTCATTATCTTCAAGAGCTACAAAATTATTTCCCAAAAGAGTTCACTAGTTTGGTAACACGAAATCCTTAAGCAAGATGGAGCGGTGTTTAGCCCCATTGTCCTATTGGGGAGAGTTGCCATTGTCATGAGGTGGGATTGCTTATAGAGGATGTGGGGATGAACTCAGGTGGCTAAAAAACTGGCAAAACTCGACTTTGAGGCGATGTTGGAGCACTATGAGGCTTGAGTGGAGGATTGTCCTGGTGCACCTCAAAAGGGGTTAGGAAATTTTGTTACCACTGGAAGACTTTTGCTAGTCAATGTTGTCCTACGTGTATTATTCTCCACCACCTTGGGCTTATTAGAGGGCATTTTGTTAACAGAGGATTTCAACCACCCCATGATGGGACAATCCTTAATCCGATGGTTATGAGACTGGGAATGGAAAAAATGTGGGGCAGATTGGAGTATGACTTTTTGTGCCCAATATTTTGCACCTACTTGAATATTGATGGATTGTTTCAAATCCGTAGTCAAGTCAACCTCGACATAAACTCTCTTATTGTGGCATGTAAAATAAAATTTGTTTTGCTCGTGACACAAAACATGCCCCGTGGGCTTAACAATTTCCTTGAGAAAGGCCCATGAAGGAAGTAAGATGTTGAAGAGTTCAATACAAAATGACATTCAAATGGATGCTTGGTCAGAAACTTTGAATTGACGGGTCCATGGGGAAAAATCATGAATGTTTCTGAGGAACCAACAACTCGACCTAACAAGCATAGCTTGGAATTGGGGCGACAAAAAAGGAAGAACCATTTTGTAAGGTTTCGAACTCTAGTGACATGGACACCCGAGGGTTCCCATTGGTGTCGAAACCAAGCATTGAGAGATTCCTCAGATGGGATGCGACTAACACAATAAATGATGACACAATAATTTTCATACCACTTACAAACATTATCAATGAATCAAGTTGTAAGAAAATATCGAGTTGACAGGGAGAGTCAAAAGTTATACATCATCGTAGACTTTTAGGACAAATTAACTGGCTTGATTCGACGCCATCCTTCTCATTGTTTGCAACAATAATTGCAATAAAATGGGGCAAAGGGCATTATTTATAAAAAAATTGCCCAATGGACAGTGAGAGACATGCAATAAATGCACGATTAGCTTTCAAACTCCCGCAAAGGTGATGTGGGAGATAAGGAAGACAATAAATCAAAACAAAGCAAGGTCGACATCAAATCTTAGCAGAACAAGTTTTCAAAAGTTTTGCCCAAGCTTGTAGTACATTTTCTATTAAAAAGGTGCATTATTTATTAAATTTAATAATAAATTGTTAAAACAATTTTTTTAATATTTTAAAACATAGACATAAAAACCACTTTTATATAATCAAATTGTTATAATTCATAATAATCATTTTATGGCACAAAGAAATATACAAAATTTTACCAAAAACATTTATATTTTTAGTTCACATTAACCCTTATATTGTGATATTATAAAACCCTGATTTTGGTACAAGTCTTATTATTGTAATGTTGCAGTTTTATTTTGTGCATGTGAATCATTAATTTTAATTAGGACTTATTAAAGGTTTTTAATGTATGGTGGGAGTGTAAATTAGCTTTGATTTAATTTGAAAATGAAATTATATATCATCAAATTTATTCCAAAATTACTTACTGTTATTCTAATAGTGTTGCAAGTGTGATTGATGATTGAATTTACACTGAATAACTTTCAATTAAGCTACTAAAGCTTTTTAGTTTTCTTTTGTAAACCCCTGTACAATATTTTATTAATAATAAAGACTAAAAATACCCAATTATAAGAAACATCACAAGATAATATTAAATTAAAAACTTTAATTAAAAATTAAGTAAATTAAAAATAGACTTTAAAATAACAAGTTTAATTCAATGATAAGATACAAATATCATGTAATAAGCCTCTTCATAAGTTAAACAAGCATGCACACTAAACAAGTGCAAGTCTAAAAATATAACTCTTAAGAAATAGAAATCTAAATAAAAAACTCTAAAAATAGAACTTAAAAAAATCAAAGTTTGTCTAAAATAAATTCAAATTTAGTTAACTAAATATTCAGTGAACTTGACTTTAATTGACACTTTTAGTTATTTTTTAGGAAGTTTTTAGAAAGTATTTGAAATTACTTAAACAATTAATCTAGGACATAACTAGATTAAATAATTTTCATAAACTAATAAAATATAAAATAAACTAAAACTAACATTAATACTCAAGTGCCTATTTTAACATCATACTCAACACTCCCCCCTTTGATGCAAAGAAGAAAAAAATTTATAATCTCCTCAAATCTTCCATGAATATGATTATGTAATCCCTTGGTGAGAATATCAACAAATTAATCTTCACTTATTTCATACTCAATGACAAAGCGTTTATCATTGATCAAGTCTCTGACAAAATGATGTTTGAGTTCAATATGATTGGTTCTAGCATGAAAAACTGGATTCTTGGACAATTGTATTGCTCTATTGTTATCACAAAAAATATGTCTTGGCTTAAGTTGAATCTCTCTAAAATCAACAAAAAGTCTTCTTAGCCATAATCCTTGTATGCAAGTTGATGTAAGGTTTGTATATTCAACTCTCGTAGATGTTAATGCAACTATAGCTTGTTTCTTTAAATACTAAGAAACCAATCCATTTCCCAATGTGAAACAATACCTTGAAGTTGATTTTTTATTATCAAGAGATCCTACCAATCTGAATATGTGTATCTAATAAGACATAAAGACCTTGCTGATCTGAAATGAGTACCATAATTATAAGTACCTCTTACACATCTGAAAATTCTCTTTACTATATGCAAATATTTGAGTGATAGTTTACTCATAAATCTATAAACTAGTGAAACCCCATAAATGATATCATGTTTTATAATAGTGAGATACATAAAACCTCCCACCATGCTTCTAAAAGTATTTTCATAAGCTAAAGAACTTTCATCCTCTGTCATTGGTTTTTCTCCACTTGCAATTGTCATGTCCGTGGGTTTCGAATCTTGAAAATTGTAAAATTTTAACATGTCTTGGGCATACTTAGCTTGAAAAAATGAAATTTTTCTTTCTTTTGATAGACATCTATGCCAAAAAAACACTTCATAAGTCCAATATCAATTATCTCAAACTATGATTTTATAACTTCGTTGAAGATATTCAACATCTCTATAGAGCTATCTATAAATATCAAGTCATGTACACAGAGATAAACATATAAAACATCAAAACTAAATGTTTGTATGTAAAGAGTTGGTTCATTTTGACTTTTTACAAATCTTTGATTCAATAACTAATTTTAATTTTTTGAGTATCAAGATCTTGGAGCTTATTTCAATGTATAAAGAGCATTCTTCAATTTATATACTCAAAATTCTATACCCTTTACTTCAAAACCTTGTGGTTGCCCCACATCTACTTCTTCCTCAATCACTCCATTTATGAATACATTTTTGAAATCTATTTGATGGATTTTTAATCCTTTATGAGTAACTACAATAAGAATTAGTTTTATAGTATCTTGACGTGTCAAGAGTGGATATATTTTCTCATAGTCAACCCCATATGTTTGTGCAAATCTTTTTGCAACTAGTATAATTTTTAGCTTGTCAATTGTTCCATCACTCTTGAATTTAGTCTTGTAGACCCACTTTGTACTGATGGCATATTTATTCAATGAACACTGAACTAAGTTTCATGTATCATTCATCTCAATAGAATCCATTTCTAATGTCACAACATCATCTTATTCTCTCTTTTGACTAGCTTCTACATAGCTTTTAGGTTTACTAGCCATTGTAGACAATGCAAACATAGTATTTTTATCATAAATATATTCAAACAAATTAATTTCTTGGTGTTGAACCCTTGTGATCATTATTTCATAATTATGATCCAATATTTGATTGGCTGGAACAACCAATTGTTCTTGATTAAAATTGATGAAAATGTATGAATAGTCTCTTGTGAAGAGCTAATATTGTTTCTAGTTCAACTTTAAATGTGTAGAAATTTGTAAGAACTTAAAATAAATTTTAAGAGGCTACCCCACCGTACTTATGACCTCTATAGCTATAAGATCAAAATCAACATTCATATCATTTTCAAAAAAATTACAATCTTTAAAAATATTTGTGGATTCACTAGTAGGATTATAAAACTTGTATACTTTATTTTCATCACTATATCGTATGAAATTATGATCAATACTCTTAGGATAAAGATTCAGATAAAATTAAATATCTTTTACTTCATCTTTACATTGATTTATGGTGATTTTCATACTGCGCTTTCCTTCTACTTGAATGGACTTTCCCTCTCCTAATTGCATTTAGATTTTTAATGAATCATTTAAATTGTTAAAACTATCTTTGTGACTTATTATGCAATTTGAGCAACTTGAATCAAGAAACCCCCATTTCTTTGCTTCTTCTTTTCTCAAAATACATGTTAGATAAAAATTTGAGTGCATTTGCTCCTCACTCTGATAAGCTTGAAATGCCTTATTTTCACTCTTAATTATCTTTATTTTGAGTTGTCAGTATCCCGCAAATTTTTATAAGGTGTCCTAGTTTTCGTACTAATGACAAGTAAAAGTATTTCTTAATTTTACTTGTGAAGTTAGTTTCATATTTTTCCTTTGAAATTAAGTTTTTTGAACTCTTGATTTTGATTTTGATTTTTCTCTTTGATATTTGAAACATTTGCCTTGGTTTCAAGTTTCCGTTCTTGATTTCCTGCATATAGTCTCATCTTATCCTCATGGAACAAGAGTGAATCCACCTACTCATCAAAACTCATAGTATTTATGTCCTTACACTCTTCAAAAGTGATCACAATACGCATCTATATTTGACTTAAAGATCTCAATTTTTTTCTTAATATAACACCATTTTATATAGTTTCTTTATAAACATTCATTCTACTAAGTCATTTACCCTTATGTAATATTCTCCAACTCCATCATTTGACATTCTCAAAAATTTTAAATTTATCTTAAGAGTTTAGAGTTTTTCTTCTCTTACCTAAGAAGATCATTGATATGAAGTTTCCAAGGTATTCCATGCCTCATGGACATTTTTACATTTTTTAATTCTTGAATATATGCTTGGGTCTATGACACTCTAAAGATAAAAGAAATCTTGTACATCCGTATTTTCTTCATCTCTTTTTATTCTTTTTTAATCTTATGTCATGGTGTTCCAATTTTGAGGTGGTGTGTACCCATGAAGAATAATCTTCTAAATTCCTTTTCATACCAAAATTCTCTTTCACTGATCTCTTCAATACTCAAAGTTGTCACCTTAAAAAACATGAATATTCATGCAAGCAAAATTCACTAAAGCCATAGTTATTTTTGAACCTTTCTTAAACGTGACTCTGATACCAAATAAATGTTTTGAATACACGGAGGGAGTGAAAATTAATTTTGATTTAATCTAAAAATGAAGCTATATATCATTCAATCTATTCTAAAATGATTGACTTTTAATCTAGTAGTGTTGCAAGTGTGATTGATGACTGAATATACACTAAATAACTTCAAACTAAACTACTACAACTTGTTTATTTTTTTTTGTGAATATATGCAATAAAAAATCATAGATAACAATATACAAAATAAAATTTTAAAAGGAACTATTACACCACACTTGTGCACAATATTTTATTAATAATAAAGACTAAAATTAATCAATTACAAGAAACTTGTATCACAAATTAATGCTAAATTAAGACATTTAATTAAAAATTAATTAAAATAAAAATAGACTCTTAAAATTAAAATCTAAGATAGCAAGTGTAAGTCATTGATAAAGTATAGACATCATGTAAGAAGCCTCTTCATTAGTTAAGCAAATATGCACACTAGACAAGTGAAAGTTTAAAAATAAAATTCTAAAATTAGAAATATAAAAATATAACTCTAAAAGTAAAACTTTAAAAATTAAAGTTTGACTAAAATAAATTTAAATTCACTTAACTAAACATTCAATGAACTGGACTCTAAATTCTAAAAAAAAAAATGTTCAAAATTGACCAACTAATTAATCTAAGAAATAACTAAATCAAATAACCTTCCTAAACTAATAATAAACTAAATATAATATTAAAACTCAAGTATCTATATTGACATCACACTTAACACTATTTGGCATTTTTTGTGTGTTTATGCCTCTCCTTTCTTCTTCGTGTGGTCCCATGCTATTTTATTTCCTCTATTTTCTCTTTCATTTGTGTTTTATATATGTTTGAAGGCCTCCCTCTAATTTTTCTTATTTCATTCTTGTATTTGGGTTAGAATCGATGGTCTATCGATTTTGTTTCGATCACAATCGTTGGTCGACCAATTTTGTCCCAATCATAATTGACATATTGCTGATTGCGGCCCTTTGTCTTTTTGGGCCCTTTTGCCCTTTTTCCACTAGCTATTTATTTGTGATTTATTATTTTTAATTCTCTCCCGCACCCTACCCTCCCCCCCGCTCTCCCTCCCCCCCTCCAGCCCCCGCGCCCCGCCCCCCCTATCCCCGCTTTTTTTTGATTTCACGCTAATAGGTCTTTAATTTGAATTTGAAAAGTCTATATATACAAAATCTCTTAATGCATTTCAATAACAAGCAATCAAACAAGGCATTTCATAAGTCTTAGGTGCATTATCAAACTTTCAATTATGCTCTTCAATACTTAAGTGATTCAAAAGATTTATTTTTTTGCATACTTGTGCTAAGAGAAGTTATGAGAAAAGTTCATGTAATTGCATTTGATTATCTAGGGAGAAAACGTGAAGCCTCATTTTTTATTGGGTTTAGATTGTACTCACAAAGCACTGAAATTACATGAAGCACTAATTTTTTGTATGTGAGATATGCAGATGCAACTCTTCAAATGATTCTCTAGGGCAACTAACTTATACATTTTATTCCTCTTGAGATGTGATGGAGAATTATGTCAACATAGAAGGAGAAACAAATCCAACAATTCTTCTCATAATTTACACAAAATCATTATTTGTCTATAATTGAAAGATAAACTATTATAAAGCCAGCCCCAATAATCTTGAGGGTTATAATTTATATATGTATTTTATTTATATATCACCCTATGGATTATTTGGGCTCGATTTCTAGGTTAGCTTATATATTTTTATCTTAAATTCATTTTATATTATTTATTTGAATTATGTTGTATTCAAATTTATTGGTTGACATGCTTGTGTACCATGCATTAGATGAAAACAATTTGTTAGTAGTTTAGGGTGACACGAGACTAGATTTGTAGTACATCACAAACATTTTTAAATTTGAGAAAGAAGTTGGCATAAATCAAGGAAAATACGAAAACAAGTTGGCATAGGGCTTATTGAGTAGTTTTTATTCGATATATTTAAATTTGATAAGTGCTTTGTGTGGTATATTCAAAATTTTAAAATGTTGTGTTTTGAATCAGGTGGGAAATGTTAATGGTTTTGTATATTACATTTTTTTGCTATTGAATCATTCGGGTTTTTATTTTTTAATTTTTTATAAGAGCATTTTGTCAAAACCAACATAATAATTTGTGTTATTGTCTATTATTTTCAGTTCTGTTTAGCTTTTGGGTTAGTTTTAGAAAAGAAGAGTGTTAGAGGTCATTTATAGGAAAAAAGAAAAAAACATATCAAAGATTAGTTGTTAGAAATAAAGAAATTAGACTTAGTTGCAAGGAAGAAGAATGCGACCATCAGTTGCAGGAAAGAAGCCATATCATGGGTAGTTATAGGAAAGGATAAATATCAACAATTGATGGTCAACTGATCCATAAAGTTTCAATAAAGAATATTAGCACTTAAACAAGCAGACGACCAAGCAGTCATAATTAAAAAACTTAGGTTTGAAATCGAAAGTGGTAAACAATCAATACATCTATGTTTTACACTTTTATGTATTTCTAATCTCTCGTGGTTTTATATTTCTAACAATCTTTACAATATTTAATGGAAAAAAAATGTTTACAATTTTTTGTAAAGATTTAATTGTATAGAATAAGTACATGTACTATTTAGATAGATAAATTCTTAACAATCTGTGTCCATTTTCTTGTTCCTTTTCTTGAATATCAATTTTGTTTGTGAATCCAGGATACTTTCTTTTTGTAGATGAAGTTTTGTGAAAAAATAAATAACTAGAACAAGATTTTATTTTATATCTTTATTTTTTCCCATTTTATGCACGAAGTATACAAAACATAAATTTTAAATACTATTGGGAACGGAAAAATATTTTGATTTTATCTTTTGTTGGACTTTTCCCTACTTCATGCAAATATAAACTCTGTTTGTTGTGTATTGTTTTAAATATTATAAGGAGTGAATAAACAATTCAAGTTTTTGTATATCATTGACTTTGACACAAAATTTGAAAGCTGTAATTTAAAATTTTATTTTTGTATCGTATTTTAATATTTTATTTTAAATTGTTTCATTTGATAATTTAGTCTAGGTTGTGCAATTATATCATTAAATATATTTTAATTTATACTTATTATTTAATTGCCTTCTTTCCATTTTTATTTAAATATAATTTGGATTCTTTATTATAATATTTTAAAAAATAATGTTTAATGTTAATAATATTTAGTTATTTTGTGAAATGATTTAACTTAAATGATGCATGAACTAGCTAGAATGGAAACAAACTAATGTATTTTAGCATTATGTAAAAGATTCTCAAGATTGATATGTGGTATAACCTATGATTACTCACTGATATGTGGTATAACCTATGATTACTCACTGATATGTGGTATAACCTATGATTACTCACATTTGGATTGAAAATTTGTGAACAATCATATTAATAATTGTTAAATCAAACTTATAATGATAGCAATGAAAAAATTAGTGTGTAAAATAAAATAAATATATCACAGCTTTATTATAATTGTGATTTTATTAGTAATATGATTGATTTAATCTTAGGGTAACTAATCCATTTTGAATGGTTAATCATGGATGATAAATATATTAAAAATTTATTCTAAAATGTATTTTTTTACTACATATATGGACTTTAAAATACATTACTTAGCTATTAAGTTTTTAATATTTTTTAAAATTTTCAAGAATGGCCAATGACTTATTTTAAATCCCTATTTATTTTTTCAATTGTATTACAAGGATAGTGGTTTTCATCTTGGTAAATTTATTGGTGTAGGAAATACCATAATTTGAATGGTTTGTTGAGAAATAACCTATCTCCTCCCCAATCTTATTTTAGTGAGCCCATTTGTTGGGTTCTTTGCATATCCATAATACTTGGGTTTTCGCATCGTGAATCAGGTCTACATTCAGGTCTTAGAGTTAACTTTGTATTATTATTTCACCAAGTTTTGAGAATAGGTGGCCACCCATATTTTGTATTTCTTCCATTTAACAGAATAGTCCATTGAAAAATTTCCTATCTGCTCTCTAGTCTCTTTTTCTTGAGCCCATTTGTTGGGTTGCCTGCATATCCATGATACTTGGGTTTTTGTATTAAGAATAAGGTCTATTTGTAATCGTTGGAGTTAACTTTGTATTATTATTTCATCAAGTTTTGAGAATGGGTGACCGTTCGTTCTTAGTCTTTATTTCATTTAAGAGAATGGTATGTTGAAAAATATCATATCTCATCCATGTTAGCTAGTGGATATCCTACCTAGATTTATGGCTTTCATTCATGGGTTA
The DNA here is from genome assembly GCA_037957365.1 of Torreya grandis. NCBI lineage: Eukaryota > Viridiplantae > Streptophyta > Pinopsida > Cupressales > Taxaceae > Torreya > Torreya grandis. The sequence continues at coordinate 458,841 of JARHVA010004778.1, forward strand.
TGTTTTATAATTTAAATGGATTTAAATTTTAGGTGATTTATAACCTTTTCGTGATATATGTACTAACTAGAATGGAAACAAACTAAAATAATTTGACCATTACCTAAATGAATTCTAAGGTTTGATGTGTGGTATATCCTATAAGTATTTACATTTGTAATGGAAACTTGTGAACATTCATGTTAATTATTGTTGAATCAAACTTTTAATTGTAATATTGTAACATTGATAGATCTTAGTTCTACTAGTAATCCTCTTGATATAATATTAGGGTAATTCATCCCTTTTGGAGGGTTAATCCTCAATGATAAATAAAATGAAAAATCATATCACCTATTGATGAATTGGGTTTATCCCATGTTATATGTTTTTATACTATTTGTGTATTTAGTTTGGCCTAGGGGAATCATTATAAGGTTTGTAGTTTATTTCATCTTGGTAACTTTGTTGGCATATGAAATAACATAATTTGAATGGTTTTTTGAGAAATGACCTATCTTTGACATGTTTTTATTAACTGAGACCCATTTTTTGGGTTACTTGCATATCCACATTATTTGAGTTTTGTGCAATGAGAATCAGGGCTACATGCATTTCTCAAAGTTAACTTTATATTATTCTCTTGTAAAGTTTAAAAAATGGGTAGTCATTCATTCTTGGTCGCTCTTTCAGTTAAGAGAATGGCATGTTGAAAATGAACCTATCTCCTTCCTTGTCTTATTCACCTTGGCCCACTTCATTTAAGTATCAATTATCCATTTGAATAGAACATTTTAAAAACATCTTACCTATAATTTATGTCAAAAATATTTTTTGAGCATAAGTATTAGCCACCCATTCAATCAAAACTCTAATATCACCTTAAAAATAAATAATCTGTGAAACTAAAATTTTGTTGTACACCTATAAAATTTTTCACAATTTATAAAATAAATAGTAATCCTACGATAGATCAATAATATAAACACCAATACATATATGTATTCCTACGATATTTTTTAAATATATAAAATGGGAAACCACACATTCTAAGATACATTTTAAAACTATTAATATAGACTCTAAAATGTATTACTTAGCTACATATAGTTTTTAGTTTTTTTCCATTTTTGAGAATGAGTGATCGCCCATTCTAAATCCTTATTTGTTTTTCTATTGTTTTCCAAGGTTTGCAATAGATTTATGATATATAATTCAAGGTATTCAATAGATAAAGTTATAAGCATGGTTAAGTTTGGTTGAGATGTCCTGATAAACAAGTTAGAATGATGCAAATAAGATTGAATATTTGTTCATTATCTACTCTAGCAGGGCATTCATGACTCATGACTAGCTATTATATTTTAAGATGAAAGGTAGTTATGTATTAGGGAAAGAGTTGTGTCACTTTGAAGGATAAATTTAACTATTTAGAGATAAGTAGAGAACAAGTATAATAAAATCTAGGGCTTTTGGACCCAATTTCAATCAAGTAATGTAAGTAAATCTAATAGATATTCAAGTAGACTAGTCATGTCATGGAATAATAACTCCAATTAATCATTTATACTAGCATGATTTGATACACCAAGTTTATAAGAATAACAAAATATTCCACATTTAAAAATGGTTACAAACTACTCAATAAAGTTTTAAAATCAATTGAATGCTTAGTGTACATGGACTACAAGTTAACATTCATGGTTATGGTAACTTACTCATCCCTTGTTATGAAAAATTGAAGTCTAAGCATCATGTATAGTTGTATCCAACCACATTATGACCACCCAATTTATCAAATAAGGTAAAAATTGCATTCTACAACTTAAATCAAGTCCTAGGGTTTGTCCAATTCTATGATGCATAGAATAGATCTATAAGGGAACAAATACACTATAGAATTGTCCAGTTCCTTAGCTAAAAAAATGGGGCCAATGAAAGCTATATAGATTATAGTATAAAATAGACAAGGTTGCTCATTAATCAATGCATAGGTTTGAATAACACTCCTAAGCACATGCCTCTTAGATAGAGATCAAAATTAGGTCATTGCAAGTAGGGATCAGACAACCACTTACTAGGCATTCTAACCTTCAAGGTATATAGACTAGAAGGGTAATTGGTAGTGTGGGAATAAATTGAAAGTGAGGATGCTAAGTCATAATGCCATTAATTAAAGCACCTTGCTTGGTATATGGTTTACTTATTTTATAAAGGTTCATCATAATGTAGGTCTAAACAAGTAAGAATAATGTATCACAGATCATCACAAATGTTATAAGGTTTCATTAAGCTCAATGACCACTTACAATAATCAATAATCTAGTTCATTGTCATATCCCGAATTTATACTATGATTTCAAGAAATTAGAAGAGCTTATACCTATCAAGAACTAGATGTTTGTATTCTAATTCATAATCAGAAAACATACTTCCTATACTTTTATTATGTAAATCTGACATTAGATTGTTATTAGCTTTATTTTAATATTAAAAAATTAAATATCATGTTGCAAGCAATACTCTAGATTTTACTATGCTGATAAGAGGGAATGCAACCCATTTTGAGTAGGATATCCATAGATTGTCATTACATGAATTATGTTATTCGTACTTGTGACTTGTTATTCTATATGGTACCTTGTGCTAGTGATAGTCCCATTTGTCAGATATTTGTCTTCACCTTGTCAGGACTAGTATGTCTTGTGAAGAATAATGGTATCATTTCTCTTGGGCATATTGTTTATAATGTTGGATAATATCAGGGTCAAGAGTGATAACACACAAAACTTTGGGCATTATTTTTCCTTTGGTGTAAAGTGATTATAATGTTGAGCTTAAGTGCTAATGCACATGATTGTGTCAAAGTAACTTATAGTGCTAGGTGCATATATTTATAATATTTTCAAAATGTTATATGTTGAGTATAACCGTTGGCTTGGTGTTGTGGCTTTGGGTAAAACTGAAGTGTTATAAGTTTAATGATCAAGATCAACTATGGACCTTGGATATTGGATATTATGCATGATATTGTAAATCATAATCATGAAAAATCATTGAATATTATACTATATAAATTTGAAAAGAGAGGATCCAAATGAATTATTGTAAATAAAGAAATGGTTAAAAAAAGTAAAAATAAAAAAGAGTAATATGGTTGAATTATTATAAAGAAAGGTTGTGCTATGAGCTCAACCACGACATGAGGAGAATGAAGAGAGAGGGATTTGGAAACCCTAACACATGTAGTTATGAGGTGGCCATTGCATGTTTGCTTTTGCACTGAACCAGTATGTGGTTGCCATACTTAGATGGTTGTGCTGAAACATGAAACAATGTAGTTGTATGCATGTATAAAATATCATGAAGGGAAATAAGATACATAAGGAACAAGAAGGAAGCCAATGTAAAGGAGGAGGATTTGGTCTCTGGCATACCAATCATGTTGTTTTCCTTTATCTCTAAACTGCTATGAGCATTAGATGTAATTATTCTAGTTTATGAATACATACACATATAGAGAGACCTGTTGTATACATTCGTATGCACATGTATTGAGATATGTATATGGATATATGTGCCATGGGTTATGATCTAGAGATTTTGTATTTCCACTCACATCATTCATGAAATCACTGCATGGAAGCCTTGGTATTATTTTGTAGTCTGTTTAGATTATTTTATTATTCATCTGAAGAATAGTTGGTTAACATTTAACACTAAGATATTATGGTTAGGAAACTGATGACACCTTCAGGGGTTGTGCTTATTTGGTATAATCTTGATTTTTTTTATTCTTATACTTCATCCATTTGTGAATAGTATTATTATGGCATTATTTTATGTGCTCTTGCTTGAAACCTAGCTGTAAGTGATTTCATGATTCTTCCTTGTGGTTCACAATAATCTTATAGTGTATAATTATATTAATTGATCCATATAGGGTTGATAAAAGGAAATTAATATTTGTACTTTGCTTTGAATGTGGATGAATGTTAAAAGCCTATTTTTATGATATGTATTCATACCTTTTTTCTCTGATAGATATCACATTTTTTTCAATATAAATGCTCTATGTTGTTTCCATGATTAAATGCTCTATGTTATTTTAAAGGCCTTTTATTTTAACATTTTTGCTCTGTTCTTACTTGAACTAAACATTATAATGGGACAATAATTTTTGAGGCTCTGGTATGACTAACCAACTTGGTAGTTTAGGCACTGTCAGGTCTGATCAGTAGATAAGATGATTTATGGATGGTAAACTTCAATATTAATTCAATGTTGAACTTCTACACTATTTAGTCATGGTGAATTTACATTCTTATTTTAGGAGTTTTGTCTTGAGTTAAAATGTTCATTGCATGTACTGCGTCTAGGATACTATTTTTAGTTACTAGGATTTAGATATCCACAAATTAGTATTAAACATGGTATTTATAATGAATCATAATCTACATGTGGGACTTCAGGTATGTTGTGATGAAATTAGAAACTAAAACCGACTACGACTTTAATGACATGTTTGATAAAATATTTATTGTCTATATTCTAACACATTCATAAGTAGGAATATCATTTGGTAAGGCCTTACGTTGTTTTAAATATTAACTAGACTTCTACACATTTACATGAGATGTTATATTGTGTTAACCTCATTTATAGTTATTTTATTATGAATATTATCTTGAATAGATTTGTTTTACTTAATTTATGATGCTCAAAGATAATTTATTATTAGATTAAAGGAGATAATATTTACAAATTTATGTTGACTCAATTCTACTGTCAATTATGTGATAGTGTAGGATGAAGGATATTTAAAAGTTTATAGGCTCCAATATTATAGGAAGTTTACTTTATTTTTGAAAATCCAATCCTCAATATTATAAATTGACCTGGAGCTTTGTAAGCTCATTTTTATATACATTTTTTAATAAGGTGTTGTGAATATGAGCGTGTTTATCTATCTTAGTATTTTGAGTGGTTACTTGATCTACTCTTTACGCGGAACAAGAAGCATAAGAGATTATGATGTTTCTTATTTGATATTCCATCTCAAAAATGAAGGTTGTGTCTAAGATACTAGTTGTACTAGCTCTTAATGGCACACATATTAGTTTATTAAACTCTGCAAGTACACTTTCAAGGTGGTATCAATTTGACTAACATAATGTGAATGTAACATGCATTTATAAATTGTAATCTTATTCTTTGATGATTTAGTTTGGATGAAAGTTTATCATAATGGACCTATAGTCAAAATTTATATTACTATACCTTGATATTGTACATAAAAGAGCTTATAATGTCTGATATCTAAGATAACATTCAATACTTGATTGTCATTACAACATTATGTCTAATATTTACTTTGATATAGACAATAAACTTGATTAGTTTCCTTTGTGTTGTTTCACCTTGTTTGGAATTTGATTGATATAAATAAAAAACTATTAAGTTAGACTCACTTTGCATTACATATAATTTAATATGTTTTCATGGTAAAAATCTTAAGATGGGCATAACAACCTATTATCTATTACCTTGCAACTACAATGGAGGGTTGGTTGTACCTTCTCCTAGATGTAGGTAATGTTGATCTTTGTATGAGATGAATATCCTATTTATTTCAAGACAATACATTGGGTGGTTAAATTTTACCTTGCATGATTAGTTATAAGGTTAGAAGTGGTTTACCTGATTGTGTTTTCTAGAAATGCAACATATGTTGTTATCCATATATAGTAGTGTGAAGGTGCTATGATGGGTCTTGAGCAATGGGATACTATGATCCCAAATTTTCCCTATCTTTATAACTTAGACTATAAGAATATAATAGGCTTTGATTGAGGATTTTGAGAAACCTATAATGCACTTGATTGATTTGATATGAGCTATACCATTGAATATTTTTAAGAAGATCTACACAGAGGCATATGCTATATCAAAAATTGAGTGGCTCTGACACGCATTATATTTATCTCTTTTGTACACTTAGATATGACCAAGATCATTGTTTTAATTATATGATAATATTTATGTGATTCAATAAATTTTCTCTAAACCTTTGATTTGAGAACTTGATAGGTCTGATTATGACTAGAGCTCAAGTTTCATACAATACTCATTGTGTACAAACTTAGTTGTATTTGAAATGCATTATGGTTTTTAGATGCTATTATATTCCCTATTTTATTAATTAGTGATAAATATTCATCTTATAAGTACATATCCTGTAATGCTCTAGTTCATATGACTAACCTTATTTTGGGCACAATAGGAGTTATGATGTATGTAATGCTCAACCTTGGTTTATTGAAATTTATAATAGAAATTATACATTTATCCACTGTGATAGTAAGATGAATGAATGTAATCTTATGGACTTATTTCATGATCTTCTTGTTAAGCTAGGTGTTTATGTTGATCATTCTTCAAGAATGCTTTAGTGTGACACCATATTGTACTTGTTATTTGGAATGTAGACTAGATATATGTGATTGTGCGAGAGAATGATAATTTTGTTCTTAACTTGATGGTAGGATGAGATAGATTAATGCATATGAATGATTTTTTATTTTGGAATGAATTAGTAAACTACCTAGCATACTGATTCTCTTTTGAATGCTAAGGTTTGAAAACTCTCTTTTCATGATCATGATATGGTTGTAAGAAATTATGGATACTTTAATAATTATAAATATAGATCCATGATAGATGGTTATAATTGTTGGTAGGATGGTATGATATTGATGAAATGATGTGTCTACTAGATCATTGGTTACAGTTCTAGTTGTTATCTGCTTGTATAAATAATCTTGCAGGTATGTTGAGTTTTGACATAGATAACTTAAAAAGAGGTGGGGTAAAATATAATCTTGTCAATAAGACGTTGAACTTGAATCCTTAGAATAAAGTAAGGATATTATATGCCTAGGTACGTCTTAGACATTTTTTTCTCTTAACATGTTTAGTTTTGTTATGAAAAAATGGAAATAACATTGTTTCTATGAATTGATGTCATTTAAGTATTAAATTTCTATAGTAAGAAGAATTAAGTAGTGAATGAGTTAATATTATGTTTCTTTCTCTTATCAGTATGAAAAATGAATGCTTAGATCTAATATAATTTAAAATAGTAGTTAGGAAGACACCTTGTACATATATTTTGATAACTTCATCTCAATGTTCTTAAGGGAATCCATTACACAAAAGAAATCCATGAATATTAAGAATGATGTTCCAAGTAAGAATTGAGGGTCGTAGATCCATTTCTAACTTTGGCAATATGTTGGGTAAATTCATATAGACCTATGTTTTCAACCTCAATAGCATTCAATAACAGTTCATAAATCAATCTATCTGGTTTGAGATTAAACAACGATGTTTCCATTCTAGTGGACATTGTTTAACTTGTCTTAGCTCACATCCACAAAAATTAAGGATAAATTGTCTCATAATATAGGCTTCAAAGCTGGTATTTATTCTTAACCTTTTGAGAAAAAACTTGTAGTCCTAGACCAATGATCATGCCTCTTGATCAAGTTGTTCAATGGTTGAGCATGGGCTTCATCAACTTCCCCACTATCTATTTAATCTATTTTTAGTTTAAATAAATCAAATCAATAGATATTAAACTATTGAAATTTAAATGTTGGAATATACAAATATGATAATGAAATACAATATATTACATTATTGTACATAATTTAGATTTTTCTAAAAATATTAAATAGGCCTACAGATATGCAAACCTTTGTACAACAAATATTTGGCTGACTATGATTGAAATATGCTTGATATGACATGTATAATCTATCATGATTGAATGCAAGAGTTTAAACTATGATTGGATATGTCTACAAAAGGAGGATAGGGGCACAATGTAACCTTGTTTGTTGACTATGACCATGTCCTAGTTGATTGTGCACATGATTTTTTGATTTGGGTCTGTGAGACTATATACAAGGGTTGACTAATAAATTTATGTGTTTTGTGTTACTATGTGGAAGACCTAAAAAATATAAAACCCTAGATCCCACACAAAAAATAATATGGATATAAAATGAAAAAGGGGAAATGGGTAACAGGAATAACTAAACTATCCTTAGAAAACCCTAGGTAATCTGAGTGTTACCTACATATCCCAAATGAGCCTAAGTTCGATGTAGTTTTCCATCCTAGGGTGTTTGTGTGATGTATGACTATGAAACTATATGATTGAGGCTAGAAGATTTTTTGAAATGATTGACAATGGATGCCCTTGACCTTCAATAAAATATACTCATACTAGGCCTAAGACTATTACAGTGTTGAATAGTTGAAATTAGAGGAAATAGTGTTCTTTTACTTAGTGTGAAATATAATTACCGAGTGATTGCTAGTTTATATTTGGAGAAGCCTTGATGTGATTATATAGGGGAATACACTATTTTTGAAACCAAATTTACAAAATGTGCAAGAGAGAAATTGTGAAACATATTAATTTAAAATTTTAATCACTAGAGCATGGGGGACAAGGCCATGCTGGTGGACAAGGCCACATTGTGAACTTGTTTGACTTGGCATAGACTTGTCCCATAGGGACAAAGGCTACTAGGAAAGGTCTAACAAGATCCCATAGGTTGAATAGGGATGAACATGATTGAAATAGGGATGTTTGTATGATGTGTTATATGTTCAAAAGATATTAGAGACTCTCTTATAGATTATGACTTAGCAAAATGGTGAACGGACCAAGTAAGGTAAGGATTTCAAGATTAAACATTGTCAAGCAGTTAATGATTAATTTTATGTGTCTAAATTTCCTCCCACTTTATTCAAGTGATACAACAAATTAAAATTATTAGAGTAAAGTAGATGCAAACCTGAGTGTGTAAACACATTTTATCTTTTAATGCAACACTTGATCGTGCAAGATGCCTTAATGGAAAACCTGCAACAATGCCACTGGAAAACTTGCAATATTACAAATGGAAGTAGTTATTGTCCATTTTTAAAAGTCAAAAATTTAAAACTTGAAATTTGAATTTTAAAATAAATTAAAGAAAGTATACACCTGAAAGAGTATGAAATTTAATAGCCATATAAATTGAAAGTGGAGAATTACTTGCCTCCTTTTTGAGGAATTTGGAGAAATATTGAACCCATGGATAATTTAAAGTGATCAATTCTCAATTTTAAAACCTTTGACATCTCTTGAGTTGGAAAAATTGTATGCTCCAAATCTCATTTAACTATATTGAGTACTCTATAAATTGAAGGGGTGGAACCACCAACCATGGATCACTACATATAAAAAGTGCAAACATAGATGTTTAATGTCACTATAATATAATGCATCCCACTTGAAACATGAAGAGGAATCATGCCATTGAAGATAGATCTAGGTTATATTTGCACCTTTACAACTTTTATAACTTGAGAATCTTTTAAACTTTTACACTTAAGAAATTTGAAATGCCGTGTAGTAACTTGGACATAAATGTGTATCATGCCTCTATAATATAATTTGTATTAAAGTTCCATTTGAAATTTATAACTATTGAAACCTATATCTATTTGAAAATTTCTACTTTGTAACCATAGGAATGAATGCACATGCATGTGACAGACACCCATAATCTAAAGATTTTTAATCATGCTATAATTTTAAAATTATATAGTGCCATAAATATGAAATTTGATCATGAAGACTTGAATTCTCAAGGAAATCCCATTATGATGCCCCCATTTTGAGAAGAGGGATGTAGCTCATAATAAGATTTATGGAGTATGTGAAAGATGTAATCATATATAAGCACAATTTGAAAATTTGAATGTATTACGTATGTATTAGAATATAACATTAAATTTGTATATGGAACATGTAAGATATTGATATATCATTGAAGCACATAAGCATCATGTGGACGATATGTATCATGACACTAAAGGAAGAGTAAAGAATAATATTAATGCATGATATTAATCATGACACCATAGTAACAAATAATGAATATATAAGCAATGCCATATAATGTAATCTAATTTACATATAATGTCACACATTAGGCCCAAATGCCAATACAAGGGGAATTTGAATCTCACATAAACATACAAGGCTAAGAGACGCATGAAAATATAATAAGGATTCCATCCAAGCAAGAATTTAAACATACAAGGCCAAGGACAACACATAATAAGCAAACAAGTTCTATCTTATCATGCAATACAATAAGAAAGAAGCATATAAAAAATGAAACTAGTGTACATCCACCATATGGATCGATGTAATTGCTAGCAAGTAGCGTTTCATGTAACACATGTATAATATGAGCGAGTATAATTTTTTTTGTATGATATGTAGCTCAACATGGTAGAAAGGTTGTGTATAGATACAACCTATTTGAATTATTCATGAAGAATAAAGAGATGTCCTGAACTTAGTAAGGTTGTTGGGTAATGAGGAAAATTTGACATTGAAACCATATAAAACTATGTCTTTTAGCACACTCAAATGCCTTGTAAAGAGAAAAATGTATTTAAAAACTAAAATATGCTATTTATCTAACATAGAGTAAATAACATATGGAAATAAGTAAGATAGAAATAATTTGAAAAATGCTTCATAGGTCCTGATTTTGATTTTTTTTGAAAATATTTAATTTTTTTGATTTACTTGCATGTTTTTGATATTTTTCCATATTTGAGTTTTTTTGAGAAATTGGAATTGAAAATTGCTTAAGGATTAAGGCTTAAAAAATAGAGGAAGAGGAAAAGATTCAAACAATCCTCAACAATGTGCTAGAATATTATATGATAAGAAGGAATGCAAACCATGTGCCCCTTATGTATGTGTAAATGAATCATATCAATGTAGCTTAAACAATTAATATAGATAAGAATATACATGCTCCTTATAGTCAAGAGAGAGATATGATCATTTAAGTGAAAGGCAAGCCATAACATGATAAGTATGGAATATCAAGTAATAATGAACATCGAAAGTATTTTTAAGGAAGTTACTTTGGATTGTTAGAATTGGCTTGAATATCAAGAGGGAAAGTGCCCTAAGTGAAAAATAAATCCAAAGTCTAGAAGAATGGTTGGATAAGGGAGAGAAGAATTATAAAGGAAGAAATTATCTATGTAAGTGGCTAACCAATTGCTTGGTTAGAGGAGATTTTCCATGGAGCTCCTATATAAAGGAGATGTCCACCTAATTCATTTCATGATAAACCACCAAGTTGAATGGGATGCCACTATGTAAAGCTAGTTGATCCATTATACTGCCTATCAGTCATACCTATATGCCTTTTTATGTGATTTTTTGTTGTGATTATATTCTTCTTTGAAATTGTGACCATTGCACCATTTTGCTGAAATTTTAGGGAAACATAATTAGTGCTAGGTATAGCTTCCAGTAATCTTTGTCATGATATTCCAAGGATCGCATTGTATTTATCTAAATTAGGATCAACATGAAATAATGTTGAACATTATTTAGGACCAAGAGTGATGGGTAATGTGATAAATTGAATATAATGCTTTGGTTCTATAGCTTTATTGAGTTGCTATGTATCATACTCAAGATATCTAAGAAATTATAGACTGCATATGTTAGAATATTATAAGCATGTAATTGAAATATTAGTGCATTTTTTCATCCATAAGTGGTTTGATAATGAGAGGCTCTAAATAAAAAAAATGCTAATTTTTCTGCTATTGTAACCTTATTTGTGTGTGTAACTATAGATACTGACCCTTGATTTGAAATGCCTTTATTGAGAAATCATCTTTTGAAAATATGTTGATCTTGTTTCGGTAATTTCACCTTTGAATGTTACTCTATGTGAGTCTTGAATTGCTCTTTTTGCATCTTTTCCTTAGGAAGTGTGATCATTGTATTAGAATCAATTGATTGAGAAATAATATTGTAACTGTTTGAAATATCTTATAGATCCCATTAATTTGAGAGGGATGTTTTTATTTTATATTTTATGTGATATATATATATATATATATATATTCACCCACTCCAATAAATGTAAATAAAGAATGAGATAAGAATTCATCTTCATCAGTGGGGTTGAAATTTAACTTGTGCAACTGGTCATCTATAAGTTCTTGTTGATTCTCATCATCACTTCTATAGTAATATTTAATTATACATAAGTTTTTTGGATTCACCAATAATGGTAGTTCTTGAATGTGATTTTTTTGTAACTATGGAAATTAGTACTACTTGCATCTCTACTTTGATAGGTTTTTCGATCAGAGTAAGATTATGTAGTTTTAACATAGATTCCTTAAAAGGCTCCTCTATTTGTTTAAGAATTTGAGTAATTTGTGAGGTATCATTTATATTTATTGATTCATCCATTTCATAAGTGTATATTTTTGCTATTGAAATTAGTTGTTCAAGTGGTATAATGGAAACCTTATCAGTTTGTGATTGAGTTATTTTGCAATAAAAAAGGTGCATCATCAGTTGGAATTGTATACTCATGTGTATCATGTAAAAACTTAATACAACTATGAAATTTAGAAGGTATAAATTTCATTGCATGAATCTAAGGCTAACCCAATATGCAATTATATCATTGCTAATCAAGTATGAATTAAAATATAACAGGTAACATTTTTGGGCCTAGTTGTAAATCCAATATGATAATTCCCAATATGTGCTTTGGAGTGCTGTCAAAAGCATGTATAACTTGTGATGATATGTGAAGACTATATTTATTGAAACCCAATTTTAGTATGAAGTCATAGCTCTAAATATTTATCCCAAAACCATTTTCAATTAATATATACATGACTAGATTTATATGTGTTTGAATGCACAATGAGAGACATTGTTGAATGATATGCCTGGGAGGTATATCTTCTTTATCAAAAGTAACAATACTATAAATATTCTTGAAGGTGTTCATGATATAAGCAAACAAATTTGGATGTGTATCTTGTAACATGGCATACAATATATCCTTGTAAGTTAGTGATTTCTCTAATAGCTCTAGGATATAAATTTTAACCAGAGTATTACAAAGTTGGTCAATGAGATCATACCCCTTGGGTTGAGAAATTTGTCTTGGAAGAGGTGGAAGAGGAATAGTTTGAGTAGTAGGAATGGGTTGTGGAGGTAAAGGTGGATGCCCTCTTCTAGTTTGAACAACGTGGACATGGGGTTCTAATATGAGCATTGGATGAATAATAGAAATAAATTGGCTAATAGATGTATGTTGAGGGTGAGAAGGAGGAGGCACAAAATGTTGTGCACATGCTCTTTGGTGTGTAGTGGTCATAGGAAGTAACTCAAATTGGATATTACAATAATTAGTTGAGAAGATGACTTGACTTGACCTTATCCACAAGGGGTAGACTCTTTTATGTATCCAAAATCTCTTTGTCCAATATTGGGTAAAATATTTACATATTATTTTTCCCGAGTAATGTTAGATTCAAATAGACTTTATTGTGATGATGTTGATATTTTAGGAGAATTAGAGGATGTAAAAATAAGAATGGAATAGTGCTTGAGGATCTATATTGTACATTTTTATTCTCTTGATTTGATTTATGTTTTATCTATGATTTAACATAATGAATAACATGATGAAAGGGGATAAAAGATGTAACAATGAATTTCATAACCTTATGCAACATATGAAATAAATATTCATTCATTTATCCCATTATGAACACCATATGAGTCAACTAAAACTAATATATATGAATACAATACAAGAAAAATTAAAGATATAAAGGTGATGTAGGCAAGGGTTTGAATGATTATGTGGGATCTCAAATATACTTGCTCATTCATTGATTAGTGTTAGACCAATTTCTTAAAACACTAATTATAGAGGTGGAACCATGCCTGTAACCCACTAACCCTATTTTTGAGGGTATAATGAGAGTAACTTCCTTGGGTGATACATTCCTCTCAGGTGCACCACAAATCAAGTAGTTAAAAGAGGCTTGCTATGATATAAACAAGGGATCATAGGTATTTAAAATATACCATGAGATACATAGAAATTAGAGTCCATGTTTAGTGTTATACAATGACAATAAGTATTTAGGTAGACCCCTCACACTATGATGTCTATAAATAAAACATCATGTATCCCTTCATGATAGCCACTAAATAGTTTGAAAAATAGTAGAACACACTTTCTAAAACAAGCACAAGAAAATGAAAAATAAATAAAAATAGAATAAAAAAAATTGTGTATATATATTAAAAAAATTCAACTTGAGGTCGAAATAAAGGGCTTCTGTGTCAGATTTATTGAAGGTGAAAAGATAAACTTCTTCAATGTTAAATTAAATGCAAGGTTCAAGAAGTTGAATAGTTATGTGTCAAATTTTATTGAAGATTCAACATTTTTTTATTTTAGTCTTAGGAATTTATAGAAATATGTATGAAATCCTAAGACAAAAATCAAGTAAACAATAAAAAATGTTCCAAAAATAGTGGGTTCACTAGAAAATTTAATCTATTTTTAGTTAAAATCAATCAAATTAATAGATATTAAAAAATAAAAATTTGAATGCTAGAATATATAGATCTAATAATAAAATATAATATGCTAATTTTTTGTATAAAATTTTAAATTTGCTAAAAATAGTTGATGGGCCTAAAAATATGCAAACCTCCCTAAAACAAATATTTGGTTGACTATTACTAAAAACTACTTGTTAAAACTTGTGTACTATGTTATGACCAAATGCATGAATTTAAACTATGATTGGACAAGTATGTATAAGGATGATAGGGGAGTAGTGTGGCCTTATCTACTAACCATGACCATATTTTGGTTAACTGTGCCCTTGATTTTTAGATATGGGTCTTGTTGATGCTTGAATATGCATCACATGTGCCTAAAGTGTTTAAGAAACAATTATCATTTTATAATTCTAAGAATTTAGCACATGATTTGTAGGTTATGATAATTTTGTTATTTGTTGATGGAATAAAGGCAAAGCAAGTGGACTGTTCACAATATTTATAATGTTTGGTGGTTGGGAACCATCGTGTCCAAATAGTAGATCTGTGTAAAATAAGAAGTATCTATGGTAAGAACAATGAATTATGATCAAGAGATAATATAAGAACTAATCTAAGATGGATATTTACAATGAGAATTAAGCTAAAGTGATCTAGTTAAAAATGAAGCAAAAAGTAGGGTAGCATAGAAAAGAAAGATGTTGTTGGTCTTTGTTCTAAACATTATGACAAAGTCCAAATCTCATCTGAACATGCATTTAACCAATGTATGAAATGAAGCATCTTAAGCCCAAATCATAACATACATCAGGTAAGCTTCTAAAGAAGGTATGAAATGATACAAATAGGAACCGGGCTTACTCTAAAGATTCACTCCTATAAGCAAACAACATTAGACCAAATGCAAAAGAAGTGTAGAAAATGAAATAAGCCTAAGAAATTTCAACTAATATAGCATTGGCACAAATTAGCAACTCTGTATTCAAGATACACATCTAGAATCCATAGGAACTTTTCAAATATGAAAGTGAAACTAGACAACTGAAAGAGAAGCCATATATCACTTCACACAAGTAAATATGGATAGAATTTATAGAATTCCTTGTTTGTATTCATTGCTCAAAATTTACAAAGTAATTTGGATTTAATAACTCCCTCCATTTTTACAATTGCCAATCCTCCTTTTATATAATGGAAGTATGTCAATCAGTCATATCCAATTACAAAAGTATAAGTGTTAGGATAAGTATCCCTTCTACAAATGTTCTAGAATACATTAGACTATTCTTGATGGACTGACATATAGGTAATGTGATTGAAAAGTTGCACATGCCTTTATAAAAGAATATTTTATTTAAAAAAATATACAATGTCCTTATACAATAGAATATCTTAAGTCAACTGGCTTGAGTTTGGAATCCTTAAGTTGATGTAGTCTTTTGCCTTCTCTATAGGATCTTCATTGCTTTCTGATGCTGATCAATACATGTATTGCCATATCTCCAAACTGCTTGAGGATATAGGAGAGGTCTCCATCATTGCTGCAAATCCTTTTAAATTGATCGCTAATGGACTCTAGTTTGACTTATCTTTACACATGTGATAATTTATCTCCCTTTAGGTTAATAATAACATTCACAACATTTGGTTATTATCCTTGCCTTACTAGGGCATTCTTGTAGGCTCTAATGGTAGCCATGAGCTCAAACATCATGAGATTATATCCTTACCTTTACATTACTAGGTCCACAAGGTCTTTGATTTGCAACATTTTACTCATGGAGATTTGATGTGGCATTTCCATGGCATTTTGCACATCATTGTTTAAAATATAACCATTGCCTTTGAATTTAGATCTAAGAAACTATCTTAAAATTGACATCTATAGGACCATCATTTGACATCTGTATGAATGTCTTTGATGGGCATATGACCATCAATTTTAAATGCATCATCAAAGTTTTTTGCTCTCTTAAATTTGATGTCTGTGTAACCATCATCTAATGTCTAAATGGATATTATTGATGGGCACATGACCGTTAATTTTAAACGTGTCCCTTGGATTATCTAATATCTTAAATTTGACATCTACATGATCATCATTTGACATTCGTGTGGACATCATTGATAAGCATGAAACTATCAATTTCAAACATGTCTTTGGAACTATTTGTAGAGCTTACCATTTTTTACTTCCTAGTTCATTCTTCTTTTCATATGTGCCATGTGACAATTGATCGATGCTTCTATGCTCTTTGTACTAGGATCCCACTAATCATTTGATCTCTGTACTGGGCTCCCATGATGGTGACACTTGTCACCCCTATGGAGCTTTATAGAACCTTTGACAATTCAATATTGCATTTATCATTTGATCAATTATACTAGGATCATGTGGACCATAGATCTTGGGAAAGTGCTCAAGATTTAACTCTTTTGTTGGGGTTTTGACTTTTCAATACTTGTCATGTTCTATTGGATCAATCTCATCTAAGTAAACATGGATTGTTGATCCTACAAGCAAGAACAAAAGTTAAGCTCAAGAACATATATAAAGGACTTAAGATAAAATATTTAAGCTAAGTTATAACATATTAGATGGGAACCCATGAATTAAAAGGGCCTAATAAAATTGATGTCTTGGGGAAATTGTCTTAGGGGAATTTTTTTGGGTTTTTTGCATCAGATAAAATGTTTGATGACAAAAGTCTGATGGGTCATTTTAGAAAACCCAAAGTGTATGTTAATAATATTGAAGGGTCCTTTTAGAAAATCTTGAAGGGTATGTTTGGAAGATAAATTGCCCTTAACAAAATACCTGAATGACACTTTCAAAAATATGAAGGGCACTTCTTTAGGTAAATTGTCTCAGATAAAATGTTTAACACATTTCCCCTAAAGACCAAATTTTATTAGACAAAATGTCTGAAGGGTAATTCTTGCAGAATAAAAGTTCTTAAGGGAAATTCAAATAAATCTAAAGGGTATGCTTTGGAAAAAATTGCTATGAGAAAATGCTATAGAAAGATAAGTCTAAAAATTAAATGCCAAAAACATAAGTCTTAAAAGTTAGAAACATCGCAAAAGGACCTCATGAATAACAAAGACATAGTGTAAAGTCTTATCCTAAGATTTTTATTATATTAATAAATATGACAAACCTTAGGTTAAGGCTTTAGGCTAAGCCTTATAACAAAGGGACAATGTAATTACTTAGAGAAAGCTGGGATAAAAGGGAACAAAGGGATCAAGGGACATAAAAGATACCAAGCATAGGATTTTTAGCCTAAGGCTTAGTTGTGTTGAAAAACATGACTGAGCCTTAGGATAAAAATTAAACTAAGTCCATGGTATATTTATAGTGTTCTTGCATAACATTTTTCCACCAATTTGAATTTAAATTAAGGAGCTTAAGCTAGGGTTTCTTGACCAAGGGTTTCAGGATGATCAAAATGAATTCAACTTTGATTTTAATAGACCAAAGGCTAGTAAAAAGACCATATTGAGATAAAACCATAAAATCTAGACATATTCCATTTAAGGAGGGCACCATTAAACCTTCAATCTAGAAAAACAAAAATATAATGTGAGCAAATTAGACAAGATCAAATTAAAATCATGAACAAATAAGCCAACCAAACCAAGTGTGGATGATCTTCAAATAAAAATAATGTGAAAACATGCTAGTGACACTCTGATCTAGTGAATTTTCAATTTCAAGGTACAAATTTGCACAATTTGACACAAGGATCCCCATTTTTTATAAATTAGGGTATGTTAACCTCAATAAATGGTGACTTCTAGGAGAAACATACTAATACATTAGAATTCAAAGACTTTGGTTCATACTAATAACTAGGTAACTCATTCCACTTGATCAGTCACCATTATTTAGATAAATTCATAGTTAAAATAATTTTTGCACTTGTAAAATTGGGATCAAACATCAAAACCTAGCCATGTTGTTTGTGTGATTTGATTTCACTTATATTTGCCATGATATTTAGAAAACATCTTCCAAACTTCATGACTTTAACCATTAACACTAACTTGTAGCATGTTTGGGTATTCATTAAGAAGCCATCCAGGTGTCCATAGAACCAATAGAGATGCCTTTGGCTCCACTCAAGGCCTTTCTCCACTATCAACCAAACATCCATAGCCCTGATTGAGATTATTAGAATTACCTATACTTAGAAAGCTTTTAAATTTTGAAATAAAGCTCTTATTTTTTTTATATTTTTCAAATAATTTTGACTTTATAGAAAAGGTTGAGAACCAAGTTAGATAGGTTTAAGGACTTGGTCAAGTTTTTTATCTTTATACAATCATCCTTAGTTACAAACTTTGTCCTAGGCATTAACATTTATTAAGTGCAAGCATGACTGTGTTCTAATAATTCAAGCCTTCACCCTACATGTACAACCCTTCTTAAAATCAAGCTTAGATTAGAACAAGGCTTAGATGTTATGGAACCATTATTATGTTCACTAATCTTTACTAGTTTCTCAAAACCATAAAATTAAGCTCACATTTCCAACCAATGGTCAATCACATGCTTAAGATTCACATCAACATTCCTGAACTGTGGACTTTCTTGAGAAACTAGATAAAACTTGAGTTGAGAATTGTCCAAAAGGAATTATTTAGAAGCAAGGAAAAAAACACAAAAAGCAAACAAATATATACATACATTATTTAAAAATAAGGGACATGAAAGAAAGAAATAGGAAATAAACAAATCTAAAGACCTACACTAACTTTAGATAGAACTTACCTCTAGGATCGAATAGAAAGTTATTTATCCTACCATGGAACCTTGAAGCATGATTTCTTTCACTTAGTGGCTTCTTTTTGTGGAGAGGAGAAATTCTATTCTTTTATCTTCTAGGAGATGTAGCTTGGCCTCCTATCAACATTCTCAGATGTATGGATCACAGGTATGAATCTAAAACCCAATCATCTTCTTCCCAAACCCTTTTATCTTACATCAAGAGTGCTAATTCTCTTTTAGTCATAGATAGATAGTGAATTATATCATTCTCATTCAATGATGGTATCTCAGCTAGCATTCTTGTCCTAATGTCTTCATTAAGCTCATCTTGAGGTGGAGATAGACTACAAATCTTTGTACCAAAACTTTCCAAGTAATCCTAAAAGGCTAATTCATCCTGATCAACTAAAAGAGTATGAAACTTATCTACAATCTTACCATTTGAATCAAGTTGATCACATACTTCCACCCTTTTGAAGGTCTCATATGAAAATTCCTAATTTGTTTCACTTCATTCTCATCCTTCATGTAGAATGAATCTCGGCTACCCAATCAAGTCCTAACTCATCTTGATTTAGGTTTTCCAAAATGATATTGATGTCTTGAAATACCTCAATTTATTTCAAAAAATATTGGTATAAATGTTGCCACTGGTCTTCTTCTTCAAGGGTAGACTCTATTTCAGCAATGACCTCATATGAACTATCCTCACAACTATCTTCTAAAGAGAAGTCTTCTTGTATATGATCTTGTTCATGGGGTTACTCATCTTGAACGTCCATTTCATTTTTTAAATCATCTTCAGGTTTAATTTTTTCTTCAAATGGGAAATCAAAAGCTAGCATGAAGGATTTAGAAGTTCCTACAAAGCTATATGTCCCTACAACACTATCTTGATAAAACATAGGTTCAGATGTAGCTTTTTCACTTTGATATGCATGAAAAACATTACAATTATTAGCTAAACATATATCACAAAGATTCATTTCATGCATGTCTTCAGATGACTCTTTTTTGCTATTATTATGAAACCTATTGAACCTTTGAGAAGCATGGTCTCTGTTGGAGCTTTCCCTAGAATTGCCCACTTGTATCTGCAACTGAAGAAAATTAATACTTAGGTTTTGAACCATCTTAAGTATGGATTCATCCTCATTATTTGGAGCCTTTGAATTATGCACTTGGGAATTACTACCAGCTGTGGGTACCAGAGTTTTATGATTTTTTGGATGAAGTCTACTATCAATGTTATGAAGGAATCTTAAGTTTTGACCTTGGTATGCATGGATCGAAGGCAATTGATTCAAAACTAGAAGCTATTTTAGGGTAGGCCTATTTTTATGGGTAGTAGGGATGATATTTAGTGATATAAATTGGCATTAACATTGGTAATACTATATGAAATCTAATCTTGAGTTTACATTTTATCACTGATTATTATAGCTTCAGTATAAGGCAATGCTAAGGTGTTTATGAATCCAACATACCTTATAAGAAACATAGAAATCATGGGATCCAAAGCATCCTTATAAATATCTAAGGCTAAAACCTCTTTAGGTCTATAAGGGGCTATGGTTATGAAAAACATATTCTAGAAACTAGCATTAAAGGATCTAATGGGCTCATTTGAGTCTCTTCTAGCAGTGATGAATTATTGATACAAAATTCATGGACTAATGATTTAACCAAATTGATCAATAAATATTATGTTAAAATTATCCTAAGTAACTATGCAATCCTCTAGAAGGTTAAGGAACCATTCATATGCAACATATTTGAAAGTAGATGGGAATAATATTAATGATACATCTTCATGAGTAACATTTAAGAGTCTTAAAGTAGCTTTGAAATATCTAACATGTTCTTTAGTAGTGACAATTCCATTAGGATTAAAAGAAGGTAAATACCTTTCGCGGTTTCTTGGTAAGTTGTGTACCTAACCAAGCACATTGATAAAATATCTGCCTAACCATGCCATACTTTGATGAGGATCTTACTTGTGGTGGTTTCAGCTCCAAATCCTATTTGAAATATGATGTGTAAACCTCATCTTTACAAAGAATAATGATTAGATTCACACATTAAGCAAAATTTGCACAATTATGTATAAAGAATAGTAAAGGACATCAATATTTAACTAAATTAACTCAAAGATATGTAAAAATGCATGAGTATGAATGATATTTACATGTTTAAGCTTAGATGAACTCAAATATGCAAAGAATCGGTCAATATTTGAACAAAATTGCTATTACTAACCTCAAACACCTTGGATTTAAGCTATCTTTACCACAAATACTCATGGATCTTCAAAAAATGTCGATATTTGTCTAAATAAGTAGAAAGATGGGTCAAAGACCATAAAGATCAATTATCTTTACATAATTAGATAAATTATGACTTAATTTTGTAAATGTTACACCAATATTTGATGAAAATTCACAAAAATGAGCAAAGATTCTACAAATTCTCAAAGATATAACTAATGGCCCTCCTTCTAGCACTAATAAAGCTCCTCTTGTTGATGCCTAAATATGTATCACAGGTGCCCAGAGTGTTTAAGAAACACTTCTCATTTTAAAATTATAAGAATTCAGTGCATGATTTATAGGTTGTGATAATCTTGTTATCTGTTGATGGAATAGAGGCAAAGCAAGTGGACTGTTCACAATATTTATAATCTTTGGTGGTTGGGAGACACCATGTCCAAATAGTAGATCTGTGCAAAATAAGAAGTATCTATGCTAATAATAGTGAATTATGATCAAGAGGTAATCTAAGAACTAATCTAAGATGGATATTTATAATGAGAATTAAACTAAATTAATCTGGTTAAAAAAGGAACAAAAGGAAGGTTAGGGTAGAAAATAAAGATGTTGCTGGTCTTTGTTCCAGACATTATGACAAAGTTCAAATCTGATTTGAACATGTATTTAACCAATGTATGAAATGAATCAACTTAAGCCTAAATCATAACATACATCAAGTAAGATTCTAAAGAAGGTATGAAATGATGTAAATAGGAACCAAGATTACTCTAAAAATTCACTCCTTCAAGAAAACAACATTAGCTCAAATGCAAAAGAAGTGAAAACAATAAAATAATCATAAGAACTTTCAACTAATTTATCATTAGCACAAATTAACAACTTTGCATTCAAGATACATATTCAGAATGCATAAGAACCATTCAATCTGAAAGTGAAACCAGATAACTGAGACAGAATCCATACAACACTTCACACAAGCAAATATGGATAGACTTTGTAGAATTATTTGTTCATATTTATTTCTCAAAATTTACAAAGTAATTTGGATCCAATAACTCCTTCCCTTTTTACAATTGACAATCCTCCTTTTATAGAATAGAAGGAAGTATGTCAATCAGTCATATCTAGTTACAAAAGTACAAATGTTAGGATAATTGTCCCTTATACAAATGTTATAGAATACACCAAACTCTTTTTGATGGACTGACCTATAGGCAATGTGCTTGAAAAGTTGCACATGCCTTTACAAAAGAATATTCTATTTTCAAAAATATACAATGTCCTTATATAATAGAATATCTTAAGTCAACTGGGTTGACTTTGGGATCCTTGAGTTGATGCAGTCTTTTGCCTTCTCTATAGGATCTTCATTGATTTTTGATGCTACTCAATACATGCACTATCATATCTCCAAGTTACTCGAGGATATAGGAGAGGTTCCCATCATTGCTGTAAATCATTTTAAACTACTCGATAATAGAATCTAGTTTGAATTATCTTTACACATGTGATAATTTAACTCCCTTTGGGTTAATTGTAATGTTTAAAGGGTTTGTTTATGGTCCTTACCTTACTAGGGAATTCTTTTAAGATCTAATGGTGGCCATGATCTCAAACATCATGAGCTTATATCCCTACATTTACATTACCAGGTCCACACGGTCTCTGATTTGGCACATTACACTCACGAGGCTTTGATGTGGCATTTCCATGGAATCCCCATGGAATTTTGCTCATTGATATTTAAAATATGACTATTTCCTTTGAATTTGGATCCCAATAGCTATCTTAAAATTGACATCTACACAACCATCATTTGATGTTTGCGTGAACATCTTTGATGGGTGCGTGATCATTAATTTTAAACACATCATCAAGGTTCTTTATTGTTTTAAATTTGATGTCCACATGACCATCATATAACATCTACATGGATGTCATTGATGGGTGCATGACTATAAATTTTAAACATGTCCCCTAGACCATTTGTTATCTTATATTTGACATCTGCATGACCATCATCTGACATCCACATAGATGTCATTGATGGGTGTGCGACTATAAATTTTAAACACATCTTTGAAACTATTATTAGACTTGTCATTTGTTTATTTTTGGTCATTATTCTTCCTATGTGTGCCACATGGTGATTGCTCAATGCTTATATGCTCTTTGTACTAGGCTCTCATAGATCATTTGATCTCTACACTAGGATTTTGTGATGGTGACACTTGTCACCCCATGAAGCTCTATAGAACCTTTGAAAATTCAATGTTGCATGCATCATTTGATAAAATTCAATAGGATCATATGGACCATATATATTAGGAACATGCTCAGGTATTAACTCTTTGGTTAGGGTTTTGAATTTTCGATGTTTGTCATGTTCCGTTGGATCAATCTCATTCGAATGAATGCAGATCGTTGATCTTGAAAATAAGAACAAAAGCTAAGCTTGAGAGCATATATAAAGGAATTAGGATAAAATATTTAAGCTAATTTATAACATATTAAAGAGGACTCCATCAATTAAAAGGGACCAATAAAATCAATGTCTCAAGGAAATTATCTTGGGTGAATTATTTCATGATTTTTGCATCGGACAAAATGTTTGATGATAAACGTCTAAAGGGTCATTTTAAAAAACCCAAAGGGTATGTTCAAAATATTGAAGGTTAATTTATAAAATTCCAAAGGGTATGTCTATAAGATAAAGTGCCCTTAACAAAAAGCTCGAGGGGCACTTTCAAAATTCTAAAGGGCCCTTCTTTGGGGAAATTATACTAGATAAAATGTCCGACACATTTCCCTTGAAGACAAAATTTTGTTGGACAAAATGTTTGAAGGGTTTGAAGGGAAATTATTATGAAACAAAATTTCTAAAGGGAAATTTAAAAAAATCTGAAGGGTATGTTTCAACAAAAAATGCTATGGGAAAATGCTGTGAAAAGATAAGTCCAAAAAAGAAATGTTGAAAACATAAGTCCTGAAAGTTAGAAACATCACAAAAGGACCTCACAAATAACAAAGACATAGAATGAAGTATTAACCTAAGGTTTTTATTTTATTAATAAATATGATAAGCCTTAGGGTAAGGGTTTAGGCTAAGCCTTATAATAAAGGGACCATGTGATTACTCAAACCAAGCTAGGATAAAAGGGAACGAAGGGATCAAGGGATATAAAAGAGACCAAGCATACGATTTTTAGCCTAAGGCTTGGTTGTGTTGTAAAACATGACTGAGGCTTAAGATAAAAATTAAACGAAGTCCATGGTATAATTAAAGTGCTCTTGCATAAATTATTCTTTCCAATTTGAATTTAAATCAAGGAGCCTAAGCTAGGGTTTCTTGACTAAGGGTTTCAGGATGACTAAAATGAATTCAACTTGGATTTTGATAGACCAAAGGCTAGTAAAAAAACCAAATTGAGATAAAACCTTAAATTCCAAACATAGTCCATTCAAGGAAGTCTCCATTAAACTTGTAATCTAGAAACACAAAAATCTAATGTAAGCAAATTAGATAAGATCAAACCAGAATCATGAACAAATAAGCCAACCAAACCAAGTGTGGATGATATTCAAATAAAAATAATCTGAAAACATGCTAGTGACACTATGATCAAGTGAATTTTCAGTTTCAAGGTACAAATTTGAATAATTTGACACAAGGGTCCCCATTTTTTAGAAATGAGGGTATTTTGACCTCAACAAGTCTATACATTAATATGAAAGTGTTGACTAATAAATTATGTGTTTTGTGTTACTGTGTGGAAGACCTACAATATAAAACCCTATATCTTTAAAAAAAGAAGATAGAGATCAAATGAAAATGGGGTTAATGAGTAAGGGGAATTATTGAGATATCCTTATAAATCCTTGCATCAACCACTGACAGGCCCAATCTATATAGATATAGGGGTTGGGCTAGAATATTGATTGAAATTCTTATCAATGGATGCCCTTGAAATAAAATAAAAAATAATTAGACTTGACATATGAATATTAGAGTTTTGCAGAATTAAAATTAGAAGAAATAGTGCTCTTTTACTTAGTATGAAATATAATTTCTTAGTGATTGATAGATTATATATGGATAATATTTGATGTGATTATATAGGAGAATTTTTGGAATATTTTTTCTAAACTAATTTAAAAAACATGTGGGAGGTTGTTGTGAAACATATTAATTCAAAAAATTAATTGTTAAAGTGTGGGGGACAAGGCCATGCTAGTGGACAGGGTTGTAATGTGGACTTGTTTGACCTAGTGTGGCCTTGTCCTAAAGGGACACAAATTACTAAGAAATGTCCAATAAGATCTTGTAAGTTAAATAGGGATGAATAGGTTTGAAATAGGGATGTTTGTATGATGTTTATGTATTATCAAGACAATAAAGGCTCCCTTATAGATTGAAAAGTTAGTTAAATAGTGAATGGACCAAGTAAGGTAAGGATGTTAAGATTAAACATTGTCCACCATTTAATGTTTAATTTTATGTGTCTACACTATCTCTTATGACTATTGTTTGAAAATATAGTGCAAGCTATAAAATTGACATGATGAAACCACATTGATTTAAGTGTGGAAGTCTCATAAATGTACACTTGAATCTATTAAACACACTTACATATGTTGGTTAATTTGAGTGCAAACCATAAATCTCTGGTTGTACAAAAAAATTTATGGTTGAATTTTTATAGGATTTGACATTCATTTTACCAAAAAAATACAATGGAATTACATGGGCAATCTAAATCCAAGAAACAAGTTGATGACATCTAATCCAACCACTGGAAACAAAATGCAAGATATAGGAAAAATGAATTAATTTAATTATCAATGATATTATTATTTACTAATAAGGTTAATAATTAAGTTAATAATTATCAATAACTAGTTATAGAATCTAGTTTGATAAGGTTAAACCTTATTATAATTTTTGATAGTTTTAAACATATACTGAAATAAATTATAAAGAAATAATTATCAATAAATACATATAATAAGAAACATAAAGATAAATTTACAAATAAAATTAATAATAACTAGCAGACAGGTGTAAGACTTTTACAACGTGTTGAAAAAATTACCATGTTGCATAAATTTAATCATTATCATAGTTTTTGATAAGGTCAAACGTTATCATTATTGAAACAATTGACTATTATGGTTTTTTTAAAGGTTATTCTTTATCATTTTTTTGACCAGGTCAACATATTAGTTATGCATTAATAGACTTTTCCTATTCCTTCCAAATTATGATAATGTTTGAACTTATCAACATTTTTGATAATGTTCGAATTTATCAAAATATTGATAGTGTTTGACCTTATAAACTATGATAATGTTTGAACATAAGGAACATGGTCAATATTTATCATAATTTATAATCACTATCATAGTTGTTGGTAAGGTCAAGCTTTATCATAGTTATTGATAATGTCAAACATTATCATAGGGATAAAAATTATGTATTACTGCACATGTTGATAATATTAAACATTATTATTATTATTTTTTATGGGGTTGAAGATGATTCATAGGGTTAAACATTGTCATCGATAAACATTATCATAGGGTTAAACTCTCATACAAAATTGTGCAAGTCCATAACATCCAACCACCATGATTTTACACTTTAATTTAATAGTAAATTTGTATAAGATGACTCAAATAATAGTTCACAACAAATATTTTAACCCACTTTATAACATATGCTAAATATTTGGCATATATTTATAGGCCTTATAAAATATATGATTTACATGAATACTACCATCTTGTGGTTCTTAAATTCGTCAATTGGAGCTTCATTATTCATGCATTTATTAAATCCATAGGCTTCTATTTTAAATTTAGAATTAAATGAAAATATAATTTCTATTTCAATATATGGTTATGGAACTTTGTTTCATATAGATTACTACTAAAATTCTATCATTTACATGTATATTTTGTAAAGATCTAAACATTACAGAGTGCTTATTCCTTGTTGAGGAGGTCCTCCACATATTACATCTATCTTACCATAAAATAAATTTATAATTTATGAATTTACATTAAAAAATAATTTAATATCAATTCACAATGTCGTAAGCCATCATAATCCACCCATGTATCTTTGATTGACTCCACTCTAGGAGGGGGAGGATGTCATGATCCTACCCTTGCATACCCTTACTTGACTACTTAACTATTGATATATCAGAGGTTTATCTATTACGAATTAATATTATCATGTCTATATCTATTATTGCATTTCCTTGTTTAGCTAGATTATATTATCAAATCTTTATGTTATGATATATGATTTTAGGTTGATGTATTTATCATGCTTATAATTATGCATTTGATGATGTATGAGTTATTCATGTAACTAATACTTGATTATAGTTCATTACTATTTTATCATTTTTAATGATTATTGGATCAAATACTACTGATAGATCCACTTAGTGTTTGCAAGTACTGACTATGGGATAGGCTAGATGCCAGCATTAGATTTTGGGGTAGTGAAGTGGTTATGAGAAGTCAGATGAGTTCCAATCGTTAACCTAGTATTAATGGTATGTGTCATGATTTTAGATAGTTGTGTTAATTGGTTGTGCAATCATAGTTACTATTCCTTATTTATTTTTGATTTCTATGGTTTGTCATGTGGTTGTTATCATTCTATCATCATATACTTTGTTATCTTCTTCACCAAACCATTTTCACATCTCTACCACCCCAATTATTTTGGTATCAAATTTCATCCCCTCTCTATGTATTTAAGGTAGTTTTAATGGCTCAGATGGTAGTCTGAGGTCTTGAGTGATGACTTGGATTGTGGCATGTAATTATGATGTTATCCACCACAATACATATATATATACACACACACACACACACACATGTATAAGTATGTATATATATGTATATGTATGTATATATATATGTATATGTATGTATATATATATGTATGTATGTATATAGATATAAATATATTTATATCATATATATATCTAGAGTCTATATATATATATATATTTATATCTACACACACACACACACACACACACACACACACACACACACACACACACACACACACACATGATATAAATATATTTATATCTACACACACACATATGTATGTATGTATACTCTTATGGGGATTATTTTTGTGTCCTTTTACTATTAAATGGTTGGTATGTATATGCATTGGGACTTATATATTAAGTACAAAACTAAGCCATTATGAATTAAAATTTTATATTTTATCATCCTCTTATATTATTAAAATTGGTCTGCCACCTTGGTTTTAATTAATCATTCTTGTTGGGTATGGTTATTTGTTTATTATTTGAGCCATAATGGCCTACCCATTGAATCTCTCTCTTTTATCAGCTTCCTAGGAATATTGTTTTTATATTTTTCATGTGTTGGAAGGAGAGAGGAGGGAGAATGAATCCAAAGAGAAGGTAAACTAGTTTGTAAGGCATCAAAGGGGATCACATGTCCTGGTCATGCCAAGAAAAGGGGAGAAATGCAAGGAGAGTTGTGTGGAGTAAAGGAGAAGGTAAGGAGGAGGGGACGGGAAAAAAACTAAAATAAAAGAGGAAATAAGTCATAAGGATAGGGGGATGCATAGTAGGAGAAGAGTATGGAGAATGAAGGGATGGGTTTTTAAAAAAATTAGAGATACATGAGGAAGCATGGAGAGAGAATGTGTGGGATATGGAAGGAAGGAGTAAAGGGATACATAGAAAAAAAGAAAACATTGCAAGGAGTGATGTGGGGGAGAAAAGAAAGACAACACAAGAGTAAGAAGGGGATATAGGTAGTAAATGGGTAGCAAAGGAAGAATGGGTACAAGGAAGGAAAATGTAGAGGAGAGATGGATGATTCGTCTGGTCAATGTGTGTTGTGTAAAGGCAAGCGTATTGATAGATTTGTTAACTATATTTTGAACATTTTCCTTTCTGGTAATTGGACTGGTAAGCCCCTTTGATTATAGTATGGTTTTATGCTGAAATGGAAATGATTATTTTTAAAAACCATATCTACAATTCCATTATTCTTCTTTGGGCACAAAAACTTATACTAAATGAGTCATGGTATTCTACCTAGACAAGATAATTGTGTTTTCAATTATATCTCTCAAACTATTGAATGTGTATCATATATAGGATCATGTTTTTATTTTGAAATGTTTAAACCATGATTTCACTATACGAAATCCATAACTGCATTTTATTATATGAATGCAAATAATTTGATGGCCTTGCATACCATGGAAACTATTTGAATGCATACTCTTTACCTATTTTTTGAATGCCCCGACTTTCATTGTTGATCTTGCTATATTTAGTTTGGGGATGTGTATGTGTTTTGCATCCACGAAGCCCTATCTTATATGATAACTCCATGTATATAGATCTATTATGAGTTCATCATGGTTATTAATTATTTACTACATATAATTGATGGTCTTAATTTCTTAAAACCCTACACCTCGGTATCCAACAACTACAAGTTGATGTGCTCACTTTTAGTTAGACTATTTCACTTTTATATACCCTTGATGGACATTGTACCCTATTTTGGGTAGCCTTATGCTGGGTAAGGTTCAATTAAAGAAAGATAACCAATTATTATATACATATGTTCCCATTTTTGAATAATCTTAT
Source organism: Torreya grandis (assembly GCA_037957365.1). NCBI lineage: Eukaryota > Viridiplantae > Streptophyta > Pinopsida > Cupressales > Taxaceae > Torreya > Torreya grandis. The sequence goes on from JARHVA010004778.1 coordinate 489,039, forward strand.
TGGATTTATATTTAAATGTTGGGATAGACTAAAATGTGATATACTTACACACACACACACACAAAAACATACACACATATATTCTATTGTGGAAAAGGAAATGATTTGATATTTAATTTTTAATTGAGTTAATCTATGTAATACTATGGTTTTGGTTTGTCATGATGGTTTGCAAATCAATTTTTAAAACTGACTGGGTCATCTTACATCTAAAGGGGTGAATTGTTTTTCCTTATTGTTGTGTCCTTTAAAATCACCCTATGGCTGAAAATCTTTCCCCTCGACTGCCTACATTGTAAACTAAATGACAAAGATCGATTATTTTCCATCCTCTTTAAATAAGCTCATTTTGTCAAATTTATGGAATGTTTGTGATAAAATTTCCCCTTGTGTAGTTTATTGGCATGTTTCATTCCCAAGTTTTATAGAATTTTTACATGCTTGGCATATTTTTTGACTTTGAGAAAAGGGAAAAAACCCCATTAGTATCACTATATTATAATGAATGTTTGGATATTTAAATTAACCATGTTAATTGTGTATTATTTCATGAACTGAGTTTTAGTATTTAGGGATCATATGAGGTCATGAAACCTCTTTATGATCCCCATAATCCCTATATCGATTATTGATAAAATTGATTTATTTTTGAATACCTGTTATGTTAACTTATCACCATTCAGAACCCATTAGCATTATTAGAATTCAAACAAGTACATGGCTTGAGTGTTTCTATTTTGGATTGATTGTGTTTTATAATTGATTATGGTTGGATTGATTAATTGAACTCATAATTATTGCCTTGAGATTTTGGTATGGCTGAATCCCTTGTTTATCCTGCTTAGTAGGTTTTATTTGTTGGTCTTTTGACCTAATTGGGTATAATTGTTAAGTTATATGTAATATTTTCTATCCAATTTTATGATTGTGTAGAGTGTATCCTTATTAGTGATCATGAATTTAGTAGGTGTATGTATTTTGTTGTGATTTATTTGGGTTGGAATCCAATTTTCTCAAAACTTCCTCCTTGACCTTGGTTGTCGAAACCACCATATAGATAATGGTTGGGGTGGTAAGGGCCACTGATGGTTGGGCTCATATGGATGGTTAGGAGGGTTTGTCCATTTGGATTTTGCTACTTCATTCTTGGATGAATTAATAGATAGGTATGATGTATTTATTTTTTTATTTACAAGTTGTCTATCTCTTTAATAGCTTAGATGTATATTACTTTCATCTAGCATGACTAGTGGTGGTAGTTATAATTACTTCCATTGGGTTGTAGTTTAGCTACTTTTGGATCTTGGCATGATAAATTTGTGGTGGTTAGAGACACTTTGGAATTAAGAAGTTCAAGTTCATGTTTCTAATTATGATGTAATATGTTGGATATCTTATATAGTTTTAAATTTAATCTTGGATGTACTTAATATTTTATCCTAGATTATTAATGAGTTTTCATTACCAATGCTACATGGATACACTATATTGTTATCATCACTAAACCTTTATTATTATACTATATTTCTAATCATTCTTTTGCTAAAGACTTATGTTTTATTTCAATATACTTAGTGTAGTAGTATTTGATTGTGCCATCTTATAAAACTTCATTATGTTCACTTAATATAAACTATTATGGTAACATGAGTAGTGAATTTATTAGGCAAGGAGTTGACCTATCTTGTGATTAGGCATACTTGAAATATGTACTTAGGTTATCTTTGAAAGGATAGTTAATTTTCAATACTATTGTTACATTGGTAAATTACTTTGTTATCTTCATCATGAAACATGTATGGTAATGATGTATGCATGCTTAATGTGGCATTTCTTAATTATGTAGCCTTATGGAGTTTTCATATGTATTCTCTTGAAATGTATAATCATGGGACTTTGAGTTAATGAATTGTAAAGGCATACTTGAGTTTTATATTAGATCCATAGTTATTTATCCATTGTTAATGCCATGCTAGTGTATTGCTTTGCATCTTCACCATGGATCATATGGTATTGCTATTGTGCCACCTTCTAGAGTGGCATTTATTAATTATGTAACCTTATAAAAATATTATTTATTCTATTTAATTAAACCATTTTGGTAATGATTGGTGTAGATATTATGTAGGTAGATTGTATTTCTTAATTTGTCATTTGGACATGCTTGAGTATATTGGCTAGGATCACTAGTAAGTTAGAATCTTAAATTGGATGATAAATATTAAGAACTATCTAATTATTTATTTTATATACATATGCATACGTTCATTTACTTTTTATACACATTGGAATTACTCTTGATCTAACCTAAGAATATATAACTACCTATAGTTGGTTTTTAATTTGTGCATGGAGTATAGAGACTCCTTGGGGTTTCAAACTTGTATGTGGCAATATGAGACATTGTACATTGTGTTATTGGATTAAATTACTAGTTATGGTAGAGAAGGAAATTATTATATCCATTACAATGTGAAGTCAAGGGAATGTTATTTGATACATTTCCTTGATTATATGATTATATAAATGAAGTGGCCAATATGAATATTAACTTCTCTTCATGTTGGTTGGATTTTCTTACTGAGTAGGCATTATGATTAGTATGTATGTAAACCTTTATTATTGTATGCTTCCATAAATTAGTTCATTTGGAACCATTGTGTGCATAAATAAGATGCATTGGTACATAGGTGAACATGCTAATCTTTCATGATAAAAATACTTAGTATGAGGTTATAGGAAGTGAGTTACTTCATTAACAAATTCCTTAAAAAAGATGGGAGTTTAATGTTGTAAAAGTTAATCATGCAATAAATTATTGATTATAGGTTTGGATAGAATTCTAATGTGAGAGTGTAAGTTGTAAGGACTAATATGCCTTCCCTACCTAAAACATCAGTCAATAAGACAATCAATGCTATGAAATAAATATTGTACATGGGTTGCAATTCACCTTGGTAGTATTGACTTCCTTATGTTTTATATTACATTGGCTATTGTGAATATGGGATGGTTTATATCGATTCCTTGTATGGTTATCACCATTACATCATCAGGTAGATGATGAATTAACCCCATTGTATCCTCGATCATTTATTTTGGATTAAAACAAACAAGTTGGTAAAATGATTGAATTCCTCTATGCAAATGATATCCTATTAGGTGCTTGTGAAAACTTGATTATTTCTCATTTATTCTAATTTTCATGGTTGCTAATTATGTTATCATGTCAATACTTACTTCATTGATTCCTAGGACATTGTTTCACCTATTCTCTTACTGGACTCATTATAAACCAATGATGACATTAGATGTCAAGGTTAGAATTTTCGGTTGTGTATGTGTGAGTATGCTAAGAAAGTATCACTCACTTTGGAAAGAAAGGTTTGGGTATATGATGCAACCAATGTATAATCTAATATGAAACTTCAAATTTTTTTGGGGATTGTTTCAAGTACTTAGATTTAAATGATTAGACCTATAGATCTCAAGATAATATTTATAAAAAGGTTTTATGTATCACTATCAAAAGATGCCCAAATAGTTTATGCACATTCCATTTTTTCTCATACCATCCATTTGGCTCACCTTATATTGACAACATTAAAGTCAACATTCCTTGTTAAATGCTTCACTTGATTGAGATACCTTAAGGTAGCACATGATCACAAGGAAAATTTTATAGGTTTATCAACACTCTTAAATACATGAAAGCATTCAAACATTGGTGCCATATCCTTATGAATTTATTAGCTTGATTGGTTCACCCTAAGCTCATATAAAGAACTAAGGAAATATTGTGCACATGCATAATGTTGTGAAACACCTATAGCTTCTATAGTCTTGCACAAGAATTTAATTTATAATTTTTTCATATTATATCATTATATGTGATAAAATAATAAAACTTGCATTAGTCTTGGGAAATTACACAACACAATCATTATAACTCTTACAACCTAACGTCAACTGAACTTGAAAAATTCATAGTTTCTATAATGCCATGCATAACCACACACCACTTTTTAGTCTTTCAATACTTCTTTGCATATTCATCTTGATATATAGCATACCAAATGTATTTAAAAAATTGTGTAGAGCCTTTTAAATATGTGTGTAATTATTAACATCTTTCTACCATGTGGCATTCCAGGTGACACACTCCATACTTTCACCATTTTATAACATCTATTAGTGTAAAAAACATTATAAGTTTAACTGCCACATATATAATAAGTTCAAGCATCACTTAAGTAGAAGATGATCCCATTTTTATCTATTTTTAGTTGTAACTAATTTATTATAATGAGATATATTGTAATACATTTTATCAAAATAACATCACCATTATACTAGTATTAGCCTTATACTTGAGTGGTATTATAAATACTTGCATGCCTCAAGTATCCTATATTAGTTGGCCATCTATCCCAAATGTTAGCATGTTCTATTTAAATAAATTTACAATTGTCACATTTTAGTTATGATAAATTAGTTAGGATGTGTCTTCCCCCTTATTGATCATATAAGCTTGATCTCCTCATAGTTATAATCACTAAGAACATAAAAAATTAGTAGCAATGCATTCCCCTTTTGATCATAGGAGAATAATCTCATAATCCTAATGAAAATTATATGCATATGTAATTTCAATATATTTTTAATTTGAATATAAGTGGAAACATTATACCAATCTCATGCATTGAATGTGTGATAATTACTTTTACATCTGCTTCTTATATTCAAGTACATGTTCTATAATCTATAACTCTATTTGAATAGATCATTCTAGTTTAAATATTTTTAACATGTTCATATGCACAACCTCATAGGATTGGGATAGGTCATATAGGCTCATGAAAGCATGGAAAATACAAAAAACAAACTATACTATGAAAAATAAGGACAAGAGTTGTAGGAATGATCACACTTGAATGTTGTTATAGAATTCTAAACATATATAATAACTATGCAATATTTTTGGATTTTTATCCTAAAATATGGGGTTTTACATTTATGTATGGGTAAACACATGTAAGGAATGAGTTCATATTGGTTAAACACATGGCCTAATCGAAATCATGATTCTGAGTTTATTTCAATACCATCGAGTCTAGCCTAGTAGAGTTCTATGAACATATTTTTTAATTACTATTACATTGTGTATTTTATGATGTTAGCCTCATTGATATTTTGTGTAGATTGTGTGAAATTTATGTTCTTCATCTTTTCCCTATCTTGACACTCCAAAATAAACAAATAGTTATGGAATTAGGAAACTACCAAAGAAATGCTGTAAACTATATATCCCACACACTCAAAATCAGACCTATATGTAGTTTTGTGAGTATGTGGATGGAAATATATCAAGTGAGGGTTTAAACATCCTCATTCATAGAAGTGGTAAATGTAACTATATGAAGATTAATACCCTCCTTTGGCATAATGGTAATGATAATAAAACAAGATTTTTATTTATTTATTGAAAGTATGTATGATGTGACTCAATGAATATCAAATTGAATTAGGATAAAAATATATTTGGTATTTGGCTCTAAGTTTTACCTTTAATATTATATTTGATGTCTACTCTCTACTTTTCTATCCTTCTAATTCATTTCAAATGGATTGAAAATACATAGTATATATAAGTTAAACTAGGACAAGTCATGATAATTATCTAACTTTAGTATTGGTAAAGTGGGAGGTTAAAACCTAAAATCAATAGAAATAGGTAGAAAACCCCAAAAATGAAAAAAGGGATAGACATGCACTGGGTACATTTTTGACCTAGAAAAAACCACACTTTGTGCAAGTCTAACATGGAGATGAGGTGTGATCTATTTTTGAGGCAGAGTCTAATAACATGTGATAAATATTCCAATGATTCTAAAAAATAGTTTTTGATCAGTGTTAAATAGTGTTTTTTAGGCTCAAGGGATATATAGGGACCTTATAGAAACTAGGATAGATAAAGTAAAAAGCCAATATGTATAAGCTTGCCAAATATGATAAATTAGAGAGAATGGTCTTATGCCAAATTTGGGTGTCTACACAATGCACACTATAGCTAATCCTCCATCCACACAACTCTTTATGTACTTGAAAAAAATTCCACTTTCTACATGTAGTCAATGCTCATGATAGATATTACAAGTTTAAAGTTTAAATATTTTGAAAATTTGAGAATTTTGAAAGTTGAATATTTGAATTTTTTAAAGAGAGCATAAGAAGGAATAAACTTGGTTGGTATTTAATCCAAATTAATTGAAAAATATGATTCCATAATTAGAATTTGAATAAATTCTAAAACATATCCAACACTTATCTAGGAGTCACTAGCACCCAGTCTATTTATTGATCAAGGAAGTAGATAAATTTGTTCAAGTTTGATCAAATTCACTCATGTTTGATTAAATTATCTCAAATTTTTATTTTTTTGATAAAATTCTCATATATTCCCCCCTTTTGAGGTGAGGTATGAATACTTATTCTATAATAACTCATCTCAAAATATAATATTAAGATACCCCATATGTTAGGAAAATAATATAGTTGAAGCGTCAATATCCTAAACACATGCCACTGATATTTGAATATAACTAATACATAAAAATTATTTTTGAATATATGTATAAGTTTGAATATAAAATAGAAAATATAATATCATATAAATAAAAATTTAAATAGGTACAACTTTCCTATGGGAAAAATAAGATAGGAATAAGTAGAATGTTCCAAATGAGATTCAATATGCCTACAAGTGGGCTAGATATAACAATGAAAAAACACACAAACAACATGCCTTCATATATACATGGTATAAACCATGGAAACATAAACACAAATTAAGTATAATAAAATGAGCATGATATACATCATGGATATAAACATATAATAGAATAATGCATGATTAACATAATGGCTATAAGCAAATGAATAAATTAATGGAACACAAAATTTAGTGACAAGACAAGTTAGTGAGACCACACAATTAATGTAACCATAAAACATGATGACAAGAATATATTATATTAAAATGGATTAAAAAACAAATAAACACATGCAGATGCAAGGAAGCATTCACACAAAATAGTCAATGTAACCAAGTAACAATATAACGAAGATATCAATGGGATATTATAAGATCTCAGTACTAGCATAAGATGTAGTAACCAATATAATATAGTTTAAAATTATAAAGGAAAATTAAAGAGAAATATCACCATGTAATATCCACTAATGGAAATGTGCTGAAGATAGGACATGCTACTGATGAAGATGCACCCTTAAAATGTGGGAAAATAGAATGAAGTCTATAGTCATGTAACTAGTGAATCTACATTGCACCTAATCTAAAAATACCAAGAAAATAATGTGTAAACCATGGATATGAATAAATTTAACATAGAAATTTGTAATCATATAAAAATCAATATTTTTAGACTTTGTATTTTCTAATGTTTTTAAAATTTTGAATTCCTTGAAATGTTTTAAAATTTTAAAATTTGTAAATCTTTTGAATTTTGAATTTTAAAAAATGAGAGCCTACCTCTTGATGGGAAAATTTGTATAGATCAATATGAAATAATGTGACAATATTTAAACTAAAGTTTAGGGCATAACAACCCATCAAAATTACTAGTGTATGGCACACATGTAGAATAATCCTGAATCATAAAATAATAGCAAAGTGTCAAAGCCACATGATATAGATGAATATGTGGAAATGCCTATGAGTGAATATATCATAAGAATTAGGATATTGATGTACATGAATAATAACACATACCCCACAATGTATTAAATCCATTATTATAAATATATGAAAATAAATACACCATGAGTAAAGACACATATCATGTGTCATAATAGATTTGAGATCTATAATCTTAATAAAAAATGTAGACCTATAAGTGAAAGGGGTATAATAAACTCCATACTCAAGATAAATAGATAATAAACATGAATGGGTATGATTATACCATAGGATAATATGATATTAAATAGAAACTATGGGTTCCATATCCCCATTGGGAAAAAATATGTGATAATAGAAATGATGGGTACCATGTCCCTATTGGGAAAATAAATGTACATATATGTGTCCATGTATGAAAAAGTGTGGGTACAATTACCCCTTAAAAAAAAATATAATTATGTACGAATCCATGATTTTTATTTTTTATTAATATATATCAGAATATAAAAGTTACACAAAAAGGCACGTGGCCACACATGACAAATAGAGGATCAAAGTTCACAATCTAGAAGAACGAGAAGAGAATTTTAAGAAACTTATTGCTTCCCTCAAAATTTAATGCATGTTATGAATAGAGGTATAAATAAATATGTTGTAATAATTAGAAAACCAATACAATTTGACAAAAATAAGATAAATAATAAAATGGACAAGGCTAATGAAACATAAAAAACAAAATAAAATGAACGTCTAGAATCACATAAAAAAATAGAAAGCAAATACCAATGTGAAATAAAAAAGATAGTAAAATGAAAAAAATTACTAAGAGGAAGCCACATGAAAGGAAAAACACATATAAAAATAAATACAAGTACCTAACCATTGTACAATAATGATGTATTGATTAAGCCTAAATATTAGTCATAAAAATATGATGGTATGATACCAAGGTGTAATGTATAGATAAATACCGATCTAAAGGTAAGTGATATAGAATGTGTCCATCTAAAATGAAAAAGTTACATGAAAGTAAATTCATTTAGACATCCACATACACATTAAGATATTTATACTATAAGTGAAGGAAAACATAAAATGAAAGATCTATGTAAAGTAGATCAATATTGTAACTAGAGAAAAGACTAGTGAAAATGTTGCCATGTAATAATTTCTAGTGAATAGTAATGCTCCTAATAGGTGAGGAAAGAAATGAATGTAAAACCGTATATAATCAAAATATCCCACATACTATGTAGTATAGTATACCATGAGAATTCAATATGGAAACATGGATGTATAAAAACCTATAAGTTAGGTAGATAGGCATGACATGCATATAATGACTAAAAGAGAGGCCCAAAAAATGACTTTTTGTATTTTATGATTTTTTTTGTATTTTGAAATTAAATGATAAAAAAAACTTTATGTAAAATAATATATGAATGAATAATTAGATGTATATATGACTAATGCAAATTTATATAAAATTGTATGCTATTTGTAAAGTGTCATAGCCATCAATGTATAGATAAGATAGAATAAGTGCCAAAAGAAGCAATAAATAAAAAAAGAAACCATAGATCATGAATAAGAGGATCACCACAAATGATGAGGCATAAGGCTGATGATTACTTCTAATAAGTAAGATTTTAATGTTTAGATATATCATATATAGTGGAACTATAAAGATATGGTAAATATCTCAAGTAGATGACTAGGTATCCCTAAAATAAATGAAAGAAAATAAGACAAATAAAAGTATAGTATAATAAATGTCTATTATCCTATGGTATTTGCATGGGATTAGGATTCAAACACTTATTGTAAAGAATATAATAAGTAGGAACACAAGTACTAACCCTAAGGGTATCCACATGAAAAATAAATGCATTCATGACTTCACTAGCTTTATATATCATTTCATAAATGAATTTAGGGTTTAAAATAAATTTTTATTTGAAATATTTATAAATACGTTCAATAATGTTTTTCTCCTTTGAAAATATAATATGTTATGATTCAACAATCAAAAAAGACTTAACACTCTCATCTATTTCATTAATATAAACTATGATGACAACTTATAAATGGGAACACATTGGATATAAAGGGTGAGTAAAACCTAAGAAAAAAATTGAAAAATGAATGAAATCACCAAAGCACTAAAATATTAAAGGTTTAAAAAAATTTAGGTTGAAAGATCAAAAGAGTCAGGGTTCACCATTTATGTTTAACCTAATTATGTGTTTACTTAAAATCAAAATAAACTAATTGACATTATAAATATATAAGCATACATCCATGAAATTAAAAATTAAAATTTTTTCCAATTGGATATGCTCAAGGAAAAATGACAAATTCTAAAAAAAATAAAAAAATACTAGGCTATGTAAAGTAAGTAAAAGAGGTTAAGGAATGATCACACCTAATTTTTGTTCTATAATTATAAACCTATAGAATGATTATGCAGACTATTTATATCATAATTATGAAATCAAAGATTCTATAACTATTTTTGATACATAATTTCATGTTTGGCAAAAATGACATGGTTAAAATCTGAGTATGTCCCTATGATACTGATTCTATCGTATGTAGAGTTTCGAAAATTAATTTTTTATTAGTGTCGAATTGTGTCTTTTTTAACATTCCTATATATGTGCTTTAATATTTTACTAATAAAAATGTGAAGAATTGATGTTATTCCTCTTTCACCTATCTTGACACTCCAAAAAAAAATTAGTTATGGACTCAAGAAACCACCAAAGTGATGTTGCATATAATGTATCTTGCATGCTCAGAATCAGACATCCACATAGCTATAGGAAGTTATGGATGGAAATATCTCAAGTGATGGTTTAAACTTTATTTTACCTATAAGTGGTAAATTTAAATATATGAAAAATAATACCTCATTTTGGCACATGAGTGTAAGATATGACTCAATGAAGCTCAACTTGAAGTAGGAGGAAAAGATATTTCATGTTTGGATCTAGGTTTAACCTATGATATTAGTTTTTTTTATCTATTATCTATTACTATGTACCTCTAATTTATTTCAAATGGCTTGATAGGACATTGTATAAATATTCTAATCTAGGAAAAGTTACATGCATTAACAAAATTTATAATTTATAAGGGATGAGGTAAAAGGTACACAATAGATGGAAACAAATAAAAGGACCCACCAAGGAAAAATGGAAAAACATGAATTAGGTGTGTGTGAGACCTAGATGGACCCACACTCTATCTAGATCTGACTTAAATAATGATATATGATCTACTTTTTAGGTAATGTCTAATAACATGTGATAAATAGTCTAGTGTTACTAACAAATAATTTTTAATAAGTGTTGGACAATGATTTTTAGGCTTAAGGGTTAAATAGGGATCTTAGTGAGATTGAGATAGACCAAGAAATAAGACAATTTATACAAGTCTATTAGATATGATAAATTAAGAATAAGACATTGGAAATAAAGGGTTTGTGCCAAATTTGGGTTTCTACACCTGTATAAACATCCTCATTTTGAGGTGAGGGATGAATACATTTGTTTCTATTACTCATCTCAAAATTTTATACCTCATATGTTAGGAAAATAATATCATCAAAGTATAAATATATTAAAACATATGCCACTAAGATTTTGATATAGTTGATACCAATTATTTATGTAAAAGTGTCAATAAATGTAGGAAATATTATATTATATCAAGCAAAAGACAATAATGGTATGATTCCCACATAGGAAAATAATATGAAAATAATGAGGACATCCCAAATATGATAGAATGTTGGCACCAGGTTTGAGTAATAGGATGAATGATATCAAAAAGTTTATTTGATGTAAGTATATATTAATTACAAATAATGTAATATTTTTATGGCTTACACAAGTGGTTAGAAAAACCAACCATCCAACAACAGGTTGTAACCAACCTAGATAAATAAAAGATAAATAACATAGTAAAAAATTAAATTAAACATAATCTTTGGATCATAAATGACCCAATAAACATTGAATACCTTTGTTCAAACCTATTGGTGCTAGAAACCCCTATCAATTAATATTGTCACTGATGACTGATCAAAGACCATCCAATGCTATATATTCTCCCCCTCTCAAGTGAGATGTGAGAAGATATGAATTGAGAAAAACAAAATCATGTCTGATCCATGTCATGAATAAACAATAAAAAAACCCAAAATTGGAAGAAAGTAAGAACACAAGCCAAAAAAATACTACTATAATAGATCCAAGCCTTGAGACTCGTAGCTCACACAAGATGGGTGAATCACTAATCACTCAAAAGAGGTTTTTAGGTCCATCAAGACCATACACCTTAACCATATAGGATGCCTCCTGATAGAAGAAATGTTAGAATAAATTGAATAATCAGAATGACTAGAAGACCTGCCACTAGAATGATCCACATAATTTACTATATCTCTCTTTTTGTGTGGAGAGTAGGGTCATCAAGAAGGATATCTGAAAGATGTCAAATGCCACCACATTTGAAAAATATAGGCTCTTTATTATGATGATGAGATCTATAAGAAAGTGAATCATTGGAAGGACCACTAGAGTGAGAAGAGTGCCTATGGTGATGTTTGCATTTTGAAGATTTTGGAGAGTGCCAATGAGAATTTTGTGAAGACTATTTCGAATGACATGGAGAGTGTCTCAAAGAATGCCTTAGAGAGTGTTTCAAATAATGCTTATGAAACTACACATGGACATGATGATGATCTCTATGATGTGACTTGGCCTTTATATAGTGAGCTTATCCAATAGGTTTTTTATGTTTCTTTACCAACTAGTGTTCATGTTGAGTCAAAAAATCATAAATAGAGTCAAATTTTACTCCATTAAGCTTATCACTAATCTACAACATTTCCAAAAAATTGGTATATGTAAAATTGAAACCATTTAGTGTGATGGAATTAAGCATGTCATCATAAATCTTTCCACTTATCATGAAATATTATTGTTTCAATGTTTTGATCCAAGAAACATATTCCAATACATATTCATCATCAATTAATATATTTTATAAAAATTTGCATTAAAGGATCAATCTTCTTGTATGCAGGTTATTTTTCATATAAATCCTTTAACACTTTTCATGTTTTCCATGCTCTAAATTTAATAGAATCAATGTGAATAAACACCTGTGTAGTGCAAGATGATTTGAGTAGTGAAAATGCATGTTTATCACACTTTTGGTACTCAATTAGTTTAGTGTGTTCAGTGGGTGGTGTGGTCTCTTTTTTTATTATTTCCCACAAATCATTAAAAATGAGCGTGTTTTCCATATCCATCAACCATTTCTTGTAGTTTTTAGGTGTTAATTTTCTATTTTAAGAGATTAAACTTATAATTTTAACCATGGTCGTTTAAAAAAGGATAATCAAAGAATGGTATGGGGGTTTGGCCTTTACCCACCCAAATATATTTCAATCACAAAGATCCTGAGACTTGTCAAAAAAATTAAAGAATTACACTCTTATATCTCCAAAATTAACTTTTCCAACCACTTCTTATAACTCCTTTACAAATTTTAATTGAGATAATTTTTTTTTTTTGATCAAAAACACCAAAAGAGTTTTGAACCCTTGAATCTTATTCTACAAGGAACTAAAAAAAGTACTCTAACCGATGTGCCTTTCAACAAAGTTGAATATGAAAAGGAAAGATATTTTATATGACTTTGATTTTGGTAGAAGAGAAAATTAAAAAATTACATTCACTATGATATTCTATTAAGTATTTTTAATTGAATGAAAAAATGACACTTTGCATCTCTGGTAGAGCCCACAACCAATTAATTGAAGGAATTTATATCCTTTACACAATATTGAGTTTAAAAATTAAAATATTGCTTGTATATTCTTTGTTGCATTATACCACTTCAAAGGGAAAAAAATATTTATTTCACTGTAGCCAAAGAGTTTTATTTTACATTTGATTCTAGAAAACACTACCTCTTTATATGATGGATCCCATGGCCTATACTTTACATGTATAAGCTTTGACCAAAATAAAGCAAAAAAGTACCTAGGATTTATGTGTTATAATACTACACAACTTTTTCTATGGGATTTATATGCTATCATATAAACCTTATGTATGCTTTTGTTCAATTTATAGATGCTTTACTAGGAGTTCATCATATACAGGATATACAAATGCTCTATGGGCTTGATCTTGTTCATGGTGATGGGACTGTCATTCATGAAATGGATGATAATGATAACATTGGTCCTCATAATTTAGTGCATGAAAGGTAGTACATATATCATATCAAGCTATTTATAATAAGGATTATTCATGGAAGAGTCTCTCTCTATATTCTTGTATATTCATGGCTTCCTCCCTCAAAAAGTGGATCTAATACCACTATTGGTACTAGGTTTGAGTAATAGGAGAAATGATACCAAGAAGTTTATTCAATGTAAGCATATATTAATTATAAAGAATGTAATCTTTTTATGTCTTACAAATTTGGTTAGAAAAACCAACCAACTAAAAATGGGTTGTTTATACACAATATTTTTAAACTTTATCAATTACTGATGATTTCTCTCTTGCAACAACCCATCGAGTCTTAATCTATCCGATTGTGTGCCTTAAAGGTGCATTGGGAAAGGGTTTGGTAGACTATTGGTGCTTCACAATATTATTGTTCCCTATACCACCAATTGAAACCAACACAAACCTCTCTTATACATATCCCTAAGATTTGATACCTACCTTATAAAATACTCCTAGAAATTCACACTCGTGAAATAACCCCTAACGAAGCCAAAACCCATTTTTATCATTTATCAAACAAAGTTATCTTGGGCCGACCTTGTTCTTAAAATATAAATATGTTATTGGATTGGGTCAGCCTCAACCAACCTAACCAAGGACCTAAATACTTTATTTATTAAATAACATGGTTGATTGGGCTAAATCAATCGGCTAAACCTTCATAAGAGTTTAGGGTTAGATTCAACTATATAAATATATCCTTTTTTCCATTTTATAAAGAGAGATAAAGTTAATCATTTATTTGTGTATCTATTTATTCACCATTCTACTTGAGGAGCCATTGCTTATGGTTTCATACTTCCTTTAGAGAGAAGAATCTTATCTTGTGAAAACTTAGGATTCATTAGGAGGTCCTTGGCTAAACTATAGTCCAATACCCATCCCTAGTTTCTTAAACATACACAAAAACCTCTTGTGAAACACCTTGGTCAAGGGAGAGATTGAGGATCAATGGGTTCTTCTTTAAGGTAAGTTTTCCTAACTCTTGCTCCTATTTATTAAGTAGATATATTTGCATTTTTTGGATTATTAATATGTTTCTCTCTCCATGCATTAGTATTACCTCTACATTGATTTGAGTAGAGTTATTCTTTGCATGTTTAATTTTATGGTTATTACCCCCATTTTATGCTACATGCTTTAGTGAGAACTATATTAGTTTTAATTTACTTTGTCATTTACTTTGATAAGAAAAAATATGACCTATCTAGGATTATCATGTGGTATTGATTGACTACAGGATTTGGAACCCTCTCTAGTGATATTATGTGGTAAGAGACCCCTTATTTAGGTCTAGCAGATCTATATTAGGTATAAACCTGATTAACTAAATGTATCAATAAGTGGAAGCGTTAGTGTGATTTATCCTCTCTGAGCTAGGATTGATTTGTAGACCTTATTCACTTTCCCTTGTATACAGGTTGTAACCAACCCAAATAAATAAAAGATAACTAACATACTAAATAAACTAAAATAAACTTAAGATTTGGATCATAAATGACCCAACATATAATATGCCCCTAACCAGGCTAGATATAATAATAAAAACACACATAAGTAGTATGATCCCATAAATGCATGGTAGTGATTATGTAAATTTAAGCACCAAAAAAATAAAATAATACACATGATACACATAATGAATTCAATCATAGTATATAATAACCATAATTAATGTCATGGCTATAAGTAATTAATAAAGCAATGGACCAAACAAGTTAGTAACAACACCCAAGTTAGTGAGAACAAACAAGGATGAGACCCATAAAACATGATTGAAATAAGAGCCTCTTTGAACAAGGACACACAAAAAAACAAACACATAAACACATAAGAAAGAATTCACACATAATGATTGATGTAATTATGTAAAAATCATAATGAATATATCCATGTGATATATAAGATCTATGTACTAGCATGGGAAATGTAATATAATTGAATATGATAAAGGGAAAAAAAGAAAGATATTACTATGAAAATTTCACTACATGGCAATGCCCCCAAGATAAGATATATTGTCTACGAAAATATCCTCCCCCCACATGTGGACAAATAGTGTGTAGTTTAGTATCATGTATCATGTGAATCTACATAACACCCACTCAATAAATAACATGAAAAACACATGTAAATCATGGATATGAAAACATATAACATAGGTGAATATGTAACCATATATAAATAAATATTTTTCATTTTTGTATTTTGTTAATATTTTTGAATTTTTATTTTATTTTTCAATGTTTCAAATTAGATCTTTCCCCTTCATGGGTGGATTATTTGAACAATTATATATCAATTGTAATGATCATAACATGAAAAGATGCAAATGATGTGTAGGGCATAAGGGCACATAAATGTAATAGTGTAAGGAACATATATATAATAACCTTAAATGATAAGATAATAGTAATGTGTTAAAATCAAATTATATTATAGATGAATCTATGTCAAAGCCCATAATTAAATATGTACATGGGGAAACTAAATTTCCCCCAATTTATCATAAATAAATAGTAGAAATATATGGCAATACATGTGCCATGAGTGATGACCTATCATGTGTCACAATATATGTAAGATCTAGAATCTAAATATGAAATGTAGATCTATAATAAAAAGGGCTATATTAGAATCCATACATAGGATATGTTGATAAAAAATATGGGTGGGTATAATGCCCTCATAGGCATATATGTGATATAGGATAGAAATGATTGGTACCATACCCCATTGGTAAAATATGTATGTAGACATGATAAATAAGGAAAAAACATGGGCATGATGCTCTCATAGGTAAATTTATGATCATGTATGAAACCATTTTTTTATGTATTACTAATATATGTATAATAAGAATATAAAAACAACACAAAAAGGTATGAGGATGTATATGAAAATGGAGAAGCAAGGCTAAAAAACTAGAATAATAATAAGGCAAGGGGGATTCCAAGAAAATTATGGCTTCCCTTAGAAATCAATGCATGCTATGACTGAAGGTCTTGATAAATATTATGCCATCATCAAGAAACCAATTAAAGTACTAAGAATAGGTTCAACAATTAACTAAACAATACCAATGAAACATATAAAAGCAACATGAAATAATTGTCTAGAAAAATATTGATGAAAATATAAAGTAAGCATCAATATGAAATCAAGAAGATAAAAGAATGTAATCAATCATTAAGAGGAATCCACATGTAAGGCACAACATATATAATAAGAAATATATGTATAATACTATGATACATTACATGTGTATGATTCCAATCAAATCTTAGTCATAGAAATATGGATGGTATGATAAAAAGGTGTTATATATATATATATATATATATATATATATATATATCTATCAAGGAAAGTGATAAAATGTACTCATCCAATGTAATAGTGATATACAAATAAATGCATGTCGATATTTATATTATAAATTAATTAATGGACATTCTATGTGAATAAAAAGGTAAGATGCATGATCTATGTAAAATGGCTCAATATAGTAACAATAAAAAAATTAGTAATAATGTCACTATTTAATAATCACCAGTGTATAAAAATTCCTCCCATATGTGTGGCATGAAATGAGTTTATAACCATTTATACCCTAAATATCTTGAATCTTACCTATTTAAATCATACCATGAAAAATGTGTTTAAAAATATAAATGCAACAAAACCTTTAATATAATTACAATAGGCATGATAGGCAAAGTATGAATAAGATAAATGTAAATCAATTTTTTATTTTAGTCTTTTATGAATGGTTTGTGTTTTTAGATTTTGTATTATTTTTTATATTTCACTATTCTATGCAAACAATAAGCTATTTACAATGATGTATTGATTAAGCACTACATGTATGTATGACTAATGTAATTGTGTGTGTGTGTGTGTGTGTGTGTGTGTGTGTGTGTGTGTGTGTGTGTGTGTGTGTGTGTGTGTAGTCATCAAGGTATAAATATGACAAACTAAGTGTCAAAAGTGGCATGAAACATGTGAATAAATCATATATCATGAATATTATAAATCACCATGAATAATGAATCATAAATCCATTGTCTACTTTAAATAAGAGTCAAAAATCCAGATAGTTCACATATAGTGAAACTATAAACATGTGGTAACCTCTCAAGTAGATGATTAGGTTTATGAAAACCATGTTAAATGAAAATAATAAATCAAAACTATAGTATAGTAAAAATTTCATAATATATATGTGTTAAATCCCAATCTATGTCGCTTGTTATTAATCAATATTATATGAAAATAATTTCTAAAGAATCATTATAAGTTGGATTTTTTGAAGCAAAATCCTATGTTGGTTCAAGAGGTATATCATACAAGTGTGTTATTGGTATTTTTAATGTAATGATTTATTTATAATTATTATAATATTTTGATTGATCATTTGATTTCTTATCTTTATGCATTGTATATACCTTGCATTGAATATTGCATTGAATTCCTCAATTTGATGTAGAAAATAATTAAATGGTTTAGAATATGTATATGCTAAGTTAAAATCACTTGAATCTTTGAATTATTTTCTTTTATTCTCTCAAAACTTAGGATGGGTTCATGTGTGGGTTTGTCCCTTGTTGTCTTGTTATTTTTTATTTTCTTTGTTATTAACTAGTTTCTCTGATTTTACATACCTGAATGCTCTCATTGCAATTATTTCAAATTGAATATGTGGAGGACCATTATATGGCATTTTTTGAATAATAGTAAAATAAGTGGTATGAATGGTGATTTAATAATTTTGAGAATATTAGTATATTATACCTAATTTAGTTAAAGGGTATGAGTAGTAAAATCATTAAATCAATAGATATTAATTAAGATATTGATTTGTGTAAATTAATTGCAATTCAAAATTTTCTAAATATAGTAATAAGGAGAAGAAAATAAAACTTAGCTGAAAACTAATTGATCTGACTGAGACAAAGGTTGGAATTCACTATGTAGGACTAAGACACTATAACAAACTATGATCTAAACTTCATTTTGTGATTGGATAGGATCACCAAGACTAGACAGTAGTGGCATTAGTGCTATAGTCCACCTCTGCCACTATTGTCCTAAGGGCTTGAGCTTTTTGGGTTTTATTTTCTATGTTTGTGTGACCCTATCTATGAAGTTTTGGTAGATGGAAGTCTATATAGCTCCCTATAGAGTAGATTATTTCTTTAAACCCTATCTTCCATTATGTTTAGAACAATTTTCAGTAAGAGGGGAGGGGTTAATTGTGTAAGATACACTAGATGTGCTTCATACTCTATATGTGGGCACACTACCTACATACCAATACTCTTAAGAGGGATAAATTCATATGTAGTTCTCCCACTTGATGTGTTTTGTGCAATTGTGTATACGAAGATGTAGAATGCTAAAATAGATGTGCTTGAGGTGGCTAGAGACTAGTGTAGGGATTTGAATGAGCTTGTACATATGTTGGCTAGTTGTATGCAAAGAATAGGGAATATTGCTTGAGTAATCTTTCTTATATTCTTTCTTGCTTAGTGATATTTGCCAACACTTTCCAAATGATCTTTAAATGGGTTTTTATAGGGATCTATTAGTCATGGGTTGATTGTACTTATATAAGGTTGATAAGGATAAGGATGGGGAACCAAAATAAAATGATTGTTGGGGCCAAAAATGGACTTGGACAATAACACTAAAAGTGGATAGGAGTGGCACCGATGCTGTAGTCCAAGTGTGGTACTATTGTCCTAAGTAGATGAGACTTGTGGGGATTGATTTATCTTGGAAAGAGTAGTTTGGGTGAGCTAGGACCAAATATAGAAGGCTACAGATGACTGAAAATTAGTGAAAATAGTCTGAAGAGGGTCATGAAAGCAAGCACGAGGGACATAAGGGTTGGGTATCATTATCTATGCTCAAGTTACTAATTTTCACATTTTATATGACTACATTTGCCCCCCTTTTATTTTAGTGATTAAAAAAAAATGCTAAGATAAAGGAAAAATAGAAAGCATACCTAAACTTACCTATAAGGGAAAAAATCATGAAGTTGTGATGCTAGGTGTGCATAGAGAGAACATGTTGTGAAGAGTGAATCTAAAAGATAAAATAGAAAGTAGATCAGTTCTTACTAGATATTCTAGATCTAAAATAAGAACATATAAATCTCAGTAAGAGAAAGATGAAGATAAAGGAATGAATACACCTCACTGGGTACATGAAATAATATAAAACTTATATTGATGTTGAGTGATGCTAGATGTGTGCTAAACCAAGAGTAATATCACGAATGGAGTTGAGTCCTCAATTCCTAGAAGTGGCTCAAGAATACAAAGGTTAACCGTTTAGCTCCATCATTTCATAATAAGTGAAGCTAGGTGGTCTTGCATGTGTTTATTGATGTTTAGACTATGTGTCTAATCCCTCTGAATAAGTGGCTCAAAAATACAAAGGCTAGCTAGTCCTTTGGCTCCATCATTACCCCATGAAGTGAAGCTATGAACTGATACCGGTATGAAGTGTATGTCATATGAGATTTCTCTTGGATCCCATTGAATGTACTATGATCTAACAATGTTGGCATACATAGCTAAATGTATGATGGAAACTAGGCTCCTCTTGGCCACTCCAAAAGATGGAGATTAGGCTTGTATGAAAGCCACTCTAAAGTGGTACACTAGGTCTATATGAAATCCACTCAAGAAATTAGGAACTCAAAAATTTATGATTTTATGAAATCCATTCCAAAATTATTCCAACCACTTATAGATGGAATAAGGCATGCAATTATTGAGAATCCCTGGGTAATGCTGAACTCAAAAATAAAAGAATACAAATGTGCCATGCACATTACCCCTAATCACTGGTGTCTAAAACATGGATTATAATATGGAAGTTGTACCAATTATCTTATCTAAAACTATAATCAAGAGTCATCATGTCATGCATGATGCCCCCTATATCTGGATTCTTTGAGAATAACTACACTAAAACTGCTAATTTTGGTTTGAACTGTAGCTGATAAAACTATAACTAAACTTATCTTTCTATCTATTTTTGGAAAATTTAGTTTTTTTTCTATTTAGATAGGAGTGATAAAAGTGGACACTAGTGGAACCAAAACTATTGTCCAATTTAGGCACAATTTTTTAGGGCTAAATCTAGTGATTGTTATGATATTCTCACTATCTGCCTAGTCTATTCTAACTATTTTGATGTTTAGTTATTATTCTAGCTATGTTGAATGCTATATTTTTGATTATTAGGAGCTCTAATATTTGTGACAAAACCCCTATTTGTTTCCCTCTTTTGAGGTTAGGAATGAATACCCTAAAATGATTTCCCTCAAAAGAAAGAGCCCTGTAAGTGTGTTATATTGCAAAGATACATGATATAGTAATGATAATTGACAAGATATATCAAGATATAACATAATTTGTATTGAGTTATTATTATATAAATAGGGGTATGCCTAGATAGATATAATAATGTAAGAACATGTGCAATTTACTAAATTAGAAATGAAAGTCTGGTTAAGTGTTAGTTATTAGTTGGAGGGATGGAACATGATGCCCATTATGGCATCCAAGAAAACAAGATAAATGGATGATGTGAATCATGGCATTGAAATTAATGAGAAGAAAATAAGCAAAAAGCACATAAGGCAAGAATTAAGAAGCATACAAGGGTGGCCAAGGGGCCAAGCAAATAAGGGACATGGGCACATGTCACTCAAATTGGAAAGCAAGCATACAAGGCATGTTCAAATGCCATATACACATATAATTGAAAAAAATAAAATTAGCGTGGAATCCACAATCATATAAAGGAGTATAGGTAAATGAAATTGAAAAATGTCCTAAGGCACACACATGAATAGAAGCAAAAGACATTAACAAATTTATTAAGGCACATACAAGAGATAAATAGGAACTGAGAAATGCAAACAATCTAGCTATGGTAAGTAAGAAAAGAAAGCATGTAAGGAACTAGAAGTACAATCACATATAACTAATCAAAGTAAGATGGAAAGTATGCAAGACATGTTATTTCAAGACTAGGTATATTCTAAAAGATACACAAGTGCTATATACTAGTGAGTGTCGATAGAGTAATCTATGTAAGCTAGTAGGTAATGTACATCAACATAATAACTAGAGTGTGTGGTGTGGTGTAGGAATGACATAACCTAGATGGTGTAGTCATATATAAGATGCCCCTAGTAGGTATATATATTGATGTGTATCTTGATGTAGAACTAATATACCCCCTTAATGGGTAGAGTGAAGCCATCCAAGAGTTGGATGTTACTACACACACTCAAAAGAAGATCAAGTGAAGCATGGTAATGTAGATAATTTGATAAACAATAAAAATAGAACACAAAATGTAAGTCTAGTATAGTAGTAGAAATGTAAAGCATGGATGATGTATATAATCAAAATGTTTTTGGATATTTTGACATATTTGAATGTTTTTGTATTTTTTTGAATGTTGTATTATTTTTATTTTTTTTGAAATTTTGAGCTATGTACAATCAAGCATAATAAACTATGTACAAGTAAGTAGGGAAAGGATGATACTAACTGATGAGTCTCATGGGAGACTCCCTATCATGGTGTCCTATATCAAGGAGAGGAATCATGTGTGACCCTAAAAAATGATACAAATGATAAGATTATGGATTTGAAAGTTGTATATGCTATAAATACTTTGAAATATTTGAAGTAGAAACCAATTATGGGGTCCCCCTGTAACTCTAGGAAGTAGATGCAACTATAGGTCTCTTAGAGACCCATACAGTAGTTGTAGTTCTCTAAGCATGTGTTATATGAGGAGATGCATGAGATCTCAATGATACTACCGTGGGTGTGAAAACTATAGCTAGAAGCTGTCTAGAATCCTAAAGCTATGGAGGTGTATGAATTCTTTGTGATTATGATGGATGCCTCAACTATGTTTGAATCTAATCTAAAACTAGTGATTGTACTATAGAAGATGGCTCTAAAGTGGGGAGTGGTAACTCATATGGAACTCCACCAACTATAATAACCTGATTAGTGTGAATGAATTTCATGCATATATGAACTATAAAAGGTACTGCTTGAAGTTTTTAAATCCATGGTTGACCAAGTAACATATTAAAAACTCCTACACTAGGAATAATAGTGAATGGTGTGGCCACATGTATTAGACCCACATGTAGAGGAAGTAAAATATTACCTAATTAATTCTATAATGCCCAATGAATGCATTGAAAACTATGTCTGTCAGTGTAATATCCTGCTTTGAGTATCCCAAATGTTGCAATAATGTCATAGTGCACATATTCACAATGGATCCATTATCTATGAGAACATTATGAATAAGATGATTATGAATGTGAGCTCAATAAAGAGTTCATGATAATATTTATCATCATCAATGATCTCCTACTTTGAGAAAGAGATGGAAGGTCTAGTTGGAACTCTAAAATTATATACACCAATCATGTAGCTCAAAGGATGTGTCTCAAGTGAAGGTGCCCTATATGTATCTAGTGGGGGATGTGCATGATATGCATGATGAACCCCTAATGTATCCCCTATCTCTTATTTGGAATGTTGTGGAAAAGGATTTGAAAATATTTTCAATGCTTTATCCTATGTTGGCTATGCCTAAGCAAGCTCAACTAAAGTGCTAAAATCAATATGATTACCATCTATTAAATCCTATATCTTGTGTCTCAAACTGATGCATATATTGGTTGTATGGCTTGATGTCCTATGAAACTTGAAAAATACATGCTTATCATATCCCCATGGAAGAGGCTTTGTTGGATCAACTTATCAAATAAGAGGGAGAGATATGATTTTACATTCCAATAGCTACTATAAAACTCTGGCTAGATAAACTAGTAGATTGGTAAATGTACACTGAGGAGGTGATGATAAAACCACTCAGTAAAGGGGCTTTGAAGTCACATTAACTGTAGGTTGATTTTAAATTTTGTTATCATTGACCTTTACTTTGTATGGGAATTTTTTTTACTCTTGTTTTTTTTTTTTTGAGATACTTGTGTACTTGAGTTTTCCCATTGAAATTAACTTGACTTCTCTTTCCTTTAACATGTGACACAATTCAGTGAAGGAAGAGAATCTTTTGAACATAATTGATTCATGCAAAGTTAGTAGCATACTTTATTTGAAGAGATACCATAATTCTTGATCATCCATGCGGCTAGTCATCTTAACTAAAATAGTCTTATATCAAAGAACATAATATGTGAATGCTCATTTGATCTTTGTTTCTATTGTACAACTTGAGCATATGAAAACTTATCACCAATGTTAATGTTGAAATGAGTTAAGAACATATCAGCTAAAGGATTGAATGAATTAATTAACTGATTTGATAGAATATAGAACCATTATAAGGCATAATCATTTAGGCTCCATGGAAATAGCTTGGTAAGTAGCCAGTCATTTGGTATATAGTCCAAGCATGCTACATGAAGGGCTCTCAAATGTGTCTCTAGATCACCCTTGCCATTATATAGAGTAATCTTGGGTTGAAAAAAACCTTGTGGCAAAAGTGTAGAAGCAATGTGATGTGCCAATGGTGTATGTAGTAGATAAAAAAATACAAAGCCTACGTAGGTTTAGAGCCACCTTGCTCAAGATGTAGCACATTGGATTGAAGATATTTTATCTCTTGTACAAGGGCTGCCACATCAAGAGACAAAGATGTACTAGCTATGGCTGGTGACATAGAGGCAAGTTGGGCTGTTATAGGGGGTTGTTGAGACATAGCTACCCTTGTAGTGTCATTTTCAACTAGATGCTCTATGGTTTGAGAAGATTCAAATTGCTTAGCCTTTTTAATTTCCATGATAGATTAAAAGATAAACGTATGATCTCAGGGTTGGTCCTAGATTCTTTCTCAAAAACTTTGTAGGATCAAATCTTTGTTGAGGACCAGTTCATTATCAACAATTGGTGGAAGTGGATCAATAGTCCAATGTGGTGAAGCATGAGCATCAATGTGTACATCATCATTATTATTCTTATACTACTCATTATTAGAGTTATCTTTATTGAAATTAGTATAATATGTATGTGTAGAATCTATAAGAGGAATCTAAGTTGGTTTTTTATCCTTGGTATATGGTCTAGTTTCTATAATCTAGGTGAATTTAGGAGGATTGCCACTACGTCTTGCACTTCTTCTTGAAGGAAGAGATGCAAGAAAATTAGGTGTCATAAGGAAAACAACTTGGATAATAATAGAAAAGATTAAATAGATATAATCTAAGCAAGGAATTAGAATAATCATAAAAGGATATGAAACTCACAAACATGTAAGGTGATACCACAAGAAACAAATAGGATCTAGTACATGCAACTAGGGTTTGAAAGATAATTATTTGAAAAACTTACTATGCAATTTTAAATTTGAAAGTGAATTTATGAGTTATGTATTTAAGTAAACAATAAAAAATTTATTGGAAAATTTGTGATTTAACATGACCTATTAGATGCAACTAGGGTTTGGAAAAATAGATATTTTGGAGAATTACTATTGAATTTTGAAATTCGAATGGATTTTTTGATTTAAATATGCTAGTAAAAATTTAGAAAATGATTAGAAAATTACTGAGACCTAGTTTGGGCAACTAGAGTTTTGAAAAATAAATGTTTTTGAAAATTACTATTGAATTTTGAAATTTAAATAGATTTTTTGATTTAAATATGCTAGTAAAAATTCAAAAAATGATTGGAAAATTACTGGGACCTAGTTTGGGAAACTAGGGTTTTATTTTAAAATTACTTCAAAAATTTAAAATTTAAAGCTAATTTCTAATTGTATTATGTAGGTAAAAAAATTAAAAAAATATATGATAAATTAGTAACAATTTTACCCTAGGGTGTCTAGGGTTTTATGCATGTTTGAAGTAAGTCAGGTTCACCAAATGATTTAATAATTTTGGGAATATTGGTGTATTATTCCTAATTTAATTAAAGGGTCTGAATATTAAAACTAGTAAATAAATATACAATAATTAAGCTATTAATTTGTGTAAATTAATTACAATTCAAACTTTTCTAAAAATAGTAATAAAGAGAAAAAAATAAAACTTAGCTGGAAATTGATTGATTTGACTAAGATAGAGGCTAGAATTCACTGTGTAAGACTAAGACATTATCACAAACTAAGATCTAAACTTCATTTTAAGATTGGATAGGAACATCAAGACTAGACAATAGTGGCACCGGTGCTATATTCCACCTCTATCACTATTATTTTGAGGGTTTGATCTTTTTGGGTTTTATTTTCTATGTCTGTGTGACCCTGTCTATGAAGTTTTGGTAGCTAAAAGTCTATATAGATCTTTATAGATAAGATTATTTATTCAAACCCTATCTTTCATTATGCTTTGATCAATTTTGAGTAGGAGGGGGGGTTTAGTGTGTGTAGGATGCACTAGACATGCTTCACACCTCATGTGTGGGCACATTTCCTACATACCAATAATCTAAAGAGGGATCAAGTCATATGTAGTTCTCCCACTCAATGTGATTTATGAAATTATGTATATGAAGATGCATAATGCTAAAATAGATGTGTTTGAGGTTGCCAGGGACTGGTGTAGGTACTTAAATGAGCTTGTAAGTATGTTGGCTAGCTATATGAAAAGAATAGGGAAGATTTCTTTTGTAGTCTTGCTTATATTCTTGCTTGCTTAGTGATATTTGCCAACCCTTTCCAAATTATCTATGAATGGGATTTTATAAGAATCTATTGGTCATGGGTTGAATGTACTCACATTAGCCCAACAAGGATAAGGATGGAGAACTAGAAGGAAATGACCATTGGGGTTAAAAATAGACTTGCAAAATAGCTCTAAAAGCAAATAAGAGTGGCACCGATGCTATAGTCCAAGTGTGGCACTATTGTCCTGAGTAGATAGGACCTAGGGGGATTCATTTGTATTGGAAAGGGCAGTCTAGGTGAGATGGAACCAAGCCTAGAAGGCTATAGATGACTAGGAATCAGTGAAAATAAGACTAATAGGGTCATGAAAGCAAACACAAGGGACCTAAGGCTTGGGTGTCATTAGCCATGCTCAAGTTACCAATTTTCACATTTTATATGACTACAAATGGGTTGATCATGCTTAGAAAAATATTATTTAGGTAAATATAGTTGAACTTTATTCTTAATCCTCCATTTGAGTTAGTTTTGAGATTTAACATGAGACACTTTTGGATGTTTTGAATATTTATTATCATGTTTTGGTGATTTGACATGAATAATTAGCTTTGGTACTTTAGAGGATAAATATTTATTTTTTATATGATGCTCAATATTGGAAGACATGATTGTATCTTTTGGTTTTGTAATAGATGTATCCAATCTAATCTTACCATTATTGATAATATATTGTAATTTATGCTTCAAAGTATACTACCTATCCATTGTGTGACCATTGTTTCCATGATATTCATAAAATAAGTTAGAGTGGAATGTTTGTGGAAAATAAACCCAATTATAGCACATGAGGGGTGTTAATAAAATAATGCTATTATCAAATAAGTTATTCAATATTACACTTTTATTTCATTTATGTTTGTTAAATTGGCTAGACCCACTAAGGGAAGACACATTACTTGTTGTAGATATCTATTGATGATTAGCCAAGGGAATAAGACATGTATTGATTGGAACATGGATATAATTAGGACTCATATCAATATTAGTGTTATATGAATCATGGGTCTCATATTTAGGTACATGTGCTCGTAAAGTTTAATCCTAAAGTGACATAACCTTTAGAGATAGAGTTTGTACTATTTTATGTAATTTATCTATTGAATGCATCATGGTAACAAGCTCATGCATATGTACAAATTTAGTGTGATGAGTTTCATTCAAAGGGATTAATTGATTACTAATTTTAAATGTATTAGTAACAGGAGTATAAGATGAGTAATGACTACTACTCATAGAATAATCTTTGATCACACAAGATGAATTCACACTAGCTACCTTTTTGTAAATTTCATCAATAAAGTAAGGATTTTGAAAAATATTTTAAATATTATGAGCATCTAAGTAAGGATTAAAAATACAATAATTTTAAATCAAATCACAATTTTCAACATATCACAAAAATAAATATAAAAAATATAAGTATTTATAATATTTGTACTATTTTTGACATTTAAATTCAAAGGAAGAGTAGAAACATAAACATTTGTATCATTAGAACAATATTCATCATTTAATGACTTATTAATTTATTTGTTCATAAAATTTGTAATTATATATAAATTATGGGTTAATAAATAATCAACATTTAAGATATTCATATTATTTGCATTTTCACTTAGCTCAATAGGGTTAAAATTAAGTTGCCTTATCTTTTTGTCATCACTATCATCATAATAATATTCATCATCAATCCAATAATTAATTTAATTTCATAAATTATAATGAGTAAAAAGAGGCATGGGATCCATAAAAACATGAAATTAATATTCTATCATGTGTGAGTTAGGTCTTGAAATATGTATGCACAATACTAGGGTTGATAATTAACCAAACCCTAGAAAAAGATTATAGAAATCCTAGGATAAAAGTTTGAAAATGAATGAAATAGACAATCCCTAAGGGAATAAGTGTTTATAAAACCCTATGTTTAGTGTAAAAAATGTTGAGGTCCACTATTTATGTTTACCATAGTTATGGTTTTATACAAAATAAGGAATAAACTATTGTCATGAATAGATATAATAATATATCTATTGAAGTATAAAATTTAGATCTACCCAATTGGATAAATAATAATAAAAAGATAAAGAGATAAATAAATAGGATATAAAAATTAAGTAAAAGTGGATAAGGTATTATCACACTATTTTTTAAATATATTATGGAAGTTTACAATTGGAAAGATGACTGTATACGCTGACTATGTACTATCCTCAACTTTTATTTGACACCTTTACACTCCTAGATAGTTTCATGCCTTGTGTAATTTGACCTATATAGATCCACATTAGATAATTATATGTACCTAGGTATGATGATGTTTCATTGAAATTGGTTTAGTTTTATATAAATTAAATTTTTGTCACTAATTCACCTCCAAAATTTTGACCTTCTTGTACCTATATTTTCTTATTTTTCTAGGCAACTGTGTTGAATTACCGAATTATCCTTTTTGAACTAGATTTTCCACTCAAATAAAAAATGGGTTATGAAATCAAGAAACCATTAAATTGATGTTTCAAACTATGTATCCCACACATTAGAATCAGACCTTCAAATAGTTATGTGAGTGTGTGGATCAAATACCATGAGAAAGGGTTTTGAATGTGCTCTTCACTAGAAGTGATGATGAAACTATATGAAAGCTTAAACCTTAATTTAACACAATGAGATATAGAGAAACCAAGAAATATAATTCCATTATAATTTTGTAAGTTTCTACCCTAATTTTAATTTTTAAGCAAAATAGAAATAAACTAGTGCAATGAATAGATCTAAGAATCTAGATAGTTTTGAGACCATGGCTTTGAGACTCCAAGTTTTGATACCCAAAATAATTTATAGTAATTAAGGAGTGTTTATGTTTGGATTAAATATTAAATATATTATACTACTAGTTCATAATTTCCTACACTCCATTGATAAATCTAGGAAGGCATGTATGTTTTTGAAGATTGACATGAACAAGTCTTATGACAGGGTTTCATGGGGTTTCTTGATATTTTTTGAAAGATTTGGCTTCCACCCTAGTTTCAAAAAATATTATAGCTTATTGTATTACTACTAATCAATTCTTAGTTATGATAAATGGGTCATTGAAAGCATATTTTTTGGTAGAGAGAGGGTTGATTCTAGGATATCCTTTATATTTTTACCTTTTCATCATATTGGTGGAATTCTTTGGAAGAAGTTTTGAGAAAGTTAGGGTCCATGACTAAATGAAGTGGATTCACATACCTCATAATATGGACTCTATTACACACTAATATTTTTTTTAGGAAACTTATGTGCTATGGGATCCTCAATTAAAGAAGCTAAAATAATCAAAATCCTCCTAAAAGACTACACAAAGTTACAAATCAATGTATCAACTTAAACAAAACATCCATTTTTTAAATTAATACTTTAGAGTTTATACAAAGGAAAATTAACAATATCTTAGAGTGTCATCCAATATTTCCTATCAAAATATCTAGGTATAGCCCACTTCAAGGTAAAAATGGTCAATACTCGCTAAAATAATCTTTTAGATAGGTTCTAATGTAAACTAGTAGGTTGGAAAGGAAGCTTACTCACCCAAGCAGGTAAACTTCAACTATTTAAAAATTCACTTCAAATCTTACCCATATATATGATGTCTCTTTTTAGAATACCAACCAAAGTGGATGAAAGTATTGAGAAAATATAGAGGATATTTATTTGATCTAGGAATGAAGAGAATAATAGGATCCCTCTTGTGGCTTAGGTAAAGTTTACCTACCCAAATATCATGGGGTATTAGTATAAGGAAAACAAAAAAATATGAATAGATCCTTAGTGGATATGATGGGATGGAACTTAATGATCGATAATTATCTATGGAATAAAACTATAAAATAAAAAATATTTGGAAGCTAGGGATGCTTATCATTTCTTGATTGTGGATTCCCCACCATAGGGATATTCTTTCTGGAATGCTCTAGTTAAAATCATGAATATCTTATGTAAAGGATGCAAATGGAGTATAGGAGATGGAAATAAAAATTATTTTTGGGATGATTTTTGGATTTATATATTTATTTTAAGATCTATATTTCATTGGAATGTTGTGGGATAGGTTTTATAGAGAACTATAGGGAATAGTGAAATATTATTAGGAAGACAATGAAATGGGGAAAACATGGAAAGTTATATCTCTAGATTCAGTAGATTTAGGTGTTCTTCAATACCTTTTATATCTAAACCATAAGTTAATGAGATTACACCTCAGTCAAA
This sequence comes from Torreya grandis, assembly GCA_037957365.1. Taxonomy (NCBI): domain Eukaryota; kingdom Viridiplantae; phylum Streptophyta; class Pinopsida; order Cupressales; family Taxaceae; genus Torreya; species Torreya grandis. The sequence goes on from JARHVA010004778.1 coordinate 520,062, forward strand.
TTATGAAAGAAGATGGCTTAGTGTGATTTTTAGAGAAAAATGATGGCTACTCAATTAAATTAGGGTACCTTATTGACTTGGAGGTCAACGAGGATGGTTTCCCATGGATAACCCTTTGGGTTAAGGAACTAATTTACAAATTTTAACCTATTATAGTAGTTGGTGGCTCAAAATAAGATTATCATAGTCCAAAACCTTAGGATAAGAGGGTTTTCTATCCCCAACCAATTTGTTTTATGCAAAAATGAAGGGAAATTAGTTAGATAAATTTTACTAGAATGATAATTTACTTTTAAGATGTTAGAATTCATATTCTATTTGTTTAATATGGCATGGGTAAGACCCAACTCAATGTTGGAATTTATTACTCAATGGAGATATCCTTTGTTCTCTCCCATCCTTAAGAAACTATGGAAGCTAGCCCTTGCCCCACCTCTTATGGGAATTATAGAGAGAAAATAATTTTAGAATCTTCTAGAATAAGAAAAAGTAACTTATCTAAATTGAGGATGGTGATAACTGAGGCAATCAAGGAAAATAAGGAAGCCTTCAATAAGAGAGACAAAAAAATATTGGAACAAAAAGAGAGTATATTTTGAAACTAGTATTTAAATGTCCCCAATGAATAAAAGTGGATTAAGGAGAAGACTCATAAAATACTGGTTAAATGGATGAATCCTCCTAAATCTTGGTTCAAATTAAATTTCAACAGAGCAACAAAATGGAATCCAATTGAGGTGGGAGAGGAGTAATTAGAGATAACAAGGGAGGTTTTGTAGCTGCCTACATGATACCCTTAGGATTTCAAATGAATCATATAATATAAGTGAGGGAAACATTAAAGGGTATCTAATTAGTTAATGATATGAACATAAAATCTCTCATTATTGAAGGTGATTATTTTAATATTATTAATTGCCTAAAAATTAATACAAATCCAAGTTGGACCATTAAGAATGTAGTTAAGGATGCTTAGACATTTATGTAGAATTTTTATGAGATGATTATCAACCACACTTAAAGAGAAGTAAATGGTTGTTAAGATTACATGGCCAACAAAGGAGTCTCGAGTCTGAATATGATCAAATGGACCAATGGTTCTAATCTTCCATGACCCTTTATTAACATATTGAATGTGAAATATTATTCTAATTAAAATAGGTGGGAAGTGGCTTAACCACATTAAAATATCAAGACCTTTTAATTGGAAGGGTATAATCATTAATAAGTCAATGAGTAAATAACCAAGGGGGAATAAGGGTCTTTGCCTCCCTCATACAAAATATAATAATGGGAGAAGAGGGAGAAGGAAGGTTGATCAAAATAATAATGAACTTATTCAAATAATAATTAAGGCTAGTTGGGGAGATAATCAAAGAAAGGATTTGGAGTTATTGTTTACTCAGACTAGTGGCATATTTGAATCCAATAGGAAGAGAGTGATCAATAATGGAAAAATAAGGGGTGAGCAATTACATGTGGAACCCATGCCATATGTGGGTCTCAAAAGAAACATTATTGCATGGAATATCCCAAAATGTAGTGGGATAGCTCTTTACATTAAAATAATTCAACACTATGATCTTGGACTAAAGATAGACTCTACAAATGATTGGAAGGATAAGGTGGTATTTCTAATAGGAGTATCATTGTATATTTTAGAGGACCAAGTGAAAATAGTAATTGGGATGGTATAAATGTTTGGAAGGTTTACAAAGATAGACACAAGAAAGTGAGGTCATTCACAAATTTTTTAAAGAGAAGGAAAGAATCCATGAGGTTAAAGATGACATTCTATGTAATTCCCTACCCACCCATGGGGGGAGGTTAGCTTATGAATTATGAAGTATATATCCTTAGAGAGAAGGTACCACAAGATCTAATTTCATCACTTCATCCTCCTCAGTCACTTTAGTCATAATTAGGTAACAATTAATCCATTTTATCTCTTCACATCTCTTGAAAATTCTATATTGACTTACTAGATGAAGAAGAATGACATGCCTACCCATCAAGCACTTATCATTATCCTTGTTTATTTAGTTCATCCAACCTTAGACCTTGTAGTAGGGAATAATGAGACCTTGGGTTCATTAGGGTTTGAGAAAGGTCTAACTTGTAGCCTTAGGAAAATAAATATATAGGGTAATGAGAATGAGACCTTTGCCCAGTTATATAAGATATCTTTAAGGAAAAATGGTAAGGATCTTATTAGGTATGGGAATGATTTGTAATCCCATTAAGTAAGTAATAACCTTGTTAATGATAAGATGAAAGGTTTTATATCACCACTTAACATGGTGTTTGAGAAAACCTATAGAGATAAGGAGGATTTGTAATTTCCATGGATTAACCCTATTTCCACTCCTCCAATCCTTGATGAAGCTATTGATGTTAGGATGGACAAGTTAGAAAATGGTATGGACACCAAACTCAACATTACCAAGGAGATTTTTAATGAATTTAATAAGATTAAGATGTAGTTATTGGATATGCATAATAATATGGAGGAATAGAGCAAGAAAGTCAAGAATAATATTCTAGTCCATAAGGATTCAAAGTAGGACATGTTGGCTAAAATTTTTATCAAGGGGACAAATGTGAAAATTTAGTCAATAGCATGGGGATAAAGTTATTTTGTTAATCAACAATGTTAAGAAAAATTCCCTCTCTTATTAGTAGGTAGATCTACCTTTATTGAAAACCAAAAAGGGAAAGCAAGAAAAGAGCTATTCATAACTATTTACAACAAAAATATTTAACATGGGTTTCATAATTTTAATAAAAAAGTATAGAAAAGTGATATAAATGGAAATGAAAGGAGTGATGTAAAGGAGGAAAAATATAAAATAAAGGAGGAAGGGATAATGGGATGATTCTATCCATTTAAATGTAGAAACATTTCTATCAGAATCTCAAGGAATAAAAATGAAACTCTGGGTAGTCAAACACATAGACTCACTAGAATAGTCTGAAAAGGGAGATTTTAGTACAAGAAACCTTTATCATAGAAATGGGACAAGAAATACATATTATGGACATAAAAATAAAATTCATATACTAGATATATTGAGTAACACTATGAAAAGTGTTAAAAAATAACTATGTATTTCCTCAAAAGGATGGACAAAAATCTTATTCTTAACACACTAAGATTTAATGATTACAAACACTCTTAATGTGGATTTAAAAAAAATTCTACATAATTTTTTTTGCATTAATTGACTATTTAACAATATTATTTTAACAAATTTAAATAATAATAATTAAAATGGATTAACATACTCATGCACATCATACACCAAAAATATTCATGGCATAAAGTCCTATAAATTGTTTTTATATCAATCCTTCATGGGGATGTACATATAGACTTTTTCCTTCCATCTTGCCAAAATTGCTTCTACTATTTTAAAAACCAATCACTAAGAATGATCCCCAAACACCTATTTATAGGTTTCAATGGGTAGTTACACTATGTAACCAACTTTTATGTATTTTTAGGGCTTTATAAAAGCACGTTAATGAAAACACACAACTTAAAACTTGTAAAAATTCATTAAATTTTTTGCATGACTTGAAAAAGTGTAATGACCAATTTATACAACTTGTAAAAGTGCATTGGTGTTTTTAAATTACTTGTAAAAGTACATTGGCAAACATTCACACCTTGAAACTTATAAAAGTTTATTGACATATTCACATAACTTGTTAAAGTGCATCGACATATTTTCATAATTTACAAAAATGTGTTGATAAAATCACACAACTTGAAAAAGTGCATTTAAAAATATTCACAACTTACAAAAGTGTTTTAACAAACTCACATGACTTACAAAAGTGTGTTGGTGTTATTACAAGACTTGTAAAAGTATATTGGAAAATTTTAACAACTTAAAAAATGTAAAAGTGCATTGACATATTCACACAACTTGAAAAATTGATTTGACATATTTTCACAACTTGAAAAATTGCATTGACATATTTTCGCAACTTGCAAAATTTCATTGACAAATTTACACAACTTTCTATAGTGCATTGATAGATTCATAAAACATGAAAAAATGCATTGAAAAAATTGCATGACTTGAAAAGGTGACTTGATAGTTTTTCACAATTAGAAACCTACAAAAGGGACTTATAAAATTTTCACAACTTGAAAACTATGAACTTCACCTTCTTCTTCACATTTTTTGGAACTTCACCTTGTTTCTACAATTGTGATTTCCCCCCTTGATTTTATATGTTCAAGATAAAGTTTTTACACCATGTGTTTTTAAGGTAAACTTTTTCTCATCAAATTATCTTTCCAAAACATTGAATGAGAGCCAAAATTGAGTTTAAATATGAAATTTACAGACGAATATAAATTGAACCCTTCTTGGACATGTTTGATGCAAAGGGCAAGAGTTAAACACATAGAATTACAAACTTATTCAAATAGGACTATATATTGTAACCCTTATAAATGACAAATATAAATGGTTTTATAATTTAACATGGTTTCAGGTTAGACTAGGACCAATTTAAAACACCCATTACCTTCTTATAACATCACACAAAGTTTCTTGAATAGAATCTAATGTGAAACACACTATATCACACTTGTATCTCATAATTAGGTCTCATACTTATAACCCTCCTAGATCACCTTTTTGAGTGGGTTGAAAAATATTAAAAAACTAGGAAAAAATTATATTTTTAGATACCCATTAAGGGAATTCATCCTTATACATAGTTTTGTGGCACAATTCCTAATGGAAGGGTATTAACTTGACTTATTTAAACTAGGTTTCAAATTAGGTCTCTTCATATTCAAAACTAAGTTTTGGTTCTTATATCCACCAAAAATTCCAAACTCAAAGTAAAAAAATTATCTACCTTTAGGATACTAACACCAAGATAAAAGTCAAGTTTGAAAGTCTGAAACAAAGTCTATATGCCAAATCAAGAAATGGCCAAAACCCTACTAGGTATTCAAAATGAGGTTTTCAAGATTAAATGGATGTTTCAAGGTATAAAAAACCTTGTAAAGGTCTATTCAAATATAATTCACACATTTTAACTAGAATCACAATCAAATCATTCATATATATACTCAAAAATCTCAATTTCTAGTCTAACTATTTACAAAGAAAACATGGTACAAGACTGTGTAAGCTAAATTTGAGTTTTGAATGAAATTAAGGTATTAAAAAAATATTTTTAGGACTATAAAAATTTTCATTCAACTTATGAATCCATTAAAATTCCCTTATAATATTTAAACTTCTTGACTTGTGAATACTTGATTGTTCACCATAAAAATAAGGTACAAGATAGTGATATGAAATTCAATGTTTTAATGTCTCTTTTGTATTATCCAAGGGTTGTGAGTAATATAAAAAATTAAATGCATATATTTAACACATTATAACATAATTTTAAAAATTAAAATTATTTAAATAAATTAATTAACCTTTCTTAGTTTTTGACACTTGACTTTGTCATGCCCAAAATTTTGAAGAACTGAATCTCTCTCTCACCTGTAGATTAATAAACTAGTTAAAATAAAATCAATTAAATAATTTAAATAGGTATTCAATTTTACCAATATTTTAAAAATAATTCACAATATTCCACAAGAGATTATTTGATTCATGAAACTTGTTTGATCTCAAGACAACCATACACAAGATTTTAGATAGTCCATCTCTTCTTGTAATTTTTTGAATCTTTTCTCATTTCTTGGAGCTAACCTTCTTCCTCTCACTTGGAGAATAAATCATTATAATATTAGGATTTATGCCAAAAATTATTAACAATGACACAAAAGAGTACTAAATTTAATAAAAGAAAGAAATAATATTACTTCTCATGGAATAAACCAAAAATGAGACAGATTTTAAAGTGGAAAAATAAATGTATCAGATAAAAACCTATGTGATCTTATAAAAAGACTTGATACCAAAATCTCCATAAGTATAAGATTGAATCAAGAGCACAAAGAGAAGAATAAAGAGAGCTATATATTATAGTGAAAAAGAGGAGAGGAAGGGCTCTTTTATAGAGCTAGAGGAGGAAAATGAAAGTTACATAGAATCTCATTATGACCTTATAATACCCCTATGTATGTGCCACTTGTGTCCTAGTTTTTACAAAAAGAGAGAAACGTTTATAATATGAAGAAGAGAGAGTTACATGTAAGTAAATCTAAATCCAACAAATAGATTAAGGAGATGAGTGACACCTCATAAAGGTAGGAATAAAATACATTTAAAAATATAATAAATACATACATAACTAAGACTTAAGAAAAGCTTAGAAACCTATATAAAAGACTTAAATAATGTTATTTGTCCAACACTCCCACTTAAGCTTAATTTTGAGTTACAAAAGTGGAGAAAACCTTTACAAAAAAACAAGGGAGTTGAGATTACATAATACTCCCCTTTAATAGAAACTTGATTTAGGATGAATTATAAAATTTTAGGAAAGAAAGAAGAGAAGGTGTCGTCAAAAGTTGCAAAGAAGAAAGTGTGATCACCAAGAATCCTTTTCGGACAAGGTGATCAATCTTCCATGGAACAAAGACCAATCAAAATGGTTAATGAGCCACAAAATCCTATAAAATAATTAAGCTAACACCAATAATTCAAGTTAAGTAACCATTATGCCAAAAATAAAATCTACATATATAATATAAAAGTAGATATACTATAAATGTGAATGGAGTAAAGACAACTTCCATCATAAAGTGTGTAATTCTGCACGAAAAGAAGTTAGTCAACATAGTCAAATCATATATCCTATGCAATAAAAAGAAAGGAATGTAAAAAGAGAATTAGTTAATAAAAATAGATTCACTTAAAAAATATTCTACGTGAAATATTAGAAGAATTATTGCAAGACAATATATCAAAGTCTTTAGAAGATTCATCAGTTTTAGGAATCCAAACAACTTCACCCTTAGAGGTAAGAGATTTAATCATTTTACAACAATGCAATGTATCATGTGTGGATTTACCTTAATATTTGCATGGATATAATTTCCAATATTTAAGTATATGATGTCCATGTTTTCCACAATGTGCACAAGATTTAACAAATTTAACCAAAGCATGAGCATTAAAAGTAGTATAATCAAAAGAAGTTGTATTATAAGTCTTTTGATGTGGAGTACAATATGAGTTTGATTTTGCATTAAAAACATGTGAATCAGTGAATTTAACATAATTAATAACTTTAGAATTTACATTCGAAGTAGGAAAAAGAGGTTCAAAAATACCATCTTGACACTTTCCAAATACACCACTTGAGTAGCCCATATTTTGTATGATTTTTAAGCCAATGTTTGTAAGAGAAGTGTTCAAATAAATTTGAGCTGTTTCAAAAGGACAAGAATTTTCTTCATTTGAATTAGAATTATGTGCATAAGATGCAAATTTTATATTGAGAGCATCCAAAGAAGATTGTATAGATTGCATTTTCTCAATAAAAGAGGATTTTAAAGCATTTAAAAGATCATTTTGACATGCAATTTGGTTCTTAAGAACATTTATTTTATCAATTTGAATAGTTTGTATAGTATATTGAAAATTGAAAAAATGATCAATTTAAGATCCATTAGAACATAATATATAAATTTGATTATCATTTAAAAAAATCAATTATTAACAACACTGTATGATCTAAACAACATTTAAAAATATTCATTTTAATTGATAAAACTCATAATTAAAAAAAAAACGTAAATAACAAATGGTTGAGTTAAAATTGATTTTTTTATGAAATATAAAAAAAAAATTGTTTCTATTTAGATTTGATTTTTTTTTGAAAATAAATAAACCAATGATTCATTCTAATAATCTCATAAAAAAATTAATTCCTTAAGAAAAATCATCCCCATAATAAAAAGGAAAAAAAATGTTTGAATTTTTTTAATAAAAAAACTTTTTGTTTTAAGAAAAAGAATTGAATTAAGTCTTATTAAAAAAAGCCACAAATTCCACATGTAACAATTTGAAAAATTTCTAAAACTATTTTAACTTTTTAAAATACAAAATATGCTATGAATTTTTAAAACTTTTTAATAAAAGATTGGTTTTGAGAATAAAGTGACCAAAGCTTTTTAAAAACTTAAGTAGGTATTGTCGAGGAAATTAAGTAGGCATTTCAAAAAAAATTACCAATCCATTAACTAACAATATTTCCAAACCATAATAAAGCTTACCTCATACCAAATTGTAGTAAGGATTTAAAATTTGGTTTAAAATAGAAAGCATGTAATATTCAAAGCAATTGATGAGAACTTTAAAAAAGCCATTTTGTAAATAATTACTTTAAAAATTTCATTGAGAATAAAAACCAATAGGCATTATAAAGAAATGATTTTAAACTTGATGGATTAAATACAGGGCTATGCATAATAACTCATAAAGAAGAGATAGCTCATTATTCAAAAAAAAACAAAACCCAGCGAAAGATCCATAAAGAAAAGAGTGGACATAATATGCCACACAAGTCAACATAGAGGCATATTATATATATATATATATATATATATATATATATAAACAAAGCACCTTTTGCATACGGATTGCCATGAAGAGATATCTAGTGGTGTACGAAAGTAAAGAAGGTAGCGTTGGAAATGGAAAAAGATTTATTTTACTAGGGGTGTCGACCTTTTCTGGAGATAGTCTACACAATTAAAATACTAGATTTGTTAATAGAAGAAATAAACTCTAATGAATTAGAATGTGTAATTTTTTTAATGAATATTTTGAAATGGTTGAGCACCATAAAAAAATTCTCTGCCAAAAAAAATGAGGTAGAGAGGAAATTAAGTTAATGAGCAAATAGAATATGGCTGAATATAAACAAATATATTAACAGTTTTAATGCTCATAAAAAAATAAATCTAAATGAGTAATAGTAAAAAAATGATTAAAAATTTGATTAAAAAAAATAGAGGGTTCATTTTTTAATAAAATTTAATGTGGTTAAAAACTTAAAAAAAGGGTAAAAAACCACTAAAATTGGGCAAGGAGAAAAAAATGGATTTGAATAGCAAAGGTTCGATCCCTTACAAAAAAATTCCATGTAGTCTCCTTAAAATTCTTCACAATTAAAAAAAAAACATCAATAAAATAACCATAACTCTAATACCATATTAGGATTTATGCCAAGAATGATTAATAATGACAAAAAAGAGTGAAAATTTTAATGAAAGCAAAAAATAATATTACCTCTCATGAAACAAACAAAAAATGAGACAGATTTTAAAGTGAGAAACTGAATGTATTAGAGAAAAACTCATGTGATCTTATTAGAAGGCTTTCTACCAAAATCTCCACAAGTACAAGATTGAATCAAGAGCACATGAGAAGAAGAAAGAAAGATGGAGAAGAAAAGAGGAGAGGAAAGGATATTTTATAGAGCTAGAAGAGGAAAATGAGAGTTACATAGAATCCCATTATGAACTTACAAACCCTCTATGTGCGTTCCACTTGTGGCCTAGTCCCTTACAAAGAGAGGAAAGTGTGTACCATGTGGAGAAGGGAGAGTTACATAAAAGTAACTCTAAATCCAACAAGTGGATTAAGGAGGCAAGTGACACCTCATAAAGGTAGGAATAAAATGCATTTAAAAATATAATAAATGTATACATAACTAAGACTTAAGAAAAGCCTATAAACTTATATAAAAGACCCAAATAAGATTAATTATCTAGCATAGAACTTATACATGAAATTTAAGTCCATAAAAACACTATAACTATTTCTTGATTGGATCCATCGTAGGCTTAAGCATGAATACAATGCATTTATGAACATTACACAAGTTTAAACATAACATATAAGACCATAAGGGTGGCCAAACACTAGAAAACATCCCAACACCTTGTAGACACAAAAAAATCAATATATAACTTTTAAACCTGTCAAATTGATACTTAATACCTCAAAACTATAGAAAGAAATTTCAAAATTTGATTTTGGCATTTTGTTGAGAAAAAGCCTAGATGTCTCAAATTCAAATTTTAAGAACACCTAGGACCTATAAATGACTCCTAAGTGTCCTATAAACCTTCTAAGGCCTCTAATGACTCAAAACATTGAAATGATAAATGAAAATTGAGCAGAATGGTGATGCTCTTGCATCAAAATATGAACCTTGAAATATTTCATGGTCTCTTACTCATGAATCATCTTTTGCTACAGATGCTTCCAAAGATCTTCTCCTTATTTCAAATAGTCATCTATTGGATCCATGATGTAGATCCAATGGTATTATTAGGAGTGACAAGGATTGATAAAATGTTATATCCTCTATAAATGTGCATCTTTCTTCTTTGAGATCAATCTCCTCTTCACTCATCCTTAATCCTTCTTCAACTATGCTTGCACATATAAAAAATGCATTAAATAAAAACATGTATGTATCATATTCTTATTTCCACTCCTTTGTAATGGTTCATACTTTGGTATACTCATCATTTATATTGTCATAATGGAACTTGAGATGTCCATTTTTATCCTTCACTTGGTTCACTCTCTCTTCATCCGTCCTTAACTTTAAAACATCCTTTTCTTCTTCATTGTTTATGCTAAGACATTCTTCATACTCTTCATCCCTCATTATTGATCTATTGTAGCACTCATTATATTTATTAGTTTGTTTTTCAACCTTTAAATCTTTATTGTTTCCTTTCAAGACAACCTCATCCTCTTATTTTATCTATTGTTCACTTGACAATTTTTTGAATGTATTCCCATCCATGATAATGTTATTTAAAACACTAACTTTCTCAATGAACCCTTCAAGAAAATCCATGCTTCTTATAGAAGATAATTTTATAGATAACTCCGCAAAAAATTGATTCATATAATCATTTCATAAAATCTAAATTTCAGAAGATAAATAAGATTCTTCATAAGTTGCAACCTCTATCTTTTATTGATAAAATAACATATCTCTTACCTCATATTCCTTGTTTGGATTCCTGAACTCTTTATCACCTATAAAAAACAACTTATAACCTCTTTTTGATGCTGAATCCTCTTCATTTAATGATAGAAATGTGTGCTTATGTCATTTCTCAAAATTACATGTATTTCTCTCTCCATCATGAATGGCTCTCATATCATACTACCAAGGTCTCATTAAGAGCACATGGCACACATCGATTATTATGATGTCACATAAGACCTTGTCTTGATGTCTTATCATTTGAAAATTCACCCAACGTTATACATTGACATGAACTTGTTGCCCCTTTTGCAACCATGAGACCTTATATGGAGTTGGATGTGGCAACCTTTTCAATCTAAGCTTTTTTACCATCTCAACTGATACTAGATTATCTATATTATCTAAATCAATTACCATTTTACAACACTTATCTTGACTTTTTCATGTTGTCTTGCATAAAGTTTTTATTTGGGTAGGGTCCTTCTCCTTAGGTGTCTTGATCAACACTCTCCTCATTAGCAAAAACTCACCAATTTATGGTTCCTCTTTGTGAGAATAGACCCCACACTCTCTTCCTCTACTTGTACCACTTGGTTTCTATTTTTAGATTGAAACCACTAGCTTGAGATTCCTATGGACACTCCCAAAACCTATGACTAGAAAAATTATTGTATTTAAATACTTACCCATGAATCCATTGAAGTATCTTCCTCTTGGTGTCTATACTCCTCTAAAGTATGGTCTCCTTTCTCTAAATCCACCTTATGGATTGAATGTATGCTCTTTTATTTGTCAACTATTTTCTCCTTATTAATATGTTGGTAGCTAAATTATTTTTGTATATTATGCTCTACCTCTATGAGGTTTAATTTTACCCCTTGAGTGCTAGTTTTGTCTTCTATTTAATTTATCTTCTACTTTCAAAGCATACTAGTAACACTCTTTAAGTGTTCTTTGACTTACCAAACTAATTTCATCCTACAAAATATACCTTAACCCATTTAGATACCTTACAATCTTATTCACATGTTATTTCACATGACCTAATCTGATGGTCAACCTATAGAACTCCTTAGTATGCTCTTTGACACTTATCCTTTTAATTCAAATTTTACAATTTCTTGAACAAGTTAGTTTGATAATCTATAGGTATAAATTTTACTTTTAATTTGGCTACCATCCTGTTCCAAGATTTATTATTTTCCATATATTTATTTATCCTCTCATTTTGTACATAATTCAACTAAAGGGTTGTATGTCCTTTCAATTTGGTGCAAGCAAACTTCAATTTGTTCTGATCAGGTACATTCTCATAATCAAAATACTTATCTAGTTATGTGATCTAATCAATAAACTCTTCACCATCTAGGATTCTTGCATATGCATGAATTTCTATTTTTTGGTTTGACCCCTATTTAATTACCACCTTTAGCAATCTATCAATTCCTTCCTCTTCGTGCTCTTCATTTTCTTCTTCCTCTTCTATTACTTGTGGTTCTTCCTCCCTATCACTGATATCACATGTTACCACTCCTCTTATTTGATTTACCTCCACTTATTTCAACATTGCATCAAAACTTAGAATTATATTCCTTGACTCGTCCAAGATTACATTTCCCATGTAAATACCCGCTCTTCCACCTCCTCTTGGATTCCTCCTAGGTGGAATTTTAACTTATCAATCAAACTAACTATCAAAAAACTAATTTTAATCTTATCTCAAAGAGTGTCACCTCTTTATATCTTATTTTTAGGTATACAACCTACTTTAATACTAATTATATGTAGAGGGAGAGATTTAAACACATCAAATTGCAAACTTGTTCAATTAGGACTATCTCTTATACCCCTTTCTAAAGGACAAATCCATATAGTTTGAGACTTTTACAGTTTGAGACTTTTACAGGGTTTCAAGTCAAGATAGGAATAGTTTAAAATACCCATTACCTTATTAAAACATCACACAAATTTTATTGAATATGATCTAAATGGAAACACACTATATCACACTTGTCTCTCATAATTAGGTCTCTTCCTTGTAGCCCTCCTAGAGCACCTTTTTGGGTGTTTGAAAAATATACAAATTTTATGGAAAAAAATTATATTTTTAGACACACATTAAGGTAATTAATCCTTATAAATTTTTTTATGACATAATTACAAATGGAAGGGTATTAACCTAACTTGACTTCTCCAAACTAGGTCTTAAATTAGGTCTCTTGGTCTTCAAAACTAAGTTTTGGTTCCTAAAAACCCCACAAATGCCAAAAATCAAAGTAATAGTTGATTAAAATTTATGAAACTAACACCTATCTAAAGGTTAAATTTTAAATTCTAAAACAAAGTCTAAATGCCTAAATTAATAAATGGTTAAATACCCTAAACTAGGTTCTTAAATAGGTTGAGAGGTAACAAACTGAGGTTTTAAAGATAACATGGATATTTAAAGGTATAAAAAATATTTTATATGTTTTTTCCAACCTAAGTCACAAATTAATTCAACTCATTCATATATACTCATAAATCTCAATTTCTAGCCTAACTGTTTACAAAGAAAACATGGTATAGGACTGTGTAAGCTAAGTTTGAGTTTTGAATGAATTTTAGGTATTAAAAAGATATTATAATGAATATGAAAAGTTTAATTCAACTTATTAATCCATTAAAACACCATTACAATCTTTAAACTTCTTGACTTGTGTTAGAGAGACCTTATTCACCTTTGAATACTTGACTATTCACCATAAAAATAGGGTACAAGATAGTAATATGAAATTTGATCTTTGAATGTCTATTTTGTCTTATCCATGGGTTTTTTTATTAATATAAAAACTTACATTCATATATTAAATACATTATAACATCATTTTAGTCATGAAAATTATTGAAATAAATTAAGAAACTTTTCTTAATTTTAGACACTTGACCGTGTCATGTCCAGAATTCTAAAGCACTGAATATCTCTCTCTCACCTATAGATTAATAATTAAAAAATTAAAATAACATAAATTAAAAAAATTATATAGGTATTAAAAATTACCAATATTTAAAAAATCATTCACAATATTTTGCAATAGCTTCTTTCATTCATGAAACTTGCTTGATCTCAAGACAACCATACACATTATTTTAGATAGTCCATCCCTTCAAATTTTTTTTTGAATATTTTATCCATTTATTGGAGATAAAATTATTACTATAAATTTTATAATTAATACTTATAATATATACAAGCAATTTAAGTCCCTAAAAACACTCTAAAGTTTTCTTGGTTGCCTCTAACATAGGCTTAAGCATGAATAAGATGCATTTATAAACATTACAAAAGTTTCAACATAACATTTAAAACCAAAAGGGTGTAAAAATAATATAAAACATAATAAAAACTATTATAAACATAAAAAAATAAATATAAATTTTTTAAACCTATCAAAACCATGCTTAATACCTCAAGACAATAGAAATAAATTCAAAAATTTGAATTTGGCATTTTGGTGGGAAAATGCTTAGATGTCTAAAATTCAAAATTTAAGAACACCTAGGACATATAAATGACTCTTAATTGTCATATTAAACTTATAATACCTATAATGAATCAAAACATTAAAAGGATAAACCAAAATTGATCAGAATGTTGATGTTCCTACATCAATGTCTAGAATTCTGCCCTGCTTAGATAATTGTGATTCTTCCCATTGATTTTAGAAGTTCAAGATGAAATTTTCTCACAATTTGTATTTAAAATAAGATTTTAATAATAAATTTATATTTAAAACTCATTGAATGAGATCCAAAATGGATTTTGTATGTGAAATTTATGGATAGAGGGAACTTAGACCCTACTTAGACATGTCTAGAATTCTTCCCTTCTTTGATAGTTGTGATTCTCTGCATTGATTTTATAAATTCAAAATGAAATTTTATCACAATTGGTAATTAAAATAAAATTATATTCATTAAATTATATTTCCAATTCATTTAATGAGAGTTAAAAAAAATTTTGGACATGAAAGTTATGGACAAAGGGAACTTGGACCCTATTTGGACACATGGCAAATTTTGAAGGGTCTATTTGTAAGTATGTTAGGATATAAATTATTTCTAGACACACCTCAAGATATGATTATGTGCCTATTATGGGGAAAAATTCTAATAATAAAAAACTTAGACAAATTTTGTCTTTTATTCTCAGATTCTTCTCAAGTTTGTTTTGACCTTGTTTGTCGAAGATATTTTTGAGATAAGAAATTTCAAGCCTGAGTAAGGAATAATATATTTTACTTGTAATTCCATTTATTATAAACTCTTTTCAATCTTTAAAATTTTATCAAAATTTGATAAATTATTCAAGTCTATAATTAAATAAAATTATAGAGAACTTTGCCTTAAATCATTTGTGAGCTCTTTAACACTTTGAGTTTGATTTCAATGATAATATTTGAAACTTCATCACAATCTCTTGACCTAGTATCCAAATGTAGGATTATTTTATTCCTATTTTAAAACCTTAATATCTTGATTTTATAAATAATAATATTGGATCCAAGGATTGATAACATGCTCATTACAAGCCTTATTTGCTACCTTGTGTGATTTATCTAATATGAGGTCCATTCCATGTGCAAGAGAAACTTATGATTTTTAGATTATATCAACATTAATTAATTATCCTTTATAAATCCAATGGTGTAAAACCTATATTTATATTTATCTATCATCAATCATCCTATATGAGTATCTAGTTAGACTAACATCTATAACCTTGTCTTCAAGTGTGGGACTTAGTTCCAAGGCATGGTCTATGAATCACAGACAATGAAATTTCATAACTTTGATGGAATGCACAACACACCCTATATTATTCCTCATAAACTTAATTTTTATCCATATTTAAAATATGAATAATTCAATAGTGATATCAAATTTTCTATCCTCTTTAACCCTCAAACGATCACCTAGATCTCACATGTAAGAATAATCTTCATGTACTCTACTAAAAGTTGTATCCTTGAATTTATATCCATTTTTATCATGATTTACATGATGAAAAAAATATTGAAATAAAATAAAATTAAAAAATGAATATAAAACATTTTTATATCATAAGTTGCAATCAAAATTCTCACCTTGTTCTACTAAAAGAGAAATTGTTGAGATATCTTCAACACCCCCAACTTTGTCAGCCAAAACTCTCAAGTTAGAGATGACCAAATTATTATCCTCAAATTCATATCCATCCATAATGTTACACTTAAAACCACTAGATGGATCACCATTTATAAAATCAAAATATAGTGCAAGATTTGATGTAGTTTCCTTCACCTTGAACTTTTCACATCTAACAAGTGAAACATTAAAAAAACCAAGCCTTGTCCATTAGGATATGGAGTATGTATCCATTTTGTAAAAAAGATGTAGTCTATATAATTAAAACACTTATAATTACCCATGAGGGCATAATTGGGGGTGTTTTAATGAAATGTAAAATTTCATGACAATAAATAGATCCAACTATGAGACTACATTTCCCAAGGGAATGTAGGGGAACTCTATAATATCATATGACTGGTGCCTTATTACCATATATTCCTAAATTTTTTGTGTAGATCACATTTACACATCCTGATCTAACCATCTGATATCTAGTTCACCTATCTCAATTGTATGATAAATAAACACAAGTTGTTAATATATATCACATTTTTAGAATACTTTACATTTCATTATCTGACGAACTGAAAAATAGTTTGCCACTCTTAATTTTATGATAAATGAACATGCATTGTCAGGGTCGATAATACTCTAAAAATTATGCATGTTTACACTTGTTCACTTGAAAATATCCATGAAAATCCTATCCATTATATCATTTGAGAAACATATATTCATATGACCATTTTCATGATTACAAAAGTTATCTTATGAATACATCATTGAATGTTTGTCTTGGAGACCCACTTGGCTAGAATGCTTCAAAGGCTTTATTATGCATGTCATTATAAAAGATGAAGAAAATTTACACTATATAATTGGCATGTTGTCATAGATGTCCAAATAATTTGGATTTAGTGTAGGTATTAAAAAAATATAGATGCAAACACTAAGACATAAAAAAATAACTATATATCGCATGAAATTATGATCATGTCATCCACTCTAAGGTAATGGCTATTTTGAAATCTTTGTGAATGATTTGTTTTTCCACTAAGAGTTTAAAGGTTGGGAATAAAATTACAAGAATTTATAGGAAAAATAACTAATACATGGAGAATAAGGAACAACATATAACCTACTACATTTATAAAAAATAACACATGCATACTAAAACAAAGATGAGAAAAGAAAACAAGTCAAAAGAGGGAAAGTAAAGCTATTTATATGGAACATAGGAAAAATAAAAGACTATACATAACCATTAAATGGATAGGATAAGTACCTATCATTTTTTATTAATGGATTTGAATTATGAGGTCCAAACACATTTAACAATATTGGCCAAACATGTGGGCAGAGAATGAACTTACAATCACCATTCATACTGAGATAGTCATGAATAGATAAATCAACAGTTTCTTTAGGGTTTGGAATGGAATCATCATGAACTTTCCAATATTTTATATTAAATATCTTCTTGAATGACTTAAAACGCATTTGTGTCAAATACATTATTTGAATTAAAGAAGTGTGTTGTATTTTTCTTTTTGAGCTAGAAAAAACAATAGGGATATGTTTTGGAATGAATTGAGTGTAACTATTCTTTGCCACATTTTCTCCTACTATAGAAATTAATTCATCATTGAATTAGTCACATCATCATCTTCATCAATTTATTCTACCTTGATATATTCCATTCCAATTAAAATGAATATTATACACAATTCATTTTGTTCTACCTTCATATCTTCTTTGATTTCATCCTTGGCATGGTTATGATTTTCAATCTGTGTAGGCTTGACTACTTTGGATTTAAATCCTTCAGAAAACTACTCTATAGTGGGAAATGAAAAGGAAGTGCCAAGAGAATCTTCATTTTTGACTGTTAAATCTTTCATTCTAATATAAGATGAATATTCTACTTTGTAAAAAACTCATTCTATGCTATATTCACCTTCAAAAATTAGAAAATCACATTTTGCATTATTATTCTCTCTATTTATAGTTCAAATCAATTTTTCTTCAGATAATCTATTTTCTCATAGGATTGTGAGGTTTAAGTAATATTATGAAATAATAAAATATTTCCATTCTTTACCAAGGGGGAAGCCAAATCCTTTGTCTATTCTCTGATCAATTATTAGTTCTTCCAACTGTTCACCTTCTTCCACAATTATGAAGCCGAAATAATCATATGTGATCAAAAGTAAGTTCTTTTTTCTCTATTGAAGTTCTGATATGCTTTATCAAGTATTTACCTTTAATTTTTTTTTTTGAATATTGAAGGCTCTTGATTATATTATATTCCACCACTTCATCACCAATAATGGCAACTGTATCATGTTTTAAAGCTTATTTCTTCAACATTCTAGATAACATCATGTCATCTTTAATTTTGATATCTTCTTATTGCATGACTTCCAATTCATTTACCTTTTTCCTCATCAAGATTATTTTGATCTCTGGGTGTAAATAACTAATGGAGACACAGATTTAGTTATTGGGACTTGTTGATTTGTCCGAGGAATAAGCCTCAATAATTTGTTGAAGTGTGCTAAAAACTCTTTCATCTGCTCATCATCTTGATTTTAGATTTGGAATAAATCTAATAATGCACACATGTCCATAACATATTTGAATCTATCTAGGAAATTATTTTTTAAAGAATACCAATTCATAATTCATCCATCTTCTAGGAGCCATAACCACTCGATAGTAAATCCAAAGATAGTTTAAAAAAAAAAAATCTTATAGTGACTTATTTATGCATAACTCCCAAAATGTTGTAAGGAAATTTGAAATCCAAGATATGATTATCTACATATTGATATTTTTATTGAAAACTATGGAAATATCTTCCTTGATCTTGAAGGCAACTCATTTTACTGAGCCAAAGCTAATGGTCCAAAAAATTATCCCCATGGGACACAAGGAACATTGGGGTTGGTTTGAAACAATGCCAGTTCTTCAATAAAAAAGATGTAGGGACTTGGTACTTCATCTTAATGGAGTCACAAATTTAAATTATAGAGGAGGTTCCTTAAAATATTTGAAAATTATGGGTGCAGAGTACCTCAATCCCCAACAGAGTTGTAAAAATTGTTGGCCAAAAAATTTGTTAGGGGGACAAATGTAGACTTTTAGTCAACATTTTGGGGATAAATTCCATTCATCATTAAATAACATGGATAAAAATTCCATCTCCTATTATCAAGTAGAGATACCTTTATTGAAAACCAAAAAAGGAAATTAGGATAATATTTATTCATAACTATTTACAATAAAATTATTTTAGATAGGGGTTTTATAATTTTAACCAAAAAGTATGAAAAAGTGCCAGACATGTAAATGCCGGGATTGATGGAAAAGAGAAAAAAGAGAAAATAAATGAGGAATGGATAATGGGATGATTGTATCTAGTTAAACATAGAAAGCTTGATACAATAATCATAAGAAAAAAAAGGCATAACTCTAGGTAGCTAAACATAGAAACTCACTAAAATAATCTGAAAAGGGGGATTTTAGTAGAATAAATATTTATCATATAAATTGTACAAGAAAGATATATTATATACATATGAAAAAAATGCATACACCAAAGAGATTGAATAACACTATGAAAAGTGATAAATAATAAATATGTTTTTTCTCAAAAAAATGGACAATAATCCTATTCTTAACTCATCAAGGTTTCAAAATTACATAAACTCGTAATGTAGATTCAAAAATAAATTCTACACTAAAAATTCCACATTCATTGACTATCTAACAATAATATTTTAACAAATTGAAAGAAGAATCAAAATGGATTGACATACTCATGCACATCATTCACCAAAAATATTAATGGCATAAAGTCCTATAAATTATTTTTGTATTGATCTTTCATGGGGATGTACATATAGACTTTTTCCTTCCATCTTGCCAAAAATCACACTATTTTAAAATCCAACCATTAAGAATGAGACTCAAACACCTATTTATAGGTTTTAATGGGTGGTTACACTATATAAACACCTTTTATATATTTTTAGGGGATTACAAAAGCATGTTAGTGAAAACACACAACTTAAAAGTTTAAGAAATGTGTTGAAAAATTTACACAACTTGTAAAAGTGCAATGATCAATTTACACAATTTGTAAAAGTGTGTTGCTATTTTTTTCATGACTTGAAAAAGTACGTTGAAAATTTTTCACAACTTGAACATTATAAAATTTCATTAAAATATTCACACAACTTTCAAAAGTGCATTGACATATTTTTACAAATTGAAAAAATGTATTGACAAATTCATACAACTTGCAAAAGTGTGTTGATAAATTTGCACAACTTACAATAGTGTGTTGACAAATTTTGCATGCCTTGTAAAAGAGCATTGGTGTTTTTACATGAATTTCAAAATTACATTGGAGAATCATCTCAACTTGAAACTTGTAAAATTACATTTACATATTTCACAACTTAAAAAAATGCATTGACATATTTTCACAACTTGAGAAAATGCATTGGAAAATCCACATAACTTGCAAAAGTGTGTTGAAAGATTTGCACAACTTGAAAAAGTGCATTGATAAATTCACACGACTTACAAAAGCAACGTGAAATTTTTTCATAAATTGAAACCTACAAAAGGGACTTATAAAATTTTCAAAACTTGAAAACTATGAACTTCACCTTCTTATTCACATTTGTGGGAACTTTACTTTGTTTTTATTACTATGATTCTCCCTCTTGATTTTTTAAGTTTAAGATGAAGTTTTTGTACCATGGGTACTTAAGGTAAAATATTATTCATAAAATTATATTTTTAATGCATCAAAGGAGATATAAGATAGAGTTTAGATGTGAAATTTATGGATAGAGGGAACTTGGACCTTGCTTGGACATGTTTGGAATTCTACCCTATTTGGATGGTTGTGATTCTCCCCATTGATTTTAGGAGTTAAATATGAATGTTTATCACCATATATATTTAAGGTAAATTTTTATTCATAAAATTATCTTTAAAATTCATTGAATGAGATCCAAATCAGAGTTTAGATGTGAAAGTTATGGACAAAGGGATCTTGGACCCTACTTGGACATGCCTAGAATTCTACACCTTGCTTGGACAAATATGATTCTCCCCCTTGATTTTATAAGTTGAAGATGAAATTTTATCACCATGGGTACTTAAGGTAAAATTTTATTAATTAAATTATATTTATAATTCATAAAATGAAATACAAAATGTAGTTTAGATACAAAATTTATGGATAGAGGGAACTTAGACCCTACTTAGACACATGACAGATTCTACCATGTGTTCAAACACATGGTGGGTTCTGAAGGGTTTATTTGATAGTATTTCAGGATATAAAATGTGTCTAGACACAAATTAGGATCTGATGATGTGCCTAACATGGGTCAAAATTATGATAAGGAAAAACTTAGATAAATTTTATCTTTTATTCTCTAATTCTTCTTAAGTCTGTTTTGATCTTGTTTGCCAAGGATCTTTCTGAGATAAGAAATTTTGAGCCTAAGAAAATAAAAATCTATTTTAACTTGTAATTAAATTTATTATACACTCTTTTCACACTTAAAACATGGATCCACCTTTGATTAGTTATTCAAGTCTAGAATTGAAGCACAATTACATATAACTTTCACTTGAATCATTTTGATCTCTTCAGCACTTTGTATTTGTTTTCAATGATTATATTTGTAACTTCATAATAATATCTTAACCTAGTATCCAAATTTAGGATTTTTTTAGTCTTATTATCCAAACTTGATATATTGATTTCTTACCGAATAATATTGGATCCAAGGATTGATAACAGACTCATTTCAAGCCTCATTTTCTACATTGTGTGATTTATCTAATATGACGTCCATTACATGTAAAAGATGCACTTTTGCTTTGATTATTGTATCAAAATTCATGAATTCTAATTTATACATCCATGGGTGGAAAATTTTTATGTATCTTTATCTAGCATCAAGCATCCTATTGTGACTATCTGATTAGGCTATCATCAATACCCTTATCTTCAAGTGTGGGACTTAGTTCCAAAGAGTGGTCTATGAATCATAAGCAATAAAATTTCATTATTTTTTTAGAATGAAAAACATACCCTATATTATTCCTCAGGAACTTAATTTATATCTAAATGCAAAATATGAAGAATTCTATAGTGATATTAAAGCTGTTATTCTATGTGACCATTAAAAGATCAGTCAGATCTCACATGTAAGAATAATATTCATGCCCTTATAATACAAGTTGTATCCTTGAATTTATCTCCACTTTTTTCATGATTTATATGATTATAATAATATTTAGATGACATAATAGGAAAAAAAATATGAAATATTTTCATAGCTTAGGTTGCAATAAAAATGTTCATCTTGTTCTACCAAAAGAAAAATTATTGAGATATCCTCAACACCCCCAATTTTGTGACTCAAAACTCCTGAATTAGTGATAACCAAAATATTCTCCTCAAATGCATATCCATCCATAATATTACTCTAAAAACATCTAAATGGATCATCAGTTTAAGCTCAAAGGATAATACAAGATTTGATATAGCTTCCTTCACCTTTAACTCTTCACATCCAATAAGTTAAACATTAAACAAACCAAGCCATGTCTATTGGGATACAAAATCGGTATCCATTTTGAAAAAAAATTATTGTACCTATATTAAAACACCTATAATTTACCATGAGAGTGTAAATGTGGGTCTTGTCATGAAATGTAAAATTTCATGACAACATGACACCAATCAACTAAAAGACAAAATTAATAGAATGGTTCCCAAGTTGACTAAGTTTGAGGAAGAGTTGTGGATGCTGAAGGAGAAAATTTAAGAGAGTAGTAAGAATAAAACAATTGTTTTTATTGAGACCCAAGAGGATACCAATAAAATAAAAATTAGAGAATCCCTAAACAGTCCTAATAGGAGGACCAAGGGGAAGAAGAAGTAGAAGGAAGTCAAGGAAATAAAAACTAAGGATGACACCATTTCCACTATGATCCAAGCATTGAAGGAGAGGAGGAGATGTAAATGTCCAAATTTATAGAGGTTTTACTAGTGGATTAAGGTTTTTGGTTGGATTTTTATTATTTTGATGACTTGAGGCAAAATTTTCACTGATGTATTATTAATGTTTTGTCCATTTTTTGGAAGACTAATCTGCTTGTAGGCTTGTTGGTTGTTAGTTTTTTTTTGGGATACATATATGTGTATTTATGATTATGTAAAAGGTTTTTGGGACATTTTTAAACCTAAATGTTTACCCTAATAAATAAATATCTAAGAATATGAAAGTATAGAATTCAAACTTATCCACTTGGTTAAATAACAACAAGAAGACAAAGTGATAATCAACTAGGATATGTAAAGGAAAGACAAAGGGGATTATAATGATTGAACATGATCTATATTTTATATTTTTTAATATGTAAGATGAATATATATATATATATATATATATATATATATATATATATATATCATCCTAATCCCAAAATGTTGGGTTTTAAAACTACTTATATACATATCTATGCTGGTTAGAATCATTATTGCCAAAATTATCTCTATGCCACTGTGACTGTACTATGTAGGGTTTCACAAATTGATCTTTTTGTCACTATTAAAATGCATATTTTTTTTATATACACATACATTAAATTAACTATTTTTATAGGAATAATGTGTAGAATTAATGGTTTTCATTTTGACCTAGATTGACAGTCTAAAATAAAAAGAAAAGGTTTGTAATTGAGTAATTTCTAGAGCAACATTACAAACTATGTGTCCCACATGTTGAAATTATACGTATATGTAGTTATATGAATGTGTGGATGGAATGTTTTAATAAGTGGTTTTGAACCTCTTATTTCCTATTATTGATGATGCAACTAAGTATAACTAAAACCTTTATTTGGTACAAGGTGATAATGAGAGACCAAAATAAACATCTCTATCAAAAGTGTGTAATATGTGATCCAACATAGCTCAAATTGAATAATGGAAGAATGAGTAACTTGGGTGCTGCCCTAAATCAAGAAATTAATATGGATTATTTTTGATGTTCTTTTTATATGTTTCTAATTTTACTCCCTTTAGTGTTGCAAGATAACTTGTATATATATGGAAATCTAAGACACTGGAAAGTTAATTGGAAAACTATAGAGATGACAAGATGAAAAATAAAATTCACAAGGGAAACATAAATGGGAAAAATTAACTACAAAGGTTATAGGGATATATACACACATGGAATATATCTGACTTGAATGGATTCAATTAGAGTATGGAACTATCCTAGGATAAATAGAGGATCAGATCTCAAGGAGAAAGAAGACAACATAAGATTTCTAGTCTAAGGATTAAAATGGATAGAATATGATAAGTTTTGTGGTGATATTTTTAGGCTCAAGGGAAAATTGATACCAATGTAGGGTTATATAGGTCTTATAATACACAAATATACACAAACATGTCAAAAATGATAAATTAGGGATAAAACACTGGGAATAAGGTTTATGTGCCAAATTTAAGTGTCTACACAATGCCCCCTATTAGAGGTACAAGATTATTGAGAGAGGGGGGGGTAAATCAGTTATCTAATTTTTCTTTTATTTCACTTATCATTCATTCATTATTCATCACCACAAAGTATAAGCACTTGTACAAGCATCAAGACAAAGAGATCACATACAAATAATGAACATGAGAAGCAAATCAACACATCATTTATGTGGGAAACCCTCTAGGGTAAGAAAAACCAATATCAAGCCTAAAACCAATGGAACACCTATCCTATATGATAGAGAAAAACAAGAGACATTTAGACCATCATCAATTTATCAAGGAGCACCCACTCCTCAATTTAGTTTAGTACCTACTAGACTTTTAGCTAGCTCCAACTAGAAAAGAGGATACAAATCCCTAGGTGATTAAGCACCCACTCAACCTCCTAAGATATAATTTAAACCATTTATCTGATGTATTACACATCTTATTATGACCTTATATTGTTCTAACACCTTCAAATGTGCTTCTCTTCTCTAGGTAGACACTCCTACCTCATTCGCTTAACCAAACCACCCTTTAGACTATTAGGTATAATGACTTGTTAGCTCATGAACATTATAAAAGAACATGACTGATCCTCATCACCATATAAAGGTCCTAAATCACATATCTCTTATCCTTTAATGATCTCTTTTCTTCATTTTTTTCCACACTCCCTCTCATTATCCAAATAGGCCAATTAGGCCTAATATATATACCAGACTCTCATTCAACCCATCTTGGTTAGCCAAGATGCTTTCCATACTTGATATATATTTGAAATATATCCTTATAAACTTTACATGTAATATTAATAAAATCATTAGGTCGTCCATTTCCCCTAAGACCGCAAAAAATCAATTAGGCCTAATAAAAACCTAAAGGACTTAGGCTGACAAATGAACATGTTATACCTTGGACTCTTTGGTCCACCTTAAATATTCACCAAAACTTTAAACACATAAAAAATAACTATAATACACCATTTAATACTCTAAAAAATGTCCATTTCACCTGGAACACCAACTCATCTCATGAACCAAGCCATTTTAGCCTACTCACCAAAAGGCATAGAAACACAAAAAAGTATGTCATATAGAATTGAGACATATTATTGATTTTCTCAAAAAATATTATATATATATATATATATATATATATATATATATATATATATATATATATATATATATATATATATATATATATATATATATATATATATATATATATATATATAGAAAATAAAAGAGCTATAAAACACCTTCATGTGCTTTAGACACTCCAACATAAGTCAACAATCCTCAAACTACCTCTATCACAGGCTCACTCAAACTATTCACATATTACCAAATTATAGTCATATAGAATCTCATATTTTGTACTTGAAAGGATGATTTAAACAATTATAATCCACATTAATAGATTATATGAGACCTCTATATCAACATACAGATGTTATATCTCATTTTATTTCACTATACATTGGTCTTATAGACCAATCACTTAGGTCAATATCTCACAGTTTTAGCATAGCCAGACAAGCCTATTTGTCATGCATGATTCATTCATATAATCTATCTCTTCAGCTCCAAAAAAGATTATATAGTATATTTAGGTATGAAATAACATCATAATCCCCAATTTATGCATCATCACTTGTCAAAATATCTTTAACATATCACTTTCCTCTGCATGCCTGTAGCAGTCATCTTGACTTAAAACATAGTCATGATAAACATGACTCCTATCATATGTAAAATAACTTCCTTGACCTAAATATGTATTCATGAGATTATTAAACAACCTTATATCAAATTTAATCACAAAAACATTGATGTTTAATAGTAAATAAGAAACATATAGTTCATTCCATGAGACATACACCTTCACTGTCCTCATTACTTAGACAAGTCATCTTGAAGACACCTGAAGGCACCTTATTTCTTATGTATGGTCATCAGAATCACATAAAAATAAATTTAACATAATTAATATGTCTTAAAAAAATACCCCAATCCTTTTTATTCATCCCTACTCACCTAGAACACTTCCCTAAACACATATTCACTCTACCTAGATATTTGTTCACTATTTTAACCATTTGTCTTTTAGCGACTAGTCAACTTGATTGACAAAAAAAATTGACATAGTGAATGTTTATTGACAAAAAAAATCTATTTAATTTAATAAAAAGTCTCGGCATTTAAACTATAATAACTTGCATGTGTTAACCTGGTCAACTCTACTTGTAGTACCAAAATCTTTAGAAACAAGCATATTTTTGTACCTTTTGCTCACTAACCTAACACACCACTACCACCTAGAGATACCTAGAAGAATCCTATATAAATTACAATAATAATCCTATAAATACACCATATTTTTGAGTACCTACAAGCAAGATCTTCAACATCAGGTCTAAGACTAGGAATTTTGCACATAAAACCCTACTTATCTTCTTAAAAATCGTTCATAAAGGATAAGACCTTAAAATATGAACTAATTATTGGAGATCCTTATTATAAACCATCTCCACATTATAAAAAGGTTTATCTCCCCATGAAAAGTATATATGATATAATTAACGTGAGAACTTTCTTCTTGAGCTTAAAAAGTACCATTTAAGCACCCTCTGAAGCATATAAAGTCATTTTTGACTTTCTCTCTCAACCTATGACCTCTAACTTGGTAAATTCACTTTAATACACATATATAATAATATAATATGTAGATATAAATTTAAACATCTTGAAACCACTCATTGACCCTTCATAGGGCCTCATAAGCCCACCTAGGCCAACTAGGCCAATGGCCAAACTATCTTACAGACCACTAACCACCTCTTGAAAACCATCTATCTAACCTCTCAGCACACTATAAATTTAAAAAATGTATATTCAAAGAATAATAATCTCCATACAATGTCATGCAAGCCATATGACTCAAAAACCTATAGGCAACTATGCATGATTAAGCCTACAAGACACAAACTGACCTGCATACCTGATGAAGGCCACATGAAGTCAACCCTTGAGCATAGAACACATTAGGAAAAAGTCAAAAATCATCATACCAAATTCCATTCATCCATAAAATATCCACCTAGGACACCCATGCATACCCTTGCAAGTATCAGATTGCTCCAAGTACATTAGACCACCATATTCCATCACTCTGCCCTGTTGAACCACTTTGTCATCACTAATTCCACTTGACATCAATGATAACACATCTACCATAAATATCCAAATGCCCCCACATTGAAATGGGAATGAGAGAATGAGTGAATGCATGCATGCATAAAATTATAAATCTAAATAATTTGAAACATGTACCTTCACTTACCTATGGAAGAGTGAAGGGGTATTGATGTGATTGCTTGAGCTAAGCCTCTATTCATGTAGATTTTTGATGTTCCTATAACAAGTGCCAATTTTTACAATTATTAAAATTTGTATGAAAATATTTAATATTTAAGATTTAAATATTTAAAGATTTATAAATTTTGAAATAATTTTTAAAATATGGAATTTAGTATTTTTAAAAATTAAAATTGAAAATGGCATATGAACAAATACACCTAGTTGATATTTTCTCCAAATTATGTAATAAACATTTTTGATGTTAGACTGTTGATAGGTGATGAAACATATAAAACACTTATTTGGGAGTAACCAAGGCACAATCAACCTCTTGATCAAGGAAAATGATGATTTTTTCAAGTTTGATCAAGTTCATTCAAGTCTAATCCATTTAAAATAATAAAATAAAAATATGCCTACGATATATGATTCATTTTGAGGTGAGTGATAAAGACATATATTAAAATCATTCATCCCAAAATATAATTTTAAGATAAATCATATTATATTAAAATAAAATATCTAAAGTGTCATTAACCTAAACATATACCACTAAAATTTGAATAAATCTGATGCCAATGAAAAATGTAAAAATTTGAATATAGATGATACCACTATAAAATGTAAAAGATTGAATATATTGTAGGAAATATAGTATCATATTAAGAATAATAAAAAATATTATAATTACCATGTAATAAAAATAATATGGTAACAACTATAATGTTACAAATATAATAGAACATGCTCCCAACTATTCTAGATATAGCAATGAAAACACACGCATGTAGTGTGCCCTCATACATGCATGGCAGAGACAAAAAAACTTAGGCATCATATTTTTTAATAATATGAATGATGTAAATCATGTATAAAACAAAAATCTATAATATTCATGGTTGACATCATGGATATAAGTAATGAATAAAGTAATGGAATACACATGTTAGTGACCACAAGCAAGTTAGTGACAAGAAAAGTTAGTGAGACAACACACAAGGAATCATAGAACATGATGATGAGAGGGTTATATAGACATTGATGCAAAAATAAAGAAAAAAATGCACAAAAAATTAAGTATTCATGAATAAAAACCATGTAGAAATCATAATCAAGATATCCATGTGATATGCAATATCTAGGTACTAGCATGAGATATAGTAACCAATGTAAATGAACTCAATA
The DNA here is from genome assembly GCA_037957365.1 of Torreya grandis. NCBI lineage: Eukaryota > Viridiplantae > Streptophyta > Pinopsida > Cupressales > Taxaceae > Torreya > Torreya grandis. The sequence continues at coordinate 549,294 of JARHVA010004778.1, forward strand.
TGTTGTAAATGATAAGAAAGTAATGATATCATTGATATGAAAGTAAACTATGTGTAAATTTCCTTAAGGTAGGACATGTTTTCCATGAAAAATTTTCCTCTCAAGATATGAGTAAATACTGCATAAGCCATTATCATTTAACTTGTGAATTTGCATAGCACCCACTTAAAAAATTACCATGAAAAGTATGTGTAAATCATGGATTAAATTAATATCTAACATAGATGAATATGTAACCATGTATAAATAATTTTTTTGAATCTATGAATTTAGATCTCCTTGATGATTATTTTATAGAATAAATCACATGTCAAGTATGATGTGCTAAGGTGAAAGAGCTGATGTGAAGGACACAAAGGCATTAAATTTTTTAATAATGCAAGGCATGAATGTAAAATTAGGATCAAATCTTATAGATGAATATTTTTAAAATACTATAAGTAAATGGATCATAGATAAGGATGATGATGTTCATGGGGTAAACCACATGCCACCTAATATATATAACTCAATTATATAAAGATATGGAAATAAATGTACCATGAGTGATGACCTATCATGTATTGTGGTATTTTTAAGCTCTATAATGTAAAAAATCAATGTAAAACCATAATGAAAAATGTGTAATAGACTCCATATTAATGCCACATGAATAATAATCAAGTGTGGCATAATTCCCCCATAGGCCAAGATATGATCATGTATGAATCCATGTTTTTAATTTTTGATTTTAATTTTAATTTTTATAAATTTAAATAATAGAAAGTTAAAATAAGAAGGAATGGGGACACATTATAAAATAAAGGAGTAAGACTCATAAAACTATAATAAATAGACATAGGGTTCCAAGAAATTACATATTACATAAAATATCAATGTATGTTATTACTAAAGGTATTGAGAAATATGTTTCCATAATCAATAAAACAACAGAAGTGTTAATAGTAGGATCAATAATAAAATGGTCAAAGCAAGTTAAACATAGAAAATAGCATGAAACAAGCATCTAGAAGTATATTACTGGAAATAGAATGCAGGCAACAATGTGAAATCAAGAAGATAGAAGAATGCTAGTAATCTCTAAGAGAAATAAAAATGTAAGTCATGCAATATAAAAGAAGAAATATATATATACAATACTTGAAAAACAAGGCCTAAACATCATTCAAAGAAATATGTATGATACTAAAGTAAATATGGATGTCCAATAAAGTGATGTAAATTGTATTAATATCATGTACTAGTGATAATAAATAAATGTATGATAATATCCACATCCACACTTAAGATATGTATACTAAATAATAATAAAACATAAGATTCAATATATATCTCAATATAGTAGCTAGATAAAAAAGTAATAATGTCATAATGTAATTATAACTAGGAAATATTGTCCTCAATTAGTGAGACAATGAAATGAGTCCAAAACCATATGTAACTTGAATAGCCTAAATCTCACCTAAAGTATACCATGAGAACAATGTTTGGAAAACAGAAGGTAATGAAATTGATTAAGATAGATAAAATAGGGATGATACACATAACATGATCAAGATAAGGCAAAACATTTTTTTTATTTTTGTATTTAATGATTTTTTACATTTTTATTTTTATTTTTATATTTTTGATATTTCATCGAAACAAGAAGATATGTAAAAGGAATAACCAATAAATTAGTAAATTTATGAAATCAAATAAATCATTAGTATAAAAAATGTCATAAGATGTATATGATAAAGCCCATGAAATGGGGTAGCCATGCAACCTTAAAAATCAAATCTATAATTCTAGGATCAAACTATAAGAATTAGATGAATCAATTTATGTATCTAAAAAATGCTCTCTAATTTTATAATAATGATCAATGTTTACATGAATAACATGTGTATATTTTAATGTAGGAGATGTTGAATATCATGTCAAAATATATTGGGATAAAATGATTTGTTTGGGTGCCAAATCAATATTAAGCTTTAAATGTCATAATGGTGTATGTATCGAAGGAGGAACTATAGGAATAAGAACCATATGAGATAAATCAATAGGTAATGATACATCAGGTTAAAAATACTATGTGTAAATGATGTTTCTATCAATGTAAAATTATGGACCATATTGAGATAAATGATCTTTACACTGTAAGCTAAATTAGATGGTCGATGAATAGGTCTCTCATAAGCTGAGCCATAAATAGTGTGGAATTTTATATAATGTAAAAAATTGACACAATTGTGAAATGTTATTCCTCAACTTTTATTTTACTAAGGTAAGGTATCCAAATTAATAAATTGTATGATTTTGAATCATGTAGGACATGTAACCAAACTAGGGTTGTATATGGTTTTACTATGAGTGAAAGTGAAATAACACCTATGAGTGTATGCTCATGTCCATCATAATCCTGAAATGTTGTGAATACATAAGAAAATTTCCATTGATTATATTATTTATTATATGAAAATGAAATAAAAATAATATTATCAATAGAGTCATTATCAATCATAATACTATGCATGATAGAAAGATTATAGTAAACAAACCCATGCACATAGAGTGTACCATTATTTGACTCATCGCTAGGTATTTCATGGTCATAAAATGTAATAGAAATAAGTTTTATTTATTTTTATCTTGGATGCCAATGATGTGATAAATCTTAATCTCATGTTTCATAGATGTTTCCATATGCACTTTGTCTTACTTTGGAGCATCATGATTTTATAATGGGTTGTTAAATATTTGTAATCACTAGTTAGACTTTGCTAGTGATTCAATGGGTTTGGAATTATGGACATATATTAAGATGGTGTCATTATTGATTAAATATGTATTCTAATGATGTAGTTTTAAACACCTATTGGTTGAGTATCCTAAGGCTTGATGATAGTCATAAAATAAATTAGGTTAATTACCCTTAAGTACTAGTTGATTTTCATCTCATTAAAGTGGTTCATGAAAAGTAATAGAATTACATTCAAGTATATTATTTAAGATATGATGAGTTGAATCTCATAAAGGTGTAAAATATTTCTTTATTTAACAATTGGAAACGTGATCCTATCTTATGTTTGGTAAAACTACATTGATAGTCTTGGCTTCATTATTAGCTTGAAAGTTAGGCACACCATTGATATTATGATTTAATGTTAATTTTGCTTGATACTTAGAAGAATTGGATGGGGAAGGAATTGAACTATATTTTAAAATATTAGCATCCATATTTTTAATCTCAATGTTGTGCAAGGCATTGTGAAGGATATCAAATAAATCATATTTGCTAAATATAACCTTTTCATTTAAAATTTTAAAGGAGTTATGGAATGTAAAATGATATTTTGTTAAAATATTGGAATAATAAATAAGGGAATAAATATAGAAATATCAACATCCACCTATTTTTAAAATATTTGATTTATCTAATTATTCTATAAATAGGAATAAATTACAAAAGAGATACTTAGATGGAAAACTGACTGAGATGGATAAGTGGAGGGTTGAAAACTAGTGTAAAGACAATACAAGGTGTCACCAATAGGAAAAATGAGTAAGAAACCCTCTTGGATAGTACCATGGTCCTCTAGATAGTAGCACACTATACTAGTGTCCTACTACATTATGTTATTGTCCTTATGTAATAAAGATAATGAGATTTTGGGTGGACCTTCACCTGGTTTTGAGGATCTCATGCTTATGTGACTAAATTCTAGATCATTATTTGTTCCTTATTTTGACTAATTTTTATGTGAAATCGTAAGCCTCTATGTTTATTAGGATATTTAAAGATCATAAGTATAAAAAGAGTGGCATTAGTAGGATAGGCTAGACATGACCTCAACACCCCATGTGTTGAGCATTGTCTTCATACTAATACCTTAAAAGGGGATCAAACCCAATGTAGTTCTCCTAATCTAATTATTGGTGCAAGTGTAAGTGAATTCTAGTATGAGTGTCGATTTAAGTGTGACTTGAGACTTAAAGTCTGAGTAATCTAAGATCTAAGATATTATAGATGGGTTTATGTAGAATTAAGGCATAATAGGGATCAATGACCTTTATTTGCACAACCATTTTTGAGTTTGTTTATGAGTATTTGCATCTGATTTACATCTAGGGGATACATGAATGAAAGTAGTCTAGATATATATCAATTTGGTGCTTATCAAGACATGAAATGGGTCTAGGCTGACCCTAAGGTGCTTTGAGAAATGAAAATATATCTATTGGGGGTGAAAAGATCCATGGGACATTAGTGTTCCCCCTTTACCAATAACACAATACACTACCATCCAAAGGGATGTGTTAATGTCCAAGTGGTAGGAATGGGTTAAAAAAGGGACCTGGGTGCCTTAGTGAAGGCTCAATGCTACTTTTGTTGTATTTAGGAATGGGTTGGACTCACACAAAATCCAAAAAGTGATCAAGAGAGGCCCTAAGATAGGTATATGGATAAACTAAGGATAAGGTGGTATAAAATAACACTCATTGAACTAAAATGTCATTTTAGATGAATACATTTACCCTCCCTTTATTATATAAATGCAACAAAGCAAAATGACTAGGATAAAGGAAAAATATATGTACTTGGACTTACCTATGAGGTGAGTTCTATGAATCATGATCCATTGCATGTCCTATGAATGAAACATGAATGAATCATTCCTTAACAAATATTAAAAGTAAGGATAAAACTAAGTAAAGTAATGAGAGAAAGAGGAAAAGAATGAATACACCTCATTATGTATGTTAACCAATTCTAAAAATAGGTAACATATTATGTGTACCTATAGATGGTGATCAAATGGTAAATAACTTAGACTAAGTTGATGGCCTGTTCAATCCTCATATGTGGGTGGCTAAATAACTCAAGATGGCCTTGAATCCATCATTACCCGCCCTTACTTAGTGGATCATAATTTGTGAATAACTAGGATTGAACTAATGGCTTGTCAAACCCTCTCATGTTAGTGGCTCAAGAACTCAAGTAGGATACGAATCCATGATTTGCCACCCCTATGTAGTAGATTTATCTCAAGATAAAATTGTGTGATGTAGTTAAAATTGTGTAAGATGGATTTGGGGCCACTTGGAAACTCTAAAATATAAAATAGCTTAGGGGCCACTTGGGAACTCTAAAATGAAAATAACTCAAGGGCTACTAAAGAAATCTAAAAAATAAAATTTCTTAGGGTCCACTCAAGAATTCCAACCACTATAGATAGAATTAGGCATCAATATGGTGTAAAATTGGTGCAAATGGTGTCTAAAGTAATAACATGGAGAATGACATGGATTTGACATTCCATCTAAAATTATTACTACCAAACTAAACATATGGGAATAATGTTCCATGAAAATGCCCCCAAATTTGATATATGTGCATATGGATTTTGGACTAAGTCATAATAATTTATGTCTAAGTATTTGAAACTAAAATGAGAGTGATCATGTTGTGCATGATGACCCCAATTTAATAAAACTTGTGTAATCTATGTAAATACTGAACCCATCTAATAATCTATGATTGAGACTGAAAATATAAACTATAATTAATTCACTTTCTAATAATTTTGAAATTTTCTATTTCTAGGGCTACTAGATAGTAGTGTGGTTCGTTGGTCAATAATACATTGTGCTAGTGTCCCATGTGCTATTCTAATGACCAAATGTGTTGTTTCTATGTAAAACTAAGATTGATATATATTCAACTATTTTCACTATGTTTTCTTGAGTTTGGGCTCTGTAATCTATGTCTACGTGCTGCAAACTATGTTTTGAGTGTATTAGGATGGTCTGATCTCTATGACAAACCCCTGTGACTACCCCCTCTTTTGAGGGGAGTTGTTGAAAATCTAAAATAACTATCCTAAAAATAAAATCTATGTATCATGTGTGTTATATTTTAAAAATATTATATCTACATGATAAACATATATAATGTTTATACATGATATTAAAATGTAAACTAGTTTAAGCATGAGTTGGTAATGTATGATGTATGTTAGATATAACATTCAAAATATTGTCAAGATTGATAAAACAATGTAATCGTGCATATGAACAAAAAATCTAAGTGTAATTTATGTAAATTACCTAGGTTGATGGGGCATGATGTCCATCAAGGCATCCAAGGAGGAAGGGTAGATGCATGAGGTCCCTTATGGCATGATAAACTGGGTGTGAAAGTAGAAAAAAAGAGACAAGTTTCATGGACATGACTCATACATAAAAGCATACATATAAACACATGAGACATGAAAATTACACCAAGGGGCCATAATACAAGGGAAATGGGCACATGTCATTGAGTTAGAGAAAAGGCACACATATAAGGACATCTTTAAATGTACACATACATAAAGAGAAAGCAAGGTTACCTTAGAGCCACATGGAAGGACATGTTCAAATGTCCACATACACAGTCAAGAAGCACACACAAGGACATGATCACATGTCCAAAGCATACACAAAATGAAAGGAATTATTTTAGATCCATAGAATAGTGACTTATTCAAATTCCCTTGAGTAGATGTAGAATTAAAGAGATACAATCAAATCTAAACCAGTAGAGCTAGAAATGAAACTATGCATAACATGTGATACAAATCCATGTAAGAGTAAAGATGTACATAAACTGAGTTTATACTAGTAGCAGTCTGTAAAATATTAGTGTAGTATAGGATGATCAATATCAAGATATAATTAATACTAAATCTATATATGTGGAGTATAGAAAGCGATAACTTAGGGAACCAGAAACTATGTAGTATTATGCCCCCAATGGGCTAATATATCAATGTTAAATTTGTGTATATGTGTATGTGCTCCCAATGGGTAGATGGTAGCAAATATGGATCTATGTATAGGACCCGAGTTCTGTAGTAATATGAAAACACTTTAAAAAAAAAGTAAAGCATGTATGTATGATAAAAATAACTATACTAAAATAGATAACATATATAATACTTGGAAAATAGAAGGAATGTAAACATGGAAATACATACAATCTAAAATTTGTATTTTATGAGAAAATATTTAAATGTTTTTATATTTTTGAATATGCTATATTGTTTTTATATTTTTTGAGTATAAGCTATATACACGTAATATGAAAATGAAACTATGTACAATTAGAGAGGAACACAATAACTAATTAGCCTCACAAGAGACTCACTATCAAGGTGTCTTATATTAAATAAAGGAAGAGTGAATATACACATTGTGTGAGGAGGTATCTAAGATATATAAATTTGATGTATTAATTAATATGTAGTTAAAAATACCTATAGAGTGGGGATATGAATTTTTAGAGATGAACGAATAGGCCTATGAATTATGGGGTTCTTGGGGACCCCTATGGTAGAAGTTATGACTAGCATGGGTGCTCTATATTATAACAATAATCTAGATGGTAATGGGGTAGAGAGAGGCTCTTTAGAATCCACATGTCTCTAACATAGGGATATCTCTAATAAAGGTCTCTGTGGGAGAGTATGTGTACAAGATAATGTTGTAATATTAAACCTCACCTACACCAGTGGATCAATTGATATTGGAGGTGTGCTAATAAAATCTATGTGTGGAGTTGTGACTAGTGGTTTCTATTTAATTAGATACAAAATAGACAAAGTATACTCATATGGAAGGCCTTCAATTATAACCACCTGATTAACATGTATATACTTAAGACATATATGTATAATGGATGGAATATCTCTAAGGTACTATTTACAAGGCCTGCCTAATAACATATCAAATGTGATGACACTAGGTACCACTAAGAATATGGTGGCCATATGTGTAGGCCCAACCTATAGTGGAAGTACAATCTTTCCAATTTAGCTCTAGTCATGGCCACTAAATCCATGAATAACTATGTTTGTCAGATAAATATCCTACTCTAATAACCCAAGTGTTGTATAAGTGTAATAGTACACATGTTGATGCTTGAACCATTTTCAACCATGACACTCTGAATAAGATGATGATCAATGTAAGCTTATATAAAGAGTACATATAAATTTGGGTCATCATCAATGATATCCTGCTATGAAAAGTGATGAGAGGTCTAGATAACACTATAGTATGATATACACCAATGATATTATTTAGAGGGTGTGTGTCCATCATATGAGTGTGATAATATGATGGTGGTGGATGTGACTGATAAGTATAATAAACACATAAAGTGCCTATTATCTCATTATCCATATGTTTTGGAAGTGGATATAAAAATATTTTCATTGATTGTGCTTTAGTTAGATGTGCTTTGGGTACCTCTATAGGATTTATCACATTAATGATATTAGCATCTATTAAATATTGTATCTTATGTCGTAAGTTAATGCATATATTTCTAGTATGTCTTGGTACCCTATGATAATCACAAAATACATTTGAATCATAATTTCTTAGAATAGGTCTAGTCTTATTAACCTATTTGATGGGAGGGACAAATATGACATTACATTCCAAGAGTTGATAGAGAACATGTGATGGAAATTTAAGAATATTTGTGAAAGGTCCCCTTGGAAGAGTTGATAAACAATGTGAGGAGTTGGATCTGAGGTTACATTAACTATTGTATTTTGATCATTATTATTTTCAATGAGCCTCATCTTATATGGGGGCTTATCGTGACTCTTATTAGTTGAGTATGATCTAGTTGTGTACTTTAACTTATCCAAGAGGAGAAGCTTGACTCATCATTATTTCATTATATGGCATAAATATGTGAATGATGGAAACTTTTTGAATAGTATAGCTCCATGTAATGATGGTAATAAAATATATTTGAATATGTCCTAGATTTCTCTTTATTCCATGTGGCTAGTCATATTTGTTATTAAAGTTTTATATTACAAGACATATTTAGTTATTAGCTCATTGGATTTTTTTTTGAGTTGTGCAACTTGAGTGTATGAAACCTTGTCACTGTTGTTTATTGAAAAGTGTGCCAAAAACATATCTTCTAATGGATTAAATGTTGTGATGGAATAATTATGAAGATCATAGAATGATTGTAATGAATATTAATTTAAAATGTGAGCGAACAATTTAGTCAGGAGCCAATCGTTGGTCACCATTACCATCATACAATGTAAGCTTGGGTGACACAAATTTATATGGAAAAGGAGTTTCTATTATATGTTTTGCCAATGATGTATAAGAGCATATGAGATTACAAGGCATGAGATGGTCTAATAGCACTCTACTGAAGATGTAACACCTTAGATTATAGAGAATGGGTCTCTTATCAAAGGGATTGTACATCTGAAGAGGAAGGATGTGTACTTGACATAAGAGGTGTTGCCACTAGTGAGACTTGACTAGTTTTAGCAAGTTGTTGAAGAATTTGAGTTCTCATAATATTAGGTGTAATAATATTAGAATCTATGGGTTTAGAGGATTGACCTGTAGTGGAATTTTGAAGTTGTTATTGAAAAATATAAATAAGGTCATCTAGCAAATCAAAATACTTAGAAACAAAGCTTTATAATTGTATCTTATCGATCTCATCAAATTAGTTATAACATTATGCCATTGTAGGTTAGGAAATAGGATTTATATATATATATCTAACCTTTTAATAAATTAAATCTATGAAATATTATAGAAATAGAATAATGAATTAGATACGAGATTTTGAAATTAATTACTAAGCATAGACAACAAAAGGATATAAACCCTAAGATAATCTAAGGATAGGATTTGGATCCTATTCAAAGTAAGTAATAAGGGAAACCCTAATGGTGCACTAGGTTTTTAAGTGATATGATTAAAGTAAGTTGGGTTCATCAAATGACTTAACTATTTAAGGGAGTTATGGAATGTAAAATCCTAGTTTGTTAAGTGCTAGAATAATAAACTAGGGAATAAATATAATAATATCAACAACCACTAATTTGTACAAAAATTGATTGATATAATTATTATATATATACAAAAAAATAAAAAAGAGATACTTAACTAGAAAATTCACTAAGACAGACAAGTGGAGGGCTAAAAATTGGTATAGGGATAGTGTAGGGTGTCACCAATAGGAAACAAGAGTAAAAAACTATCTTGGATAATAGCATGGTCCTCTATAGGGTATAACACTACACTAGTGTCCCAATACACCATGTTAATGTCCTTATGCAACAAATGAAATTATCTTCTAGGTGGACCTTCACCTAGCTATGAGGAACCTATGCATGTGTGATTGAATGCTAGATTATTGTCTATTCCTTGTTTTGATTGATTTCAATACAAAACCATAAGCCTCCATCTTTATTAGGGTATTTGAGGATCATAAGTAAAAAAAGAGTGGAATTATAAGGGTAGGATATATGTGACCTCAACACCCCATGTGTTTATAACTTCCTACATACTAATACCTTGAAAGGGGATCAAGCTTGATGTAGTTCTCCCAATATAAGTGCTAGTGCAAATGAAAGTGAATGCTAGTATGAGTGTCCATTTGAGTGTGATTTGAGACTAGAAATATGAGTAATCTAAGATTGGGATACTATAGATGTGTGTATGCAGAAATAGGGTAGAATAAGGATTAATGACCTCGATTTGTACAACTATCTTTGTATTTATTTATGAGTATTTGCATCTGATTTCCATCTAGGGGATAAATGAATGAAAGTGGTCAATATATATATATATATATATATCATTTTGGTTCTTTTAAAGCATGAAAGGGTTTAGGATAACCTAAGGTGCTTTTAGAAATGAAAATATATCCATCAGGGGTAAAAATAGCTAGGGGACATTAGCACTATCCCTTTGACAATAACACAGTGTGCTACTATCCAAAAGGTCATGCTAATTCCAAGTGGAAAGAATAATAAAAAAGGGACTTGGGTGCCTTAGTGAAGGCTCAATGATGATTTTGGTATATTTGGGAATGGGTTAGACTCAAAAAAAAAATGTAAAGTGACCAAGATAGGCCTTAAGATAGGCCTAGGGCTAAGCTAAGGATAAGGTAGTCTCAAGTGACACTCATTGCACTAAAATAACATTTTAGATGACTACACCTTATATTTAAGAGGATTGAGTAAAATATTAGAGAATACGCATTGAATTTAAATATCAAGACATGAAAATGACATATTAGCTAGTATGGTTTTGAATTTAAGCATATAATACACAATGTGATTGTTATGTCCTTATTTAATTTATAGATTTGTGAAAAGGTGATGTTTTGACTAATGTTTATTGAAACATGCACTGAGAAGAGGTCAACTAACTCATGAAATATAGTTACAAACCACTTAGGCAAAGAATACAACAAATATAAATCATACCCTATGAGGCTCCAAAGAAACATATTGTCATGAGAAGTCCATGATGTTGATAACCAATAAAATATGAAAATAATGCTTTGATATGTTGAGATAGGTCCCCATTTCCATTAAATGTTGTAAACTTAGGTACCTATAATGATGAAAGGACTAGATGAATAAGCACTTCATGATCCAATAGATTATGTAATATGTCCAAATATTAAATCAAGTGGTTAAGTTTTCTATATACTTGTAATATTTGTGAAATTTGCACCTTCATGTCACTAAGTTGTTATAAAATTGAAGAATTAGATGTTCTACTAAATATAGGAATACCATTGGTAATAACATATAAACTAATAACATAATTAATGTATAAATTAGTTAGACGTACATTATTATTTATATTATTATGAGGAACCATATAAGCACTAAGAATGGTAGGGTCAACAAAAGATAGTGTACTGTTAGATGGAAGATTTGTATGAGGAGTACTAGCTTATCCTTCTAATGTAAGTTTATCAAATATATCATATTTGTTTCTAACTAATTTATTTTGGGATTTAGTAAGTAAATAAATCATATAATCTAGTTCATTATAATTATTTACAACTAACTCTTCAAATTGTTCTTTGATCATGTTTTGAAAATATTGCATGCCTTTAATTTTATGTAGTTGATCACTAAGGTAATAATAGTCTCATGGTTGTTATTTTTGGAAAGTATAACATCACTATAAGGGGCATCTTCAAGATTTAAAATATTTTTATAATGAGTGGTACTAAAGGTATTTATTAACATTCATGGGTATCAATGTTTAACCTAGCACTATGTCTATTAGGGTTGGGTGATCTCTATCTCCTAAAAATAAAATATGAATATGAAGGAACAAAAAATAATAAAAGAGAAATATGATGAACCCTAAAGGAAATAAAGTTTCAAAAAACATAGGTTGAATGGTTAAAAGAGTTTGGGTTCACCATTTATGTTTATCCTAATTATGTTTTTTAAGAAAAATAGGAATAAACTAGTGAAATGAATAGATCAAGAATATGTAAGTGAAAATACATAAATCATACCTATCCACTTATTTAAATAATAAAAACAATACAAATCAATAATCAAATAGGCTAATCAAAAGAAAGGAAAATTTCACTTGATCTTTATTTCAGATCTTTAAACCTATAAGATGGCAATAAATTTTGTCTGGATCCTTCTAAAGTTTGGGGTTTTGAAAATTCTTCTATAAAAGTCCATGTAGGGTGAGAGTTCATCTTGGATAGATCCAAACTATTCAGAATCATCGCTATTGAAATTATCTTTGTGCTATTGATACTATCTAACACAAAGTTTTACAAATTAATCTTTATGTAATTACTATGCTACATATTTTATAATATCTTCATATCTTTGCTTCACTATTTTTTCCAAATATAATGTGAAAAATGATGTTATTTTTATTTTACCTAGCTTAACAATCCAACGTAAAAAATAAAAGTATGGAATCAGGAAAACATCTAAGTGATGTTGTAAAATATGTATCCCACATGCTAGAATTTTACTTCCAAGTAGTTCTATGAGTTTTTGTATGGAATATATTGAGTAAGGATTTTTAAACTCCTCTTCCCTATAAATAATTATGTAGATACATGCAAGCTAAAACCTTCATTTGGTATAATTGGATAGTGAAATACCAAAAAAAATAAATATGTCAAAAATGTGTATGATGTGACCCAAAAAAATGCAACTTTAATAATGGAGGAATGAGAAACTTGGTGCTAACCTAGGTCAAAATATTGATATGGATTATTTTTGATGCTCCATTGATATGTTTCTACTTTGACTCCCATTAGTAGTGTAATTAAAATTGTGTGTGTGTGTGTGGAAATTAAGGAGAGTGTAATGTGAGTTGGGCAACTCTATATATGAAAATATGTGAAATAAAATGCACTAGATCAATGGGAATGGGAAAAAGGACCCTCAAATGCTATATATAAAAATACACATAGGGAATGTGTCTAACATAGATAGATCCATGAAGAGCATGCAATTATCCCAAGATAAATAGAGGCTCAAATCTCAAGGAGAAGTAAGAAAATAGATTATTTTTAGTCTAAATATACTAACAAACATAATTTGATAAGTGTTGGAGTGTTATTTTGAAGCTCAAGGGCTAAATGGAAGTTATGGAGTTGGATAAGTCCTAAAAATATGAAAATATACACAAGGATTTCAAAAATGATAAATTATAGATAAAACACTAGGAATAAGGATCTTATGCCAAATTTAGAGGTTAAATGAATAAATTAAAATCAACTTGATCTATACCTTGATATTATAAATAAATCTCAACTTCAATTAGGAAGAATGATGTAGATAAATGTTTGACTCTGGTCTAGATCTAAAACTTGATATTCTAATAAGTTTTATACTCCCTTTATTTTCATAAATAATTTAGGATGAATTATATATATAGGTTAATCTAAAAAAATATGGGAATGCTAACCAAATTTATAAATTATAAGAGGTAAGATTAAAGGTGAAAAATTAGAAACAATTGGTAAAAAGACCCATAAAGGTGAAGGGGACATATCTGTGTAGGGTAAAAAACTAATTAGGATAGATTCACATAGGGAAAAAATAGACCTAGGATAAGTATAGGTTCAAATCTCAATGAAGAGTATGAAAATATGAGAGATTTAATTCAAATATGTTAATAGGTGGATTCATATAAGTGTTAATGTGTTATTTTGAGGCTTAAGGACTAAATGGATATCAAAGTAAGGTCTAATAAGTAATATATATACAAATATGTCAAATATTGTTAATTAAAGATATGACATTGGGAAAAATGGGTTTTTACCAAATTTAGGTGTCTATAATAAATTTATAAAGGTATAAATAGCAGGATTTAAGATAATTAAGTATGGGCCCAATAAAAGTGGCTCATGTTACCTTGAGGAGACATGTACTAATAAGCCTACATGCAATTAAACTAACTAAGGATGTACACATTTATTTTTTAGGTTCTATTATAAAGATTGAAATTTCATGTGGAATAAAGAAATAGAGTAAAGAAAACCTAAAAAAATGGGACTATAATATAGGCATCATGAGTAATACCAAGAATTTTAGTAATTATTTATATATTTGAGTTTTTTCTAATAAAAATGTGACTTCATGGTTCCATGATATTAGTCATTATAGGAAATATATAGGGTTTTAGAACTCATACACACAGGAATAGATCTCAGAGATCCAGACACAGGTGTACCCAAAAACTTAGGACAATCTTGCATAGAGGACACTACTACCAATATTAGGAAATTACCATCACATTTCCAATAATGGAACTAATATCTAATTATGGTGATACTATCCAAGAGGGATTCTATCATCAGGATCCATTTTATGACACTCAGACCAGCTTCCACCTTAGTTTCTAACACATATATCATCAGTCTCAATTGTTTTCTAGTTAAGTCATTACCTGCACTATTTGTTACTATTTTTAGAAAGATCAAAGCTATTAAATTATGTAACAAATAAGTATTTGTATTTATTTAATATTATTTTCATGATTTAGTCTACTCAACTCTATAAAAAACATAGTATTTACATTCACCAGGTCCTAAAAGGTTAAAACATTTGGTGAACTTGACTTACTTCAAACATTGATCAAATCCTAACCCTATATGTTCTTAGAGTTTATATCCTTTTTGTGTCTATGCTCATATATTAGTTTTAAAATATCAAATTTGTTTCAATATTTATTTTTTACAATCTTTCCTAGATTAAATTTATTTAAAGGTTCAAAATATACAATAATTTATTTTCTTACTTTCCAAACTATAATGGTAGAATTCAACAACTAATTTAATGAAACTAATATAAGGTAATTGAAATATTTTATTTCTAAACATTCAGATGTACAAGATGACCTTATCAATATTATTCATGAAGAACTTCAAAAGTTAAACAATGGTCAATCTTAAACTCTACTAACTAATAAAATTGTTACACCTACATTGGGGCCAACTCATCTAGCACAACAATCAATTATAACTCAATAACCTTTAGTGATAGATGCACCTCTTATGGCTAGTTCCTCCACTCTAGATGTACAATCCCTTATTCATGAGGTTTATACTTTGCAAGTTAAGGTGTTAAATATTGAGAAGGGATCCACTAGGCCATCACATGCCTTGGATTCTAATGTTCTCTTACATATACCTTTGGCACATCACATAATGGAAACTCCTTTAAAATATAGATTCATGGTACCTAAACTTAAATTTTATGATGGTAAGGGTCAACCAGAGCACCATCTCTAATATTTTCATGCAAAATGTTTGGACTACATATCCAATGATTGGATCCTCACTAAGTTATTTTCACATAGTTTAAAGGACTATGACTTATAGTGGTTTTATGATAAACTAAATTAGTTTTTCAATGCATTAAATATTTTAGAAGACATGTTTTTAGCACACACTTCCATAAACATTAGTGATAAGATCTTATATGCTCAAGTTACACAGTTAAAATGAAAATAAAATGAGCCTATTACAGAATATATCTTATGATACAAGACTTTATTATAAAAATTAACTATCCCCATGGAAGATAAAGAACTTTGGGACATATTAAAATAGTATTATACCAACATTAAATGAAGCTATATTACTTAAAAAGTTTCCAAGCTTCATATATTTGTGACACATAGTAAAATAAAGAAAACTCAAGGTTCTCTCAATGGGAAAACTAAAATATACTAGTGGATCAAAATCAATTGTTAAAAGTTTTAGTAAGAATCCATAAAAGGTAAGGGCCACTAAAAATAAGAGTGATCTAAGGGCCACATTTAATGTAGCTTCAGAGCCATCACCTTGATTGGTTTGATCAACTCCTCCATGTAGAGTTTTCACCAACCTTCTAAAAATGCCAACACATGTTTTACAATATCTCTTGGAATGAAAAATCATATCTCTCCCTCTCATAAAAGAGGTTTATATGACATATCCTATTCCAAAGAACTATGGTTCCAATGCATTTCATGAGTATCATAGGGCACCAAGTCATACAATAAAAAGATGCATCACCTTGAAACATAAGATACAAGATTTGATAAAGGCTAACATTATTGATGTAGGAACACCCATAAAGGCACCCAAAGTACAATAAATAGAAGATAAGGTATATAAAATATTCTCAGATCCCTTTCCAAATCACACATTTAATGAGTTAGGGAGAACTTTAGGTGTTCACTACACATATTAGAAACATCCACCACAAGATTCATATCATAATTCTATAGAGTCACACCCACTACACAATATCATTAGTGTGTACCACCACACTACAGTTCCAACTAGACCACTCACCACCTTCTCAAATAAGGATATTTTTGATGATGATACATATTTATATGCACTCTTTGTATGAGCTTACATAGATCATCATGCTATCCAGAGTGTTATGGTTGACAATGGTGTTGAGGTATAGTTATGTGTTTACATTATTAACACTGAAGTAAATATTATTGTTAACAATATTACATTATTAGTCTATATGTTAGTTTACCAAATATATTATGAGTTAAAATATATTCCTATTTTAGTGTGTTTTTAGGAGTTTTTTAGGTTGAGTTTTAATAGGGAGTTAGAGATTTCCATGGAGATTTGATCTCCCTAAATATAGGAAATAACTTTCCTATATAATCTATAATATCCCCATATGGTTTATAATATAATAATATAAATAATATCAGAGTGTGATAATATTATTTGAAATATTATCTTTGTGCTTTGTGTTAATATTTTACAGATATAAACTAGATATATCATCTGGTATCAGAGCCTCTTCAGTTTTGTCCTACAATGGAAAAGTAAATTATTTGCAGGGGTAGCTCTATCATTTTCATTCTTAGCTTGGTATATGAGAGGAAGTTTGAGATAGTTATAGGTTTATATAATAGTTTATAATATATTATAGGGTCCTATACTTGCATCAATATTCTTGTATAGTTGCTTTCATTTGCGTCCTACAACTATTTTATATCCATATGTTGTTTACCTTTGTCTATTCATATCAACATATTTATTATTTCAATCTTGTTGGTCACATTATTGATTTATGGAGTAAGGACTAGATCATAAGAATTTGTCACAAAAAAGCACCCATAAGTAATGTTTATCCTTGTAGAACTTGCTATGTATTTTTTTGAAAAATTCAGCTTTGAGCATTGAGCCTTTTACATTGATCTAATTAGATCTGCCTCTCATACCACTATTAAATATCCTCTACTATAAACAACATGGAAACCTATCAAGACATGGCATTTTACAATCCTCCAATTGATTTGATCTTATAGCTATAAGTACATTGAATTTATTAGATTTCAATGTCAGACTGCATATATCATACACTTATTCAAGAGATTCATTCTCATTTCATTGTGAAGAATCAGTAGTGAAGAAGAGAAAAAATGGTAATCCAATCAAAGACATGTGAAAAATAAATAGTAGAGCAGCAATAATGTACTTGTTAGTTCCAAATTGGGACATGTTAGTTAAATCTCATTATTTTAGTGTTATTAATCATTAGTTTTATGTATATTAAGTATTTAGTTTCCTTGACCTCTGATTACCATGATCTAGATTTTGTCACATTATCATTGCAATTTTCATTAGGTCATAACCTTCAAGCATATGTTATACCATTCCATAAATTATGTCATATTTTTTTACAATCTTTGTTTTGTCATGTCATGTCAAAAGTAGAGGTTCCATAAGTTATTGGGTTTAAGATTTATATAATAGTTTTTTTTAGTTTATTTTGTTTTAAGTTAAGGTCCATTGTTTTTAATATGTATAAAAATATAAAAGAGTCAATTTATTATTTAAAAATTATTTTTTTCCTTTATTACATTTTAAATGTTTGTATTTTCAAAAGTCATGTTTTCAATCTTAATCAAAATATGAATGTGTCAATTTAGTTAAAGTATAAAAAGTCAAAATTCATGAAAAATATTAAAAGTGTCAATTCTAGAGTCAAAATTTCTAAGTCCATTATCAAAATTGTAAAAATAAATAAAATTTATCTCATAGATGCAGTTTTGCTTGTATGCAACATCTAAATTATGAGGAGCTTTCTCCTCAAATCTTTAGACATAAGCTTCATTGACACATATGTTGAGTACGTAGTATTAGATACTAGAGGAAGGAGGAAATGAAGGCTTGAGGTTTCATAGCCTCTCATTAGCTACTAGTGACAAGGCCACTTTATGATTTAGTGGCATTTTTCTTTTTAGTTGTGTGGTGTGTTTTTAGCATAGTGTGATTTGTGAATAAGAATATATATTTTATGCCTATTCATGTTTTTCATAAGTGAACTATATATTCCTATGTAACTTATTTGAAATGTGAAAATGATGAGATCTAGAATATATACTACACATCATGATGTGGTTTAGAATAAATCTCTTGTAAAACCATTGCTTTGTGGTTTCTGGTTAGCCACTTATAAAACCACTATTTTGGTTGCTAGTTAATCATTTGTAAAACCATCAGGTATTGTTTGTGGTTTATAGTTATCCACTTGTAAAACCACTATTTTGGTTGTTGGTTAGCCATTTATAAAACCATTAGGTATTATTTGTGGTTTCTATTTAGCCACTTGTAAAACCACTATTTTGGTTATTGGTCAACCATTTGTAAAACCATCATATCAGGTTTATGATTATCCTCTAAAAATCACCAAGTCATGAGTATAGGTGTAGATATGGGAGAGTTGTTTTCCCAATGTTCATATTAAGGGGGTGTAGGATAGGATTAATAATGTTCATAAGGGGTTGAATGTTGAGGTATAGTTATGTGTTCACATTATTAATACCAATGTAAATATTATTGTTAAAAATATTACGTTATTAGTCTATATGTTAGTTTACCAAATATATTGTGAGTCACAATATATTCATATTTTAGTGTGTTATTAGGAGCTTTTAGGTTGAGTTTTAATAGGGAGTTTTAGAGATTTCCATGGATATTTGATCTCGCTAAATATATGAAATAACTTTCTTATATAATCTGTAATATTCTTGTATGGTTTGCAATATAGAAGGATAAATAATATAAAAGTGTGAGAATATTATTTGAAATATTGTCTTTATGCTCCATGTTAATATTTTGCAAATATAAACCAAATCTATCAAATGGGTCAAGTATTAACATGTGCACTATCAAAATTATACAACATTTTGGGTATTTAAAATAAGATATATACCTTATAAACACATGTATCAGTGGTTTCAATGGTCTTATTTAGAGCTCCATCAAGGAGATTGTACTTACACTACAAGTTGGACCAACACATGTGGCCACTAGATTCTTAGTAGTACCTAATGTAGGCATATTTGACATTTTATTGGGTAGGCCATGGATATAGTACCTATGATAAATTCCATCCATAATACATAGATTCTTAAAATATATGCATGTAAATTAGGTGGTCATAATTGAGGGTCTTCCATATGAGTATCCTCTGTCTATCCCATAGGCGATTACATCGCAATTATAAATTAAAACATAGTTACTAGTTATATCATAGTTATCAATTACAACTTTGAGAACAATTCCTATCAGTACACCACAAAGTTCAATGGATCCATTAGAGCATGCGAAGTCTAATCCTACAATATTTACATGTATGCACACTCTCCCATGGAGACCATTATTAAAGATACCTCTACATTAGAGATATGTTATATATTTTAATGGGCCTCCCTCTACTCATTTTTTACCAAGATCATTCTTATTGAGTTCTTAGGGTTCTTAGCATAGGGCACATATGCCACCTACAACATCTTCTACCAGATGGGTCCCTAAGACCCCTACAATTCATAAGACACCACAGTTAGTGCTATAGATTCCTAACATCACTTCATAAGTAGATCCATATATAGATCACTTAGTGTAGAAAATTATGGAACCACAATTTCCATTTCATAAAAAACACATGATCATAGTTCCTTTATTTGACATAGGACACATTGATAGTGAGTCTCCCATGATACTCATTGGTTAATATCATTTCTCCCTTTTTTTACATACTTTCCTTATATCTTTCTCCTTGTACATAGTTAACTTTCATGTTTCTTTTACATATATTATATCTAGAAAATAAAAAATAATATAATATGTCAAAAACATAAAAACATCTAAATAATTACTCAAAAACACAAAATTACAGATTGTATGCATTATTATGTTTACATTTCTTACATTTTCTAGACAATAATATGCTAAATATATTAGTATAGTAATTTTTATCATACATGCTTAACTTAATCTTGTTGAGTGTTTGTAGATTGTTACAGGACTTAGGTCCACTACCTTGATCTAGATTTGTTACTATCTACCCACTAGGGTCACACACACTAATACATGGGTATTCACTTGACACATTCACCCACTTGGAAGCATCTTATACATAATTTTTGATTACCAGGTTCTATATTTATATAATTTGCATCACAACTTTAGCATTGTTATATCTTGATATTGATCATGCTATACTTACCTAGATTTTTTGATGGCTATTACTACTTTAGACTCAACATATATACATCCTAACTCTTACACATATTTGTATTACATATCTGCGCATAATTTCATTTATAGATTTCCTAGTATTATACTTGACTGTGTCTCTATGATTCTTCTATTTGAGGGAATATAAATATGTCATTGCTCTTTGGATCTACACTACTTTTATTCATAGTATGTATGCTTTAGACATGTGCCCATGTCCTTGTGTGTTCTTTTTCTTGATTGTGTATGTGGAAATTTGAACATGTCCTTATATGTGGACCTAATCCAAATTACTTGTTTCTTATGTATGTGGACATTTGAACATGTCCTTTTATGTCTTTTTTTCTTAGATTTAGTGACATGTGCACATGTCCTTTTTATTGTGGCCCCTTGGCCTACTTTACGTGCCTCATGTGTTTTATATGTATGATTTATTATATGCATAATGGAAATGACACTTGTATTTACTTGTTACACTCTAGTTTTATATGCCATGAGGGACCTCATGCATCTCTCCTTTTCTACTTGGGTGTTGTGATGGACATCATGCCCCATCCCCCTAGGTAGCTACCTAATTTTACTCAAATTTGATGTTATATACATTATAATATCTATCTTGACACCTTTGTGAATGATAAACATGACATAAATCTTACATTACATAATTAAACTAATACTACATTACATTTAAATGTTATGTGTGCACATTATATTAGATTATTATGTAGATATCATAAATTATTTATATAACACACATTTTGTAGATCTTTTTCTTTTGAGGACAATTCTTGCACAGATTCAAAAACTCCCCTCAAAAGAGGGGACATTCACAAGGATTTATGACAAAGACCAACCTCTTATATTGCATTCATAGAACATTTTCAATACACAAGCTTAGATTACAAAAAATCAGACTCAGTAAACATAGTGGGAAAAATTTGACACAAAAAGTAGCACAATTGCATAAAACTTAGACCAAAATGACACTAGTGCCCAAATTGGGACACTAGTACTAGATTTACAATAATGGAATAACTATCCAAGACATGCCACTACTATCTATTAGCCTTAGTTTCATAAAACCTAGATTGTCTAGAAAAGTATAATAGGTATAATACAAGTTTGCACATGTTCAATTACAAATTTATCAATTATACTCAATTTTTGCTTAGATTCATACTATTTAAGCTCATATTCATACCATTTTATAAAATTTGGGGCATCATGAATGACATGATAAGTACCATATTTAGTTCATATACCCAGATACAAATTATTACAACTCAATCTAGAATCCATATGCTTAGATATTAGATTTAGGGGCATGTGCATGACACATTATTTTTGTATGGTAATTTACACACCAATTGATCATATGGAATGGAAAATTTCATGTCACTATCTACAGTGTATACATCTAAAACCATATTCTAGGTTTCACACTAGTTTTACGCCTTACTCCAACTATAGTGGTTTTAATTCTTGAGCAGCCCAGAGCTACCTAATGTACCTGAGTAGCTGTAGAGCCAAAATACCTAGTTAGATATTTATATCAACATCTTAGTTTTATTTTAAAATACATATACTACACATGGGTGGGAAATGATGGAGTCATAGCTTACTTGAGATCTTGATCCACCTACATGAGAGGGTTAGACACACTATTAGTCTAATCCAAGCTATTCACAAGTCATGATCCACCAAGGAAGGGTGAGAAATGATGGATTAAAAATTGGATTGAGTTATTGAGACACCCACATATGAGAATTGAGCAAGCCATTATCTCACTCCAAGTTATTAACTGATTGATCACTATATACACACACACAAGTTGTTACTAGGTTTATGCATTGGTTCATATACCCAGTGAGATGTATTCATTCCTTTCTTCTCCTATCTCTTTACCCAATTTTAATTCTTTGATTAGTTTAGTATTTGTATTTTTATATCTATTAAGGACTAATTTATGCACATTTAACTTGTAGGACATGCATTGGATCATGCTTTACATACTCAGACCCATCATCATGGGCTTAACCTCTTAGGTAACTCCAGCTATACTTCTTTTTCCTTTATCCTAGTCATTTTGTTTTGATAAATTTCTATAATAAAGGGGGGAAATATAATCACTTAAAAGTGATATTTGTGTGCTAAGAGTGCTACTTGAGACTACTTATCCCTATCTTAGACCTAAACCTATCCTAGAGCCTATTATCACGCTTATCTAGCCTTTGTATAGACCATAAACATCACTAATCATTCTTTAATTAGTCTCAAACCCTAATTTATTTATCATGGCCCTTCATGCCTAGCCTTTTTATAGTTGGACACTAGCACCATAATGACACTAGAAACACATGGTGTTAGTGTCCCAAAAATGGAACTAATGTCCTTTACCTCTCTTTTTTAAAAATGGGTATATTTTCAAAACTATAACCTTTTAAGGTCGACTTAAACCTATTTTATCACTTGCACAAACATCAAAATAGTATATATACATGAATTTTAGCCCTCTAACCACTAGATGGAAATTAGATGTAGAATATACATTCAAAATTAGAACAAGTTGTGCATAATTTAGGTTCTCAATCCCTATTATTCTCTACTTATGCATACTACCATCTATATTAGTCCTGAGATTAGATTACCTAGATTTACAGTCTCAAGCACATTCAAATAACTCAAGGTCACTATCATACTAGCTTCACTTGAACTTACACTAGCACTTAGGTGGTGAGAACTACATCAGGCTTGATCCTTCCTCAGAGCATTAATATGTAGGCAACTCTCGTCACAGTGAGGTGTTGAGGATGTCCAACCTACCTTAATAAAACACTTTCATCTTATATCAAATGAATGATATAAATACATGGAAAATTAGGATTTTATCATAAAATAAGTAATTATATACAACATACAAGGTCTTAAAACTTGTGAACACAAGATCAAACCTTAGAGATCTAGACACAGGTGCACCTAGAAGCTCATGATAGTCCTGTACAGAGGACACTATCACTAATATCAAGACACTACCACCAAAATTAAAATAATATCACTAATATCCAATTATGACACTATTATATATTAGGAGTTTTGATGTTCAGATATAGTTTGTGACACTTAGACAAATTTTCATCTCAATTTCCAAAACCAGATCATCCATCTTAGTTGTTTTCTAGCTAAGTTATTAATTCCACTATTTATTACTATTTTTATAAAGGTCAAAGCTATTAAATTCTATAAAAAAATAGTGGATATATTTATTTGATATTATTTCCCTAATTTAGTCTACTTAGCTCTTCAACAAACATTTGATTTACATTCATTAAGTCTTAAAAGGTTAAAACACATGCATTATTTAGGATCCGATCCCTTATTAACATTTTTTAAAATTTAGAATGGAAATTAATATAAATCTAATAATATTTTACCTCTCTATATATACATGCATGGTATGATTTTGAGACATTAAAAATGAATGATTATGATATACATTTCTTTATGGTCACTTTAGGTGAGACGAAAAATATTTTTATTTTTTTGGTTGTATAAACATGCTCTCTTATTTGTCCCAAAATTTCCTTCCTTTTTTCTAGATATACATTAAGTTCATATTAATGAGAATGCTAAAATATCCCCTTTATAAATATGATTATCTATATTAATTTTCTATTATTTTATTTTGTCAAGATAGTAGTTGCAATATCCTCTTATAAGGGTCTTTTCCTCTTTAGAATTATGTCAAATAATTCATATCTCATCCTATGTATTCCTTTTAAAATAATAAAGTGAGGACCATGAGTCATTTTCATCAAAAACATTTAAAATTTATATATAAGTCCATATTGTAACACATCGAGTAGGTACCATTTGTTATAAGCTCAAATTTAGGTTCTTTGATCCCATAATGTGCAGATGCATCCTAATGTAATTGGAAGGATGACCATATATTTTATATGAGATAATACATTTCTTATTATAACATCTTGGTTATTAAATCAAAATAATAATATTATTTTAATTTACATTTTGCATTTGATAAAGTTAAGTTTTAAGGGTATTCAATTCCTTAGTATTCTAAGTTAGGTATCTCATTACTTGATTTAGGAAATTCCACCCTATACCTTTATAAAATGTTAAAATTTTAGGTTGTGATCCTATTCCTAGTGCCTCATATTATTCCCTATTTAATATTTATACCTTCATCTTAATTTCTATTCTCTTACACTAACTTTAATTTTTTACCCTTAATCATAAATATTAATGAAAAATAGAGCACCATTTATACATTGGAACCTACTTCCACTTCAACCTTTGATCATATTTCTCCTCTATCTAACTTTTCCCAATAGTTAGTTTGGAGGGGTTGAACTAATTTTTCATATGTATTTATCTATTTCAAATCATTAAATTTTAATGATAGTAGATTTGGTGTCATTCATAATTTCACTTAGCTTTGTTTTTGCTATGTTTATTTCAAACTAAATAAAATCATATGGTTTTATTCCAAAAATAATTCATGACTTTATTTTGAGATCTCTTTCTTGCCTAACTGCATCTTACATTGTTGAATTCAAATTAGGGTTTTCTAGAAAAAAATTATTCAAATGTCCATATCCATGACACTTATGTAAAAAAAAATTCTCAAATTATAATATTTGAACCATACATAAAAACTTGATAAAGGATATATTAATATTGATAAATGTTTAATGATGTTAATTTGTACAAGTTATATGAGTATGCACAAAATAAAAAGATTAAGGTATTGAAACCAATAGAAATAAATCACTGGTAAGATTTCATATGTTTATAGGATTTTATTATAATAGAATATTTTGGAAGACCATTAAACTTAATGTAGATTAGTGTTGTAATTTTTTCCTCTTTTTCGATTTGAAGTGTGGTTCCCATATTTTCATGTATAAACTCATATTCATTATAACCATAGGCGTCATATAATTACTCTCTCTTTACTCTATTCAAATGTAAATATTAATATAAATAATATTTGTTAAACCATATTCTTTCAATTACTATTTAATCCAATCTAATAGGTTTCATAGTAGGATGGATAGGTAATACAATCTACATATAAGGGCTCACTACAAAATTCTACTTCTATTCCAATCAAAATTTCTAAACTATATATATAAGTTTTTAGAGGTTGATTTTAAGTTTAGATGAGCCTATGCCATACTATCCCATTATTTCTCTTTGCTTCAGCTCCTTTTGATCCCCGATTCATTTATTTCTTCACTTTTTCCTTCACTAAATTCCTCACAAATTTCTATCACATGTCCCTTCAAAAAATGCACTATTTTTATACTATAAATATTTTTCAATTTGTACAAATTTAAATAAAAATGTAATAATATTATATTCTAAAAATTAATTAGAAATTATTTTAATTATTATAATCAAATTTATATTAAAAGATAGTAATCTATAAATAAAGGACACAATTATAAATGGACAATTATCATAATTTTAGATTTACCTCTTACTCAGATAAATACAAGGTGATCATTTTGTTTAATTTATTATATATTGAGAAATCTTAAGTGGTTTATATTTAATTTATCATATTTTGCACATCTTTTGGTAAACACCTCCTAATGTCTCATTATTAAGTGATTTAAAGTTTGTTAACTTTAATTTCAAGCACTTCTAAGTAATCTTTCAAGTTCTAAAGTATTTTAATATTGAATTTTTAAAACTAATTTCAAAATTTAAAGTTTATTAATCTCATTATATGAATTGGAATTTTGACATATAATTTTAAGCAACATTTTAAACTTTAGAGCATGCTAATTTTTCATTTAGAGTTTTAAAGTTAAATTTTCAAGTAAGATTTCAAGTTTCATCATGTCTTTACTTTCATGTAAACTTCCAAACTTCAAATTATGTCAATTTTTGATTTCAAAGTTATAAATTAATTTTTTGTGATGTTAATCAGGTTTATGTTCCCTCACCATTTATTGATAATAAAAAATCCATTAAAAAGTATGATAATTCATTATAACCTACCATGCATAAGGTAGTGAAAAACACAATTAAGAAGACACTAAACATCTAAAAGAATAAGTAAATACAATAAATACTTCCTAAAAAAATACATAGAAACCAAACCATATAAGATCATCTAAAATATATAAATGTCAATACCAATTAACATACCACATAAATAAAGCTTATCAATAAAAAGGAAACCCAAAATAGATAAGGACCAATAGTAATTAAGAGAAAAAACACCACAAAATTCTACCACATATATCATACCAATCTATCACTAGGGAAACACTATGTTAGGACCAACCCCTACATTGACAAAGTCAAAGAAAACATAGCCACCAATTTTTTTGCTTGTGCCATCATGTGTTAAACCACTTACACCTTCACATGTGCCATCCAAGAAATAGACACCAACAAAACCACAAACAATAACAACATCACCCTTAAGTGGAACCTGAATAGATCCAATAATAACACCCATCAAAATGCAATACATATAGCTATACAAAATGTGTATTTCATTTATAATTATATTTACTGTAATATAATAATAAAAAATAGACTTAATTGCATTAAGGAATGTTATAAATTAATTAAAATGTGCCAAGAGAAGATTTTGATAATAATACTATTTTTTTTCAAATTCTACAAATTTAGAAGGTAAATATAGGTGTAAACAAGTCTATATAGATATTTTCACATAACCTAATTAATTTTTGAAAAATAAAGAATTGAATATTTTATGCTTTCATAATCCATACAAAGGAATGAAGCTTGATTTTGGGAATAACTGTGTGATATATTTATAACCTTAAAAGCATGCTTCATTCAAATAAAAAACTTTCAAATTTGACTAGGACCATGCCACTCTTATTCACTCTTATCTTGGCATTTGGAGGAATGTACTAGTACATTTTTGGTAACTATAATATTATTTTAGTCACTTTTATCATAGGCTCTAAAATTTTTTATCAATTTTCTAGAAATTGCTGTGAGCCACTAGGAAATTGATCTCCTTTTTTGAAACCCTAATTAACTTACAACACTTTGAAAAAAACCATGAAATTTTGAGAGTTGAATGAGGGCCATATGTTATCCCTCCATTATTATCAATCCCTATGAATTTGATAGTTTTGTAATTAAAAATCAAGTATAATATAATTCAATAGGTAGTCATGACAATGTAAGTGTCCCAATCATTATCCTTTAATGAATGCAGTAAACAAATAATGTTATATTCTCTTGTTTTACTAGATCTAGATTAGTGCATGATTAAAAATACACTATTTACAATATATTAAAATTATGGTATAAGTTAAATTATTTATAAAATAATCAATAGTAGTAATCATATCTACCTAATATATGTAAATAGATAGATAAAAGACAATAAATCACAAAGAATTAGTAATGAAAAGATATATATATATATATATATATATATATATATATATATAAATATAAACCTAGGCATGATCATTTCATATATATATATACATATATATATATATATATGAAATGATCATGCCTAGGTATATATATATATATATAAACCTAGGCATGATCATTTCATATATATATATATATATGTATATATATATATGAAATGATCATGCCTAGGTTTATATATATATATATATATATATATATATATGAAATGATCATGCCTAGGTTTTGACAAAGATTATAAATGCATAAAAGAATCATAAGTAGTTCATATTGAGATCTATAAGTTTGTTGATGTTCAAATCAAATGACCATAATCAATAAATATTTGATTATGACCTAAGACAAAATAGATCTCTGATTGTGACCTAGTTTTAACAATTATGACCATTAGCTAATATTATGTCACATATTAATTTTTAGCACTTAAAACATCATAAGATCATTAATTGTTAGTAGAGTAGTATGTTTCTCTCAAATTTATGAATTAGTAAGGCATAATGTTAAAATATTATCTCTTTTAGAGTGACTATGGTAAAAAAATAAATACCAAATAAATGTGAAAGTATTTGGCTTGGGTCCCATCTTTGAGGGTTGTAATTACATATCCTACATGATTTAGAGTTAGGGCCAATCTAGTTCCAGTGCTTTGTGAGTTTTCACAACCCAAATGATAGACAAGGATTCACCTTCTTTCTCTAGGTAATCAAATGCAACTATATGAGCTTTAGCTAAATCCATATCTTGGTACAAGTATTTAATAATATAAAAGCTATTAAAATCACTTGAAATACTTGAAGATTAGAATTATAATCTTGGTAATTTTCCTAAGACTTGATCATATGATCACTTGATAGATATTTTTTTTTATCAAAATGCCCCTGGGAGGATTTTCATATATTGACTTCTCAACTTCCAGTTAAGGACCTATTGGCACATAAAATGACATAAGAAAATAGGGTAAAACTAAAAAAAAGGGACAAATAAAGAAGAACATAAAAAATGGGGGAAAAGGGCCCATAAACAAAAAAGGGACAAAATATGTGAACCACTGATTATGATCGAAATAGAATCAGTGAACAATCGATTGTGTCCCACACATAAAAATAAAATAGGAAGAGGAAGAGGGGATATCCAAGGAAATTAAAATGTGGAGGAAAGATAAAATAAAATAAATAAGAGAGGATAGGGAAACACAAATAATAAATGAAGATAAAAAAAAAAAAGAGCACCAATAAAAACCTAATTTGAAATGATGATCCATATGCATAAAACATTGCCAATTTCTTAAAATAATAGACCTTGTATGACAATTAGGTGTCTATATAATTCATCATTTTGAGATGAATGAGCATGAATGTATATCAAAGTAAAAATAAATGAAAAACCAATACCTACATATTATCTAGGGGTTGTAAAATGAGATCTAAACTTTTGGATTGGGTGCACCCATGCTCAAGTGTTAATAAATCAAATGTACTTGAA
The DNA here is from genome assembly GCA_037957365.1 of Torreya grandis. NCBI lineage: Eukaryota > Viridiplantae > Streptophyta > Pinopsida > Cupressales > Taxaceae > Torreya > Torreya grandis. Next base: position 579,106 of record JARHVA010004778.1, read on the forward strand.
ATAAAATGTGAATACTATTAAGTATATTAATTTTATAAAATTGATAATAAATTTAAATAAAATAAATAATTGAATAAACAATAAACAAATTAATGAATACACTTGATGGTATAAGAACCATGTTGTCACTCTTGGTAACTTTGATAATAACTTGAAAACTATAGTTAAAATGTAGTAATCAATGAAAAAGGGGTAAAAGCTCTACTTATTAATTAGAGAAGTTAACATTTAGTAATTCATTATTTATCTTGCTATCTCACATTCCTAAAATATGAATACGTATTTGGTGATATAATATTATGGATATATGAGTTGGTGTAGGTTTTTCCATTTTTGGTTTAACTTAACAATTTTTTTGTTAGTTTGTTTAGGTGTACACTTGTCATGGAGGAGTTACATTCCAAGTCGGATTCATCCTTGACCAAATATTCTAGGAATGAGAATCTTTTTACCACCACTAGTTATCATGTGACCTCGACCATTTATCATGTGGGAGTTACAAATTCACTCTTTTTTATACCTCTCATTTGTGAGCCATTCAATAGGTCTTGACTGATTTATGTATTCTACTTTTGTGTGTGAAACTTTTGGCTCTCACCTACTACCTAGGTTTTCATGCATTAATGATTGATTAGAGATTTTGGATAACTATAATATGGTATCATAGCCTTGATAATAACATTTTCTACCATTTTAGATCCTTGGTGAGTTTCTTACATGAAAACATTATTGTCTTCCAGATTTGGGTTGGTTATTTTCTAGGGGTTTTGGTGGAGTTTCGTGAAAGCTCATGCAAAATCCATATAGAAAAATGTGTCAAAATTAAAAACAAACTATAGGTTCTTTGTCAAATTTTTGAGTTATGAATTGGTTCTCTTTATTTTTTGATTAGTCCTATTTGAATTTATTTAGGTGGGAAAACTAGGGTTCATCTCCTCCAAATTAGGTGTTTAACTCAATGATTAAAGTTCACTTGGCCTGAGGTAGTTTTAGTAGTTCAACTCAAGTTTAGGACTCAGTTGAGGTAATCTTCATGCATTGGGTCTTGAGTTTACCCAACTCAAAACATTCCACTGAGCTTCTCTCCAAATTTGAAGATACCTATTTTATTTAAAGTCAACTCTATACTAGATGAGATTGTAACCCAACCTACAAACTATATCTACATGAAATGTAAGCATTTGAAGAAGAAATGAATGATGAAAACCCTTATTCTAATGTTATTTTCCCTTATTTGGCTTACCCTTCTTATCTTGTGTCGCTAAAAAAATTCAATGAATTCTAGAGGATGCTACAACTCGTTGAAGTCACCATGGCTTGATCTTGAACTTGCTCATGGTGTTTGAAGCTCTTCTTAAACCTAATGATGGCATTTGAATCTTTTCCTAGACCTACTCATGGAATTTTTAAATCATTCTAGGCCTACTAATGACATCTATAACCTTCTTTATTTTTCCCATGATAATGCCCAAATATTTTCCTTTGTAGACCTATGTGTGTCAAAAATGGTGGCACCCATCTCTTCCTTCTCATATCTAAGTCTAAAACCTAATATCTACCCTAAATTTTTTTAAAAAAATTGGTTATTTTTTAATTATTAATTTAAAAATATATATCTTTTTGCCTTAAGTGGCTTTTTTTTACTTGAGAGCACATAAGGGTCTATGGGTAGGTTGTATTTTTGACTTTAGTTGTCTTGAGGATGTCTCATGTTCTAATTCAGTTCCAAAAAATGCCTACAAGGTATGTTTGGTGTTTAAATCCTTTGAGCATTTAAAATATTAGTGTGAATTCATTAAATAGGCCATTAATGATGGAAAATATAATTTTTTATAAATTTTTTATTGCAAACTCAAAATTGAGTGCCGTATTTTTCAAAAGTGCACATTTTTCATCCTCTTTCCATTGGTCTAATTTTTTTTATAAATACACTAAAGTTATACAGTGATATATTATAGGTGTTGCCTATGCTATAAACCCTATTAATTTTTGCATTATATCTTATCCACTTATTAATCACACATGAATGGATTTTTTACTATACCAAACATCCTTATTCTGAATGTACACTATTTGTATTAATTTATACATTGGTTTCTCACATGGACACATTCTCAGTTGTGTCTAATGTCCCATTCATGAGCTTGAAATATTCTAATATCATTGCAGAGTTTCTTGTGCAATCTTGCACTTCCTTGGTGTCTTCTCTTAGTCATGATGACTCCATTTGAGATGCTCTAGATGAGGAGAGTTGATTTTACACCAATGGTTATTCATGGGAAGACTAATTATGCTTCTTAGTGTGCTTACATGGAACACTTTCTCATAATCAAGAATCATGTCCCATTCCTATATAGACATATTCTTGCTCCATTGATCATGTTAAATTTAATAAATGGGCTAACACTTATGAAAAGGTTCTTGGTACCCTATTATTACATGTTTTCATGGATATTTATTTCTATGTGAAGTATACAATGTGTCCCTACACTACATGGAGCATCTTACAGTCTCTTTTTGGAGATCTTGATGAGATTTAAATCACACCTATTCCTTCATTTCCTATTGTCTCTTTTGATATTTTTGAACTCTCTCCTTCTACTCCTATTTCATGTGAAAACACATTCATGGTGGATAATGCTCTTCCTTATATTGAGACACCACTACAGGATGTGATTCTACCGTGCCTTAGATATCCTATTGTATATTTTAGTTCCTTTATTATGCATGATGTTGCTCATCTATAGCCATCATATTTTGGTACTTTAGAGGACTCTACTATTTCTAGTGAGAGTACACCTTGTAAGAGTATTGATGAATCTTCTCTTCTTGTGGATATTTAGTCTATGGATCTATGTGATTCATCTACAATATTTTATTTAGCTTCGATAGTTGTTGAGATATGCATCTCCAATTCCCATAAACATTCTTTCCATGAATGTTTCATGTCATTCTTCTTCATTAGAGTTACTTGTACTTAGTATCACTTCTAATCTTGAGGCACATTTTTGAGATTGAGGACTCTTTTTTGGCACATATAACTACAATAATAATGTGAACACACCTCTACCATCTCTTTGTCATCTTATAAATATTGAGGATTTATTTCCTAATCCACCTATGTCTAGTCCACTTCAGACATTATAGGGTGTTGGTATATTGATTCAGGACTCATCAGACATTGGGTAGTCTAATACATAGTTAAAGGGCATTTTGTAGTCCTTTATAGCCTCTACTTTCATTTCACCCTCATTACAAAGAGAAATTGGCCCTCTTAATATGTATTGAGAGAAAAATTCCTTGTATAAGGACTAAACCTTGATTGGAGATTCATCAAGCACTTGGAAAAATCATTCATTATTCTAGGGTGATCCACTTTTCATTGTACCTACTTATGACATGTTTACTTCAATGGCATTATATTTAGTTTTTAGCATGATCTTGACAGACCTATGTCATAATGTTTTATTAGACCCCATTTAAAGTTATTTTTACTGTTGCCTTCATATTCCTTTATGAAATGGAAAGACTTCTAGTATAATATTTGTGTTTTTACTTTGGAAAAAGGAAGAAACATTGTTCAATGTGGATGAATATTCTTTAGTGTTTAGGTAGAGGATATTGTTAGTGGCATTCATCATTTTGTGAGCTCTACTATAGGAATATTTAAAATCTTATATGAGGACTTACTAATTCTTCTCTCTTTATGCTCTATTAATCTCACTTGTGGATGCATTATCAATTGTGCTTAATGTCCTTAGAGCATGCACTATTTCTCTTTGCTCTCTTTTTAGGGAAGAGTTTTTTCCTTTGGTTTTTTCTCCTTTTCTCTACTTTATGGGAGTTACATTGTGCTTGGGTACCTCATCAGGCCTTGTTTATATGACCTAATTCCTATACACACCTAAGAAATGATTTAGGCGGGGTGTTAGTGTAGGTTTTTCTATTTTTGGTTTGCCTTCATGTCTATTATATCAGCTTGCTTAGGTGTACACTTGTCATGGATGAGTTACATTCCAAGTGGTAGTCATCCTTGACCAACTATTCTAGGTATGAGAAGATTTTAACCACCACCACTTATCATGTGACCTCTACCATTTTTCATGTGGGAGTTACACATTAAATCCTTTTTGTACCTCTCCTTTATAAGCCATTAAACATAAGAGTTGAATCATTTATGCATTCTAATTTTGTGTGTGCAACTTTTGGCTCTCACCTACTACCTAGGGTTTTATGAATTAATGGTTAATTAGAGATATTAGATAAATCCAATATGGTATCATGGCCTTGATAATAACATTTTCTACCATTTCAAATCCTTGGATAATTTCTTACATTAACACATTTTTTTTTCCTATTTTTGGTTGGTTCTTTCTAGGTCTTTTGGTGGAATTGCATGAGAGCTCATGCAAAATAGATATATAAAAATGTGTCAAAATTGAAAAAAAAATATATTTTTTGTGGGTTTTTGAGTTATGAAGTGGGTCTCTCTTCATTTTATATTTAATCTTGTTTGAATTTATTTAACTGGGAAAACCTAGGTTAATCTTCTCTAAATTGGATGTTCAACTTGGTGATTAGAGTTCACTTGGCTTGAGGTAGTTTCAATAGTTAAAATCAAGTTTAGGACTCAATTCAAGGTAGTTTTCATGCATTAGGTCTTGATTTCACCCAAATCAAAACATTCCACTAAGCTTCTCCCCAAATTCAAAGATACTTGCTTCATTAGAAGTCAATGTTGCACCTGATGAGATTAGAACCCAACCTACCAACTGTCTTTACATGAAATGTAAGCATTTGAGGAAAAAATGTGTGACTAAAACCCTTCTTCCAATGTTGCTCACCCTTACTTGGATTTCTATTCTTGTGTTTCATATCTAAAAAACTTTTTCAACAAGTTCTAGGGGATGATATAGCCTGTTAAAGTCACCATGACTTGTTCCTCGACTTGATCATGGTGTTGAAGTTCCTCCCAACCTTAATGATGGAATTTAAATCTCTTCCTAGACCTACTCATGATGTTTTTGAATCATTCTAGGCCTTCTGATGGTGTCTACAACCTTCTTTCTTCCTCCCATGGTGATGTCCAAATCTTTTCCTTTATAGACCTATGTGTGTGAAAAGTGGCAACACCTAGCTCTTCCCTCTCATAACTAAGTCTAAAACCTAATATCTACCCTAATTTTTTTAAAATTGGATATTTTTAATTATTATTTTTAAAATAGCTATTTTTTTGCCTTAGGTGGCTTTTTTTTACTTGAGAGCACATAGGGGTGTATGGGTAGGTTAATTTTTGACTTTAGTTGTCTTGAGGAGGTCATGTTGACAAGTTTGACCTCCTAGGTAAAATTATCACCCCTATAGTTTGAAAATTTGTTTGGCATGCTTCTACAACCCTGTTCATAGTTTTGTGATACCTTACGTGGTCTTCAAAGGGTCTTTCAAAAGTCTTATTAGAATTGTTTAAGGTAGTGTCTTTTCAAAGTATTTCAAAGACTTCAAAGTCAATATAGTGGGTCCTAGGGGTATGTCATGATGTCCCAAAATGGAACATGATACTTAAAAGATAGTCATTTCATTTTTCTGCTTGGTTTAAAGATTTCTAATCTTGTTTAATGAAATTAAGGTAATTTAACAAAGTTTAAGGTTTTTGGAGAAACCTAGGTTTACATTATGGACAAATCAAATCTTATCAAGGCACTATAATTACATGTATCATTAAATAAAATGGTGAAGAAGTAATTTGAAGTCCTAAAATGTCTAGGATTGATATATTTTCTCTACATGAGATCATCCAATATACACTAGCTTTCTTTGCACTTGAAAATGATTTTAAGGGATTTAAGTCCATTTTAAAAGATGGTCAAGATGGAATACACATACCATTTCAATTTTACAATCTTGAAAATTATATTTAAATGTACTAATGTTAGGAAGAAGTCAAAATAACGGTCTACATGTCATAATAGTTAAATTTTTTCTCTAAAGAAGGTAATTTTAGGAGTTTGTATAGACTTGGGATATTCACTTGAAGGTGAAAATGACTTAAAAGTGTCTATTAGTCTTCTACAAGTCATATACATGATTTTAAATCTTTCATAGGTCTAGATAAGGTAAGAAATACATCTAAACCTCCATCACTCAATTGGCAAGCTTGAAAAGGTAGTTTTCATGTGGATGGTATGGTCGGGAGAGAGAGATTTCAGGTATTATATATTTTTTAAATAAGGGTGTTATATTAATATTAAAATTTGTGTCATTTATTTTTAGATCCATTCCCTCTCCTTTATGAACAATCCTTAAGAATTCAGGGTACTCTAAAATTGCTTACAAACCCCATAATACATTTTTCTTGTTTGAAATGGTAATTTGAAATCAATTTAGTGCATAAGGTAAATTAAGGGATATTTTTAGGTTTTTTTAAATCATCTAAAATGTTTCTCCAAGCCCCATTTTTAATGTGTGGGCTCAATATGGTAAGAAAACTCCATTTTTTGCACATTTACAAGCTGATAATCATTATTTTTTGAGTATCCCAAGATTTTAAATAATAAATGAATATGGAGAAAGGTTTATTATCATATTTAAATCTATATAATTATATAAAAATTATTTATATGGTTATACATTCTCATCTGCATCCACAAGCTCTCAACATGAAGACAACTTGGATACTTTCTAGTGTACCAGTCATCATAAGCAAAAATGTTTTATTAAGTTTAAGGTCCTAAGATGATGATATATTGATGTTAAGACATGTTTAATTAATTTAAAGTGAATATAAAACATATTAAGATAATTTTGATGACCTAAAGAGAAAAAATAAGGAGTCATGTTCTTGTGACTCACCAAGGGACTGTGTGGCTTGCAAATGAGAGTTTGGTATGGTCTTATGTTTGAATCCCAATGAAAAACCAATATTAGAGATTGGTTATACATGGAATAAAAAGATAAATTATATATAAAAATTAATTATATCAATTTTATCTTCTCATCTCATCACCAATACATCAAGGTAAATTGATTACTAGTCTAGGCTAGAAGTTGGTTATAACCCTACCTAAAAAGGTGAGGTAAAATGGTGACAAGTGTTGAATTAGTAGTGTTAATTGAGATGATTAACTAATGAAAATTTTGGGGTTTTATTTTATTGATATCATGGTCAATATTCACGTTCCAAAAGAGCCTAAAGTGACTAAAAGTAGACCTACAGGTCTCCAGACTTGTAGGTATGTTTTAACTTTAAATGTAATAGATTATTGCATTAGAAATGACGATTCAAGGGTTATATATCATATAAAAATAATGTGATATAGTTTATGAAGGTATATAAGTTTAATTAAGAAATAATGGTAGGTTGGAGACTCACTTTTAATGCCAATAATTCCACTTTGACACCTACAACTAGCTAAGTCTCTCAAACCTTCAAAGTTCTAGGCAGTAGAGAGGGTTCTTGTTCTTTCCACAAGTTCAAGAAGTTGATAAGGTATTAAGGATTGTTTTAGATATTTTTATAAGAGTATTTTAGTATGGTAAAGTTTTAAACTTGATCACATATGCTCCTATAGTCCCATAGCCTTACATATCAACTTGAGATATCCATTGTAGGGTTACAAACATAAGCTCAGTCTGAGCATATGAAGTTATGTGAACATCAAGAGAAATATAAAAATTAAATAAATAAATGAGATAATATAATCTAAGGGGAAAAATAGGGTTGAGATTACTGATGTCACATTCCCTAAAGAAGACCTAAAAAGAGGCTATAGGAGGTAATCAAGATAAGTCACTTTAATTCCTATAGACATAGGCTTGTGTGTGTGAGTTTAAGAATAAGGATGTCATTTAAGGTGAAATAAAACCCAAAATAAGTATAATAATTGATGAAGTATTTATTTAATAATTTATGAGTCTTGAAATTACTTTAGTATTGAGAAAATGATCACTTTGTATCCTAATAAACACACACAAATATCTAATTATAGTCATACAGTCAGATTGACACCTATAGGCCTATATGTGCTAACTGTATAGAAGAAAATCAATGATAATTGGGTTTGAGTGAATGGATAAATTAAATGGAGTCATGAATATGAGTTACATGGAGAGTTGACATCATTGGTAAAGAGAATAATAACCCTTCTATTGGATTTATTCTTTGTTTTAAACCTTCTTGAAGACCTATAAGAAGAGCAAGGTGTCATACATGTATGAATTCTATGGGGAAATTTATAACAAGGTTTTAATAGGTAGGTTTTAATGTGAAAGAGGTTATAATTAATTTAAAACTTCAAATTTCCCATAACCTAGTTAAGGAAGGATAAGTTCCAAAGCCTAACATGCAAGGAGTCTCAACTCATCTCCTATAGTCATATCATGAACAATGATGACACAATCAGGCCTATTAAAAAATTAGAGTGAGTGTGTGCCTCAAGGTGAGATATTAAGTGAGTATATGAGTGTATGAAGTCATATAAGTCTAAGAATACCTTAATAATAGCAAATAAGGTAAGTGACTTTATTGAAACACCTACAATCAAGACAAATATAGGCAATGAGAACCTACACAACCATGTAAGTACATGAATAAGAAGATGTAATGATAAATAAAAGTTAATAGGTTAAAAAAAGGATAAATAATTATCATTACAACAATAAATGTCCTTGAATTCTTAGATATTTATATAGAAACTCTAAACTCTATACACAACCAAATTGACATCCTACAATTATACTTTGTCAATAAAGGTGCCTTTTTGTTTTGAATGAAAGGAGGTTTGTAAGAGAATAAGAAAGTCATATGAATATGTTTATCTTATGTTATCATAAATTTATATTATTATCAGAGGCAGTCAAAATGGTGCCAAACTCTGATAAGCATATTTAGGCCTAGTAAGCCTAAGTTCACACACATGGGCCTATATGGTGAACATGAGCATAATTGGTCACTTTTTGGTGATGGATAAGCAATGGAGGAAGAACTATAATTGAATGTGGAGGAATAGTTCTATAACATTGTAGGAGGAAATAAAACATCCAAAGATCTTAAAGAAGCTAAGCAGGTAAAGTATGCCTAACAAGCTTAATGGAGACCTATAGGTCTTTTGACCCAAAGAATAAATAAAATGAAAGTTACCTTGATTTAAGGATTATTTTACTTGTTTTGGGTATGGGAGATGATAGAGAAACTTAAAAAGGTGTGAATATCTATTTTAAAAGAAGGGAATTACTAAGAAAAGCTCATTAGGGCTAGATAGGGTTCTTTGCCTAAAACCCTAATAATGACACTAAGGTAGGCTTCAAAGACAAATGGAGATGTAATGAATGAAATATGTTTTATAGAATTAGTTTAAAGTTTTTTAGACCCAAACAAATAAATTTTAACCTAACTCATACATCAAAATTTTATTTCCATACCAAAACATCGTTCTCTTTCTTAGAATACAACCTTTCTACCCAAGAGGCTACTTTCTTTTACTTGATACAGTACAAAGAGATTTTATGGGATCATAAGGAAATTAGAGATTTTAGGGAGGTATTTATACTCCATTATCATGATAATGGTTTTTTATTTGAAGACCTATAGGTCATGAATAAGTGCTAAGAGTACATAGTATTCATAAAATACATAGTCTTCCACCTGAAGGTCATCTTATTATGCTTAGATATTTCATGACATTAGGCATGGGAGATTAAGACCATACGGTATGTTAGATGTATATCCATACTCAAAATTTATGGCATTAGTTCTTAGATTATCATCTTATACTTTATGACCATTGTTAAGATGGTAAGCTCTTAAAATCATTGTTAAACCCTCCTAAAGTACCTGATGAGAGAATGGATGATTATAATGCATTCAAATGAAATGATTCAAACTAAAAATGATCATGGTGACATCTATATTTCTCATGATAATATGATCATGGCACTTGATAATACATTTTAAGGTATAAGTGTACATAATAAGCCTAAAAACTTGGTTATAGGTGTGTTTATGGGGAAACAAGGTATTAAATAGCCTCTAAATCAGATATAAAGGTTTATAAATATTAAATAAAGGTTAAATTTTTTTATAAACACCTCTTTATGCCTCCTAAGAATCCATATGAGCCCTACAAGTAAGCAACTTAGTCAAGAAGAGAAGAATGCACTATTTTGCAAGCCAAAAGACCTATATGCAGGCATATAAAGTAATTCAAAAACCTACCATCAGAATATTGAGTTGTAATAAGGTGTTTCAAACCTCAAAAAACCTCTTCCAAGCATTAAAACTTGAAAATGTCTTGAAAAATCACTTAAAATGTATCTTAAACATGAATAAGCTCATATGCCAGGGTTTTAGCCTTTTCATGGTTCACATATCCATACAAGGTTAAAAAACCTAAAATTTGGCATGGATCATGATCAGGGCATGGGTAAATTGAATCAAATGTTTTTTTGAGGTTTCACATGTATGGGATAAGTCTAGATCAAAAACTTAGTTTTTTAGGCCTAGAGGTCTAATTGGAGAGAGAGAAAGAAGAAAAGAAAAAGTGTACTTCCACCTTAGTTTCAAGTCCTAAAACTTGGCATGGATCTATAAGGGGATACTAGGTCCTAAAAAATTTCTTTTGTTTTCCAATAAAATATGTACATTCTTCTACACAAGGAGTTTTACCTATTTTGAGGGCTACAAAGAATAATGAGAAAATGCAAGCTATAAGAGAAAAATCAGATCTTTTAGAGTGTTTGATGGCTTCAAGTGACTTGTTTCATGTATGATATTATATGGAAAGGAAATCCATAGAGAGATATTGAATTTTTAAAATAATGATTTTATCTTAAATGCCATATTGGAGGAGGATTTCAAGTAGTCAACCAACCCAATCAATGCATGAAAACATTTAATAGACCTTGTTAGGCCAACCACTTATGTTCATTGCCACTTAGTGATCAAGAAGAAGTCAAGAGTTAGTTTCAATAAGGATTCAATTTTTTTATGTGGACATAGGTATGGGAATCCTTAAATATGGTGGGATAATAATATATAGCTCATATGATCTTATGGGTTATTGTCATTCCCGAGGGATGGCCACTACCTAATTTATCATGAAAGTTGTTCATGAATTCTTTTACTTATTATTATGATAGAAATCTGAGATAAAATCCTTTATAATTACCTATATATTTCACCCCTTTATTAAAAATTTAATGGTATTATTTCATCTTGAGAGCTCTTTTTTGTGTTTGGCTCAATCTTAGGTGAGGATTCTCATAAATAATAACTAGATCATACTAGTCTTGGTGAACCATTTTTGATTGGAACATTTGTACCACAATGATTCTTAGGTCAATATCGATTATTATATGAGTGAGAAATTGACCTTAGAATAGCTTGATATGATTGAATCTAGGTCAAATTATTGTAACTTGACCATCCATTGACCTATGCGCTCTCCTAGTTCATTTTGTTGCAACATGAGCTTTATGTCTAGATATAGATGATAACATGTACCTTATTCCTAAGGATATAATGCCAAAATTTATTCATACCCTTCACTAAGGCATACTATTTGTTTTCTATGGTTAAGTAATTCAAATCAATGTCTTTAAATTTTGTACTCATAAAGACTATCAGATGCTCATCATTATTCAACTTTTGAGTGAGTATTTCAGCTATGGTGTGCTCTGAAGTGAAGGAATAGAGGTAAAAGTCCTTTGTGTAGTCTAGACTAATTAATATTGGTTCCTACATAATGTCATCCTTGATGTATTAGAAGGATATATGAGCCACAAGGGTCCATTCCACCTTCATTTCCTACTTTAACATTACATTTAGTGGCTTAACAACCTTGGCAAAACCATATATAAACTTGCATACAAAATTAATCATACCTAAGAAATATTTTAATTTTTTTTATTGTTAAGAAGAGGTATTTTATAAATTATATTATAATTCTAAAGATCAATAAAAATACCTTCCTTGGTTATGACATGACTAAGGATATTACCTTCCATGATTCCAAATATGCTCTTCTTGTGGTTGAGATAGATACCATACCTTTGGCACCTTTTAAATGTCTTTTGTAAATGATGGGTAAGATTAGACCTACACTTTGGAAAAATAATTAAGTCATCCATATAAATAAATATGAATTAAATAATTAGGTATTAAAATATGAAGCCCATGGCTCTTTTAAAGGTGGATGCCATATTGATAAGACCAAAGGCATTCAATTGTAAATGAAGGTGCCGCATTTGGTCATGAATGCAATCTTTTTATATCTTATGGGTTTACTAGAACCTTATTATATATTGAGAACTCATCCAAAAAGTAAATCATTTGAGATCCACTCACCATTTGGATTACTTCATCCAAGTATGGAAAAGGGTAGGCATCCTTATCAAAGCCTTATTCAAATTCAATAAACTAAGACAGTTGGATTTCCACCACTCTTATTATAGATTTAAACTAGGTTGGAAACCTAGGTAGAGTGATGCACTACGAAAATGATCCCATATTAGAGGATATTATGAACCTCCTTATGAATAAAACACTTTAAAATTGGTTCATAGGTCACTAACTCTACTTTAAATGTGTTTGGTTTGACTTGAGTGGGATGGTATACATGATTATACTTAGGCCAAAGACTTCAAGGTATCCATAATCTTAGTCAATAACATCTTTGTAACATTTTAATATACCTTTTATTTGTTTAATATTAGTGAGGGTACAATTTGGGCCAATATAAATATCTCAAGGTTATTTTGTTGATACCAGATTGATAATCATTGACTAATGGTCTAGGTATATTAGTCCCTCTAGTCTATGTGTAGGACCATTAACTTTAAACATTATTTTGAGGTAGATCATATATTTAGGGACCCAAATTTATTTTAAATTCATAATGCCATCTTGATCACAATCCTCATTTGATGAATCATTTTTGTTTTCCTCATCTATAACCTTAGTGTAAAAAACTCTTGAATTATTAAGGAAATCTCATATATGATGGTCCTCTTTGAAAACTTGAAAGTTTTTTACATTGCTTGGGATTGACGAGCATGGGATAATATTTATTGAAAACATGTGCAGACTCAAACCATCTAGGGGTGATAGATTTATAGTAGAGGCTACCAACATATCTACAACCTACATTTCTTCCTTGGGAATGGGATGACATTAAAAACACTAAATATTTATATGAAAGCCCATGCTTGATGTTTATATTTCCTTAGATAAGATAACTTTCATTGTAATTCACTCCTAATATGGTTGATTACTAGCTTAAAGTCCCCCACAATATGTAGCTCCCTGACTCTATGCCTCAAGGTGAATTATAGCCCTAAGATCAAGGCCTTATATTATACAATATTGTTGGTACTATGGAATTATATCCTATAAGTATCTAGGTGTTTCTTTCCTATGGATCAATAAGTAAAAATCCAACCCCATAAATTTTCTTATAATGAAATCCATCAAATTATAGGGACCATAGGCCTAGTAATATAGGGTTATTATAGGTTTTCTCTTATCCCTTTCCATGGATAGAGTGTAAACACCTATGTCAAAGAATATTAGGTTTAACTTTTCATTGACTGCATTGTATTTTATGATCATATGTCTCATCCTAGGTTCTATGTCAATGCATATTTGATTGGCCATGCCTCTCTAAGGTATCCACATATGGGAGAAGTTGGTATCCATATACCCATTAAGGATCTTGGATCAATACCTACTAAATAGCATCACATAAGCCTCCAAGGTCTCCATCGCTTGAATTTAGATAAACTATTAGAACCTAGGTTTAGATTTTAGTTGCATATACATATTTAATTAATATCTCACCCACTACCTTAACCTTAGACTTGTCTATATGAACCACTATATTATTTGAATTAATAAGACTTAAAACCAATTTTTGATATATTCCCATAGGCATGACATTTTATAAGGCTAAATCAACTAAGTAATTATGTAGATTCTTCCCAAACAACTAGATTGTAAGGAGGAAAGGTGGAACCTCAATCTTATTCTTATGTATGACCATGTTAGTGTGTGTAGGCTTAGGTTTGGGTTGAGTTGGTTTGTATGTTAGGGAATTAAGGAGGAGATCCATTTGCTCAGTGATATGGGTAAGCTCATGCAATGTAGTTTTTTCTTTTATCTTCCTCATGTCCTCTAATATTCTATATTTGGTCTTACTAAGAGTGGGTTGGATCTCTTTAGGGGGATTAGGGTTATTAGCTTTTAGAGGTGGAGGATAATTTTTTGCTCTAGGATCAAGAGGGGTTGCACCATTATTAGGAGGAGTAGATATGGTAAGGGTTTTTAGTTGTGTCAAATTCCTAAGAGATTACTTTATCCATTAGAATTACTAAAAATCATGCACCTCATTGGTGGAATCTTCTAGTTTATTATCCTTTTAGCTAAAGAAATCTAAGGTTTATAATACCATAGTTATACTAGGATAATTAGTTAGATTAGTAATATTAGGATGGTTTGAGACCACCTCATACTCTTATGTATTTATATGGAATATTTTGAATGTACTACATAACTTGATACAGTTGAGTTCCCATGTTGGGTTGTGTTTTACACATGACACTAGTTTGGCAAGGCCAAGTCACAAATGTTGATCTTAGGAATCTTATTAGGTGAGGGATTTTTTTGGTTATTGGATTAGTTATAGGGATGATTATATATATTTTAGGTGTAGCTTATGTTTGAATTTTCACCCTAACATTTCCAAATTGTCTTTAGAAGCTGTAGAAGTCATTGTTGAGATTATGTAGCATGTAATGTATAGTGTCTAATTAATTGTTGGGGTACACTCTAGACATTGTTTATAACAAGTATCATCACTAGGATATGATTTTGAGGCATTAATTCATTATTGAATAAGATAAGGAAGCCTAGGTGTTGGTTAGGAGTATCATGCCTCAAGATAAGGAAGTTTGTTATGGGCATAGGCTATGGTATAGGCATATTTTGGTTAGTTTTTAAGAGAAGATTTAAGGTAGGTATGTTTGGTCATATATTCGAGATGGTTGGAACCATTTATCCTCAAGGGTTCAAATTTATATCCACTTTAATGGACTCAACATGGGTAAGGGATAAATCCACTACTAATGGATCTCTACATAGGAATATAGTAGTCCAAGGATCTAACAAACCATTTTAAATTTAAAAAGATATTTTGGAATCCATCCTTTATATTATAGTGACTCAAATATACATCCTCTTAAACCTAGCATTGAAATTCTTGATGGGATCATTTAGCTCTCTTGATATAGGAAAATTACTAGTATCACACTCTTGGATGAATGAATTACCCAAAATGGGCCAATAATGTGTTATTAAATTGGTCCTAACTCATTATGGAGCTTGTTGTCATTTAAAATGTGTACCCATGGATATTCAACTATGCAGGGGGAGTTTGTTGTTGGGGAAAAGATGCAAGTGATTAGGTGTAAGGTCAAAATTATTAAACATTGGGTGCATAATTATTAGCCCTCAACTACATATGTGGGACATCAATTGTCTCATCTCAGTGATGGGAACATACACAAGGTGTAGGACCTTTACACTCATTGGGATGAACCTCTAAAGTAGGATGGATTCATTATATTCTAAGCACATCAATTTAGGACCAATGTAAAGACCTAAAAGAGAAAAAAAGGAAATATATTTCTGATTTAAATCTAGATTTTGAGGGGAAAAGGGAAAAGGGATTACTTGAAAACAAAAAGTGGTGATGCACCAAGAATAGAGAGAGCACTTCTACTACCTTAAAACACACACTATGATCTAAAGAGAATGAGATAGTATCACACAAACTCTATCATAGACACTTCAAATGCATGTGTTTCTTATAGAAGCATAAGAACACAAAACAACACTTAAATTGATGAAAACAAATCCATAAATAGTGCATATACAGACCTAAGGATGCATAACATATGACTTACAAGTGAGTTCCAAGTTTTACATAGAGGTGCTGGGAATGGAAAAAAATGAGAGGGATAAGGATTATCCAAAGACAAAGACAAACAAATACAAATCACACATAAAATTTAAGAAGAATGGATGGAGGTGAATTAATTCTCATTAAAATGTAAGGTTTATCTAATAGAGGTACTCTTGGAGGGAAAATTTTGGCAACATGAGGTTACCTAAAAAATGTCGACCCCATTTATAATGAAAATCAAGGATTTTATAGAGAAAACAAGCCTTTGTATAATAAATCCCCACTTTAACGGTATATAAGATATTTGATTTCAAAGGTGGCACTTAGATCTCAAGGTCAATCAAGAAGACCAAATTGCCATGCAAAAGTCATTATAGACCATGCTTGTCAAATTTGGGTTGACAATTTGAATTTGGAAGTAGTTAGAAGAATATATGTGAACCTTCATGTGCATCTAAAAATGGAAGGAATTTAGGTTATTATAGGAGGTGTGTGGCCATACTCTAACACCTAAAAACTACTTCTACACTTAACCATCTTGACACAGCCTCATCCATCACTCAACCACACAACTACCACTTGTACTCTACCTACTATTTGTTAGTTGCTTGAATTATCCTACTAATGTGAGAGTTGCATAAGTTATTCCTTAAATTATATCATGTCACCCTATGCATGTGATGGAGATATTCACCTTACACCCTTGGGAATACCTATGCACTTGAACTCAGCTTGGTCCTATATAGGTTGAACACTGAGAGCTAATGTGGAGGGGGTCATGTGCTACCATAGTTCCTATGATTTAGATAGTTATTATTTAGTATTTAACTTGCATGTAGATTCATGTCCATTCAATTTATTACTCTATGTAGGTTTTGATTATATACACTTAGTTTTTTGGTGTTCTCACAAGTTTGATTTTATCAAATTTATACCAACTCACAAGACCTAGTAATTTTACCATATCCTAAACCTTGAACTAGCCTTTGGGTGTGGATGCATATTGACTATCCTCTTTGGCTGACTATAGGTGTCTTTGGCCCATAACTCATTCCTTGAGGATATAACCCTTGCATGATAGTGAGAACCCTCTACATAGTAGAAATTAAGATCTACATAAACTAGGGTGACCTGATGGTCAATATTTATAGTGACCTTTACGGGCCACTTGCCTACTAAGTTGAAAATCTAGTATCCTTTAGTAAGTTATTAGGTGTGGATCTATTGGATCTCCTTATCCTTTGTTCTTTAGCATACTCATTGAGACTTATGGTCTTTGAATAAATTGAAATATCCTCCACAATAATAACAAAACAAAATAACTTCTTTGGATAGTGCTTATAAGAAATAAGATCTAAGCTAAGAGGAACACTACATGCGAGTGCTTAGAGGAAGTAAAAACTATCCTAAAAAATAATGTGCACAAGGAACTTAGGTAAATTAAAACATATAACCTACTATTTGAAAAATATACATGATCAATGGAGGTAGTGTTTAATATGAATCCCATTGACTGGGATAGGTAATTCTTATCCATTCATCTTTATGAATTAGAATGCATTGGCTTTCTTGTAACTGATTATAGTGTATGGGCTACTCCATATAGTATCAAACTTAGTATATTTCCCAAATTATTCCCTATCTATGTCCAAATTTATCACTAAGTCTCCCTCTTAGAAACATATGTTAGTGTCATTTTTATCAAAGTCTTCTTCATCTAGCCCTATTAAAACTCCATAGTAGGTGTAGATTGCATTCTAGTTTCTTTGAGCTTAATTAGCTTGGATAAGCTCACTATGAGGGGATCAATCTCAAATATTTCTAATTGATGGGAGAGTTTTAATGAATTAACATTGAGAGACATGGATAACCTAGCCTCTCTTCCATAGACTAGCATAAGGGTTAATTTCTCAACACTCTCTTGGGTGTGACCCGATAAACCCAAAGGGTTGTCTTGAGCTTTATGTGCTAGGCTTGCTGATTGTCTTCCATGGTCATTCTTATAATGTGAATAAATTTTTTATTTGTGGACTTAGATAGATTATTACATTGAGGTTAATAATTAGAGGAGGTGCTTAGGTGGTTTCTATGATTGATAACCCACTCACTAATCTTGGTTCTAAGGAATGTCAATGCATTATCAGAGATAATGGTGGCTTTAAAACCAAACCTTGTTATAATACCCTCATAAAAATATATAATTTATACCTCATTGGCCTCCTAAATTACCACTACTCTTATCACCTTGAAAAATAGTCCATGGTCATGAGGATCCATTTATGCCTAGTACTTGATGGTGGATTGATCATGACAATGTAGTCTAGGCCCCATTGTGCAAATGAAAAAATCAGCTTGTTTTAGGCATAGTGGTAAATTATCTATCTTATATTTGCCTATGAATAAGGCAAATTTATTGTAATTTCACACCCATGAGTATGTATATTTGAATAGAGTTGCCTAATAATATCCAACTCACATGATTTTTATAGTGGTAGTATTTAGTGAATAATGGGCTCCTGATAACCCATTGTGTAACTCTTGGATAATCATTCTCATATAGTATTTCTCTATGCACCTCAATAAGAATAAATTTAGGTACTTCAAAAAAAGTTCACCATAAATAATCACATAAGAAATGGCCTACAAGTTGAAGTGTCTATGTTGAGCTTTACTTAGGCCAAGGGAATATACGCCATTCTAGAGGAAGGTCCTCATATTTTTGGTCCAACTTACCAAGGTGCCTCGGTGTTATCATTTATCATGTTGTCTATTAGCTACTCACATATCCCTTTTTCTGACACTATCTTGGTGACTTGGATTTCCACATCATATTCCATCATCTTCATGATCCAACCAACCCTTTTCTTGCTAATGCCCTTTTTGAGCACAAAACCTTTAATAATTATGTAGGCAACCATGAGCTAGATATTTTTATTAGAGAGTATGTGTCTAAATTTTTTGAGTGCCATTATGACTTCAAGGCCATTATTTTCAACAAATCTATATTGAATCTGATTGTATACACCTAAATCTACCTACCCTAACCATTTTATTAATCCTGCTATTTATCCTAATTAATCCCATAACCATAGTTCTAATTAAATAATTAAATCACATCCCATTTCATTCTTATTCATCAATTAACCTTATCCTTCCACTATAAATAAATTAATTTACCTAATCTAAATTATCTATGAACTAATTTCACTTAGCTATCATTTGGAAAAATAAAATTCCCATGACCCACCTACCTACCTACTCCTAGGGTTTCTTACAAGCCTATCCCATAGTCTCTAGAACCCTTTAATCACATGAATAATCCATCACTAATCATGATTATAATTCTAAAGAGATTTTAAAGGCTTTTACCTCTAGAACCTTCCCTCCTCTAAAGTCATCAAAGGATTTTTTAATTTTTTGGATAATCTTCCACCCTTGATCTTCATACAACCAACTTTGAATAATGGCCATTGATCTTCCCTCCTTTCTATTTAAAAATAATCACCACTATATGGCCAAAATAACTAAGGAATGTGCATTAAAGTATTCTATCAACATAGTCTTTGATCAAGTCTTCAAGCCAATATCAATCTTCAAATCTAAGTATATTGTGAGCAATCTAATATCCATCCATAAATATATTTGTAGTCTTTAGTCTTATTTTTTGTTTGAATCTTGATTGAGAACACGTAGATGTAGATTAGAATGTTATTTTGAATGATTTATTTGATTTTATGTTACTGAATTTTAATCTAATGGTTCTTCATTTTAATGGTAGATTGTAGATTTGACATTTTTTTATAAAATTTGCATAATCAAAATCTTATTGCTCAAATTTATCATCTTACTTTTGGTGACCACAAAGGGAGACCTCATCTTAAATTGATCTATTATGATTAAGTATGTTAATTAATTTTATAGGTTAGATTAAAGGCAAATTATGGTTCAAAATCTAAAAAATCTCATCCTCCAAGCAAAAGGTAATATTGCTCTACAAAAGGTGACATTGTAGAGGTGGTTTTGCACACCTCAGGTGTAGTTTTGACCAACTACCAAACTTAATTGCTAAGCATCTAACCTTTTTTTGTAGTTTTTGGTATTTTTGCAAAACTGACTATTGGTATATGTGGTTTTGATCTAGAAATGTGGTTTTGGACCCATGACATGTGGTTTTGACTCCTAGTTACATTTTTTCATTAGTCAAATGCAATTTTGACCTAGACATAAAAAACACTAACCTAGGCTTGTGGTTGCTTTCTAACAAGTATTATCCTCTTTTTCTAGTTGTTGATTGATTACAAGTAAGGGGAGGTGCTATCTAGATTATAATTAAACATTTATAAACACCTTTTTGACTAGCTGACACAATACCACATATTTGTAGAAGTGATATTGATCACCAACTATGGTTTTGTAGGTTACAAGGTTAGTTTTATAGGGAGATAGATAATAGTTGTTAATTTATCTTTTGATATTAGATAAAAATACTTAGCTTTTTATAGCCTAGATAAGCTTTTTTATAGTCATTAGTGGTCTTAGTATCTCTTTTATCCTGTATATACTAAAATAATTTTATACTCTGCATTACCACATTATGAGAATTGTGATATTAACTATCATAGTTAGTTTTGAATACATATAGTTAGTTTTGACTTAGATAGTTTAAATAAAATAGTTACCTAGCTGAAATCTAATATAATCTTATCTTTGTCATTTTGTAAATACTTCATATCATCTTATAAAAAAACTATTAATAATTTTGGAAAATATCAACAACAATTTAGATCATCTTGTAATTTTTTCAAATATACTGTTAAAAAATATTTTTTGTAAAATCATAGGTTGAAAAAAGTGGTATTGCAACCTAGAGTTGATTTTGAACAAAAATAGTCAGTTTTGAGTAAAACAAGTCAAACAATATATTTGTTTCAAAATTGCATCT